>JAJEKV010000002.1:43990276-44406587 GCA_021234155.1 Isoetes taiwanensis
TGCTATCCCTGTAATGACCTCCCGTGGACCAAACTCCAATAATGGATTAGCTCCATCTGTACCTGTGCCATCTCCAAGCCATGTTCCTCCACAGGGATCTATTCCAATCAATAATCTTCCTCTGCCACATCTGCCAGCTTCCATTCCCCCACAGCGGGAGAAGCAAAATCCTGTGTTAAAGAAAGGTAGAGTTGTATTAAACTATCGTGCCTAGAATTAAAACCAGCTAATGATATTTGATCTGATCATGCTTTAATGTCTTTTTGCAGAACAAGAACCTACTCTGCTAACTCTTGATGATTTATTCAAGAAGACTCGAGCGAAACCAAACATATATTATTTACCCTTGACTGACGATCAAGTTGCTGCAAAACTTGCAAAGAAAAAGCTGCCTGCGAGAACAGTGAAGGCATGAGTATGGTTAATGTGTGGTATGTATATGCATTTAACAATGCAAGATCACTTTAGTATAGGAAAATCCTTTGAATCAGTTTAGGACAACACTTTTCGGTTACAGGAATAGATGTCTCTTTAGGGTGAATGGAACAATCTTTTTCTTATCAATTTAGTTTACTGGATTTAATCCTCTTTTCAGTGATTTGATCTTTTTATTTTCTATATTCTTTTTTACGTTAAATGATTTCTATTATAGATTGCAAAATGTGGTGACAGAGAAATACGCGTGTTCATGTTGAGAGCTATTCACGAATTCTGCTCACAACCTATGCAAAATTATCAATTTGTTATTATTGCTTATAAGCTTTGTAACTTTCTCCCTGTTTTTTATACTTAACTTCATCCCCGCTTCAATGTCGAAGGGCAGTTTTATGTATTAGACATTTTTCAGTACTGGTTGTGTGCTCCCGAGGCTGGGCTACCGTGGAGCAGTTTTTCTGGCCGGAATCATGTCGGCTGGAAAATATCAAACGTAGGACTTTGGGCAAATCGTAACGAGGAATTTTTTTCGCTTGAACGGCTATGTCCGAAATTTTTTATGGCTATGCTGAGAAATTTCTTATCGGATTCCTAGTTTCATTGGCCATGTTTGAAGGTGATTATGTCTACTTTGGTCTTCTCCGGATTAGATTTTTAGGGAGCAGATCGATGTTTTATAAAACATGGTTATTGTTCTTTGATTCATGCAAATAGCAGGCTATGGACTAATCTCCAATAGCCTGTTTATGTTAATGGCAATGCTCTGGCTACGTTGAGCTCCTTATTGCTCCTGCCATGGGTACAACTATGCCAGGTTCTGTTGAGCAAAAGCCACAATAGTTTCCAAGACCACTATGATAGAGCACTCTAGTAAACAACAAGCTTTGCTTGCATGAAAAAACACCACCTTCGAACATTATGATAATGTGTCCGAAATTGCAAAGCGTATAGTTATACCATAAGATTTGGCAATGGTTAAGGGTTGTATTGGTATGGGAAACCGTATGTTGCTGACGGTGGCAACATAGATTCCAAACCCTGGAATCATGGGCGGGCATTTTGGAGCTCCCGAGCGCTGGTTGGGCGCAGGTGTTGGTGTCGCCTTGGGCTTCTGCAGGGATGGCGGAGCTCCTGGTGATGTGGCCGCTCATCTGGTTTGTTTCTTTTCTGGTTTGGGTGGATAAGCTGGGGTCGCGGGCGTTGGCGGGGAGCGGAAGTGCATTGAAGAAGACAGAGGTAAGCTTCTTGCTTTTGCTGCATTGCTTTTGCTTCTTATCTGCTATGTCGATGAAGAGAGCAGCCAGAAAGGCTCAGAGTGGTCGCTCCTCTGGCCCTGCTTCTGTGAGCCATGTCTTGAATTCCAATTCCGGAGTGAGAGGCCAGGATTTCTTTGCTGATCAGGATTGGAACCTGATAGATGTGAGTGTGACTCTAGGTTTGTCTGGCCAGGATGTCCCTGTGAGTTTCTACGATGGGCTTGTTGGTTTTTGTGATAGGAGGTGTGTTGCTGGAGCTGTAGCTATGGAAAGGGGTGCTACTGTAGACCACTTGCACTGCCAGGCTGTCTTTAGAGGGCGTTTCAAAACCCCCAGGGCCATGAATGATGCCATTAAGAAGGAATTTAACTGGTGTAGTAAGCCTCCTGGTGTTATCCTGGTCTGTAAAGCCTTGAAGAATACCCGCCTTCACTGTTTTAAAGGTATGGTTGGTTATTGTATGAAAGATTTTAGAAAGGTCCACTATGTCTGTCACCTTCATAATATCAGTGAGGATTGCATCGAGAAAGGTAAGGATTTATACCTGAGATGGGGAGCTGGTGACACCAAGAACTTAGTTGTGCTTGATAATAAGAATTTGCTTAATCGTGCTGCCCATTATGTCAACTATCATGGCAACCGTAAGATGACTGCTAGCCTCCTGTTTACATTGGCCAGAATGATCCGTTCTGGTAAGTTTACACTATCCAGTTCTTGGATCATACCTTCCAATACTGCCCACATTAACGAGCACCGTGTCCGGGCAGCATGGAGGGTGCTCCTAAATCCTTCTCAATGCATGCCCTCCGACATGAGAACTATTTTGTTTGGGCTACCTGCTGGGTTCGTGCCTGTAGAGCGAAATGGTATTTGGGAGGAGAAGGTTTGGGATGATAGCATCCCCGAGGATGAGCATGACTTTAATTTCGGGATGTTTGTGATCAATCTTATAGTCATGGCGGTGATGATGTGGTTGTTTTGGAGAGCGGTGTGGATTTCATCCCGTTACCGCGGGGGTGATTGCACCATGGCTGTTGGGTGATCATATTTGTTGGCTTTCGAGTGTACAGTTTTGTCTTTTTTTTCATGGCTTTGTTTGGTTCTTAGTTGCAGGTAGTGATGGACGCGATGGAGAGCTTTATTCTTTGGGGTGGAACGACCTCTTCTTTGTATCTTTGCCCGATTCCTATATTTCCTCTAGAGTTGAAGCTTCACATCCGGATCCGGTCATATTTCTACGGAGAGCACGAGGCGTTTTCTCTGCTCAAGAATTTGTTAGTAGCATCGTGCAGGTGGGAACTGAAGCGCATAGGATTGCGGCGTCCTTGCGCTTGCTTAGGAGGCAGCTGAATGGGTTCTATGCTTCGATCCAGAATGCTATCTCTGCTGTAGAATGGGATCAATTGGGTGTACCTGTGTCTGAGTTACATGTGCTGCGCTCTCATATGAGCTTGGCTAGAGTCTTGCTCGTGCAAGAGATTCGGCGGTTGGATGAACTGATTAGGCATGCGCAGAGTGGCGCGCCCATGAAGTGATCTGTTTTCATCTCCTTGTCTATGTTTTTGTGTGGCCTGGAAGAACTGATTATGCTTTTATAAATGAGAAACTTGTTTATTTTCTGAATGTGTTGCATCTTGGTCTTCTTTGACAGGTATGGTCTTGACACGTGTTGATTCTTTTGCATGGGGCTGCTGTATAAATCGAGTTTCAGGGTGGCTCTTTACATATTGAAATAATCTGTTGATACTAACTCCTTTTGTTTGTTAGTGGGCTTCGGCCCCTAGGTATACTAGGCATCTCTCCTTTGAGATGCCTAGTATGCCTGGATGAGCGTGGGATCTGCTACTGGGGTTCGACTCCCCAGGCTCATCATTGTCTATTTTCAATGTTTAATGTTGTTGTTTGGCTGCTAAGTGCAGAGCATGATATTTTTCCAATGGTTTTATCAAATGTTAGGGGTAAGTCAACCAAGATAGGTGGGCCCCATCGTTGACCCCATCTTGACTTGTGTTTGAGGGCTACAAATTCATCCCATGGCATATGTTGTGGCATATGCCAACATCCAATGGCCTAAAAAAATTTTAATACACCCTTGTTATTTTGGGGCTGTATGAGGTCGACCATTGTCTTGCCTTGCACCA
This sequence comes from Isoetes taiwanensis, assembly GCA_021234155.1. NCBI lineage: Eukaryota > Viridiplantae > Streptophyta > Lycopodiopsida > Isoetales > Isoetaceae > Isoetes > Isoetes taiwanensis. The sequence goes on from JAJEKV010000002.1 coordinate 43,994,109, forward strand.
GTCCATTGTTGCAGTCGGCACTTCCAGAAATGGCTGCTATCAACAAATTTAATCTGTAAAAACCCAAAATTGACCACCTAATCTTGGATTTTGGCATGCTCCAAGCGAAATTGGGCTTGATTCCAGCCTATTTAAGCCATTTCCAAGAGTATCACGATGATCCAAACAATTTCATCAAGTTGTTCGCATGCATCCCCTCTTTTACCAGAAACTTCTCTGGCATGATTTCAGCCATCCTAAATTCAACCTAATTAAGATCGTTTCTAAGTACTTATATGATTCTCTTAGCTACTCTTAGGCAAATCCGGCTTGCCCAACACCGCTTCAAAGTTTACAAATCCAACTCCACTATGTATCGCCCAAATTCATCTAGTAGGTGTTGCCCAAATTGGCCTACACCAAACCTTATTTCCATCGTCCCAGCACCACGTCTACTATTTTGGTCATAGGTAGACCCAACCATGTTCAAATTACATTTTATGTGCTAATGCCATCGATCCGAGCCATCGGATCGGTATTCTCGAAGAGGCGAGCATGCATTCTCCCATGCATGCATTTTCTGAGGCTCTAGTTCATTTGGGGATCGCTATTTCTTGCAGGTTCTTCATCGACTTCTCATCGACGTTTTCTCCTCTCTCAGCAGTTCCCTTGACTCCCACCCGCCCTCCCTTAATGGATATATTATTGTAAATATTGTTTTTTTTGTCGCGTGGCACGCGTGACCAGCCCCTCGCTCTTTCAAGGTGTAAATATTGTTTTTTGTCGCGTGGCACGCATGACCAGCCCCTCGCTTTTCGAGGTTTTTTCTCTATTGGTTTTTTTGTTGGTGATGTGCAGGTCCAGGGGTGGTGCGCGACTTCGATATTCTCTGTGGAGCGTGGGTTTTTTTTGTGGGAACGTTTAGCAGCCTTGCGTTGTCCAAGCCCCTTGCCGAGATTTTATGGCTAGGTTTTTTCCTCGAAAACCCGAAAGGGCAGGGTTTTTTAATCCCGGCAATAAGCTCTCGACAGGTACACTAGCCAACATCTAGCCCACAATTTTATTTGGGGTCCAGGTGTTATAACTAGATATTCCCTATGTTTTTCATTTTTTGGGTAGCCTGCGATGTGCAGCTACCCACTATACCATTGTAGAAAAACTGCTGAGATGAATGAAAAGCCTAGCTAGAAGCTAGGCTTCAGGGGAGGGGCTTCTCCCTGCTTGGTTTTCCAGTTTGGCGTCTCTTTCCATGTTGTGACATGTTCTTCCCTGACCTTGTCCCTTTTTTGGCCATCCTTCAACCTTCGACCTTGATCTCATTTTGATAAGGAAGTTCTCTTTTTGTCGGGAGCTTTTGTCTTTTTTCATGCGAGCCAGTCAGACAGTACCGTGTCTTCCTTAAAGCTAAGAAAGCCAGGTACATTGCAGCACATCAAAGGGAAATATTTTACCTCCTGGAACATCACTCCAGGACCTTCTGGCGAAGGGTTCTTAGAAAGCCAGTACAGCCCACAGGGAACATTACTCCCGAGCAGTGGAGGCAATACTTGCAACAGCTATACGACCCTCAGGGTGCACATGCAGTATTACCCTTGCAAGAAGGCCCAGTGCTGGAAATCACAGATTCGGACGTGGAACAAGGCTTACAGCGTCTTGCCAATGGGAAAGCCCCGGACCTGGATGGTATGCAGGCAGAATTGCTTAAGTGGACAGGGCCATCCATAATACCAGTGCTGACCGCCTTGTTCAACAAGGCGTTACAGGAAGGCTTTCCGCTGCAGTGGACCAATAGCAGAGTTGTTCCCATCTATAAGGCAGGTGACCCGCACTGCCCAGCCAATTACCGAACAATCATGGTCAGTTCGGGTTTGCAAAATTGCTTGCTGGGATTCTCGAGCAGCAGTTGACGGGCTGGGCAGAGGCAGCAGAGATACGGGTCCTCATCCAGGCAGGATTCAGACTCTGGTTGAAGACAACAGGAACCGCCGTCAGGATCTATATTGTTCCTTCGTGGATTTTGCGAAGGCATTTGATACTGTGCCTCGGGGAAAAACTATGGGCAAGATTGCGATAGCTGGGGGTTCCTGTAGATTTGCAGATTGCAGTGTACAGGCTATATGAGAGATGCTCGGGTCGGTTGCAGCAGATAAGCCAACCATTTGATAGTAGTATCAGGGTTCGTCAGGGATGCCCTCTCTCCCCAACATTGTTTGGGCTTTACATTGATCAATTAGAGAGCTGGCTTGCTGATAATGGGGGCGACGGGGCTCACCTTCTCTACCAGATCATCAAGCAGTTAGTATATGCTGATGATGTGGACCTCCTAGCTTACACACCAGCAGACATGCAACGACATCTCGATGCTCTGGACACATTTTGCCAAGCGACTGATATGCGCGTCAACTTGGCTAAGACTAAGGTGGTTTTCATATCATCTTCACGTCAGCCGAGGATCCCCTCCTTCAGTTATCGAGGGCAGAATGTGGAAGTAGCATACACATACAAATATTTGGGAGTGGAGTTTCCTTCTACTATGCACTAGGACACATCCATACGGCTACGAGTTACGGCGGGCTGGAAGGCACTATATGCAATGCAAAACAATAGTCATAGAGCAGAGTTGTATGATTGGACCCATCAGTCACACCTGTTCAAGGTCTTAGTGGAGCCTGTCCTTTTATACGGGTTGAAGTATGGGGTCCAGTAGTATCCCTCGCTACTTGGAATGACTTGGAGCAGGTGCAGAAAGCCTTCTTGGTACGAGCACTAGGGGTGAAGTCCACAGTCCCATGTCAAATTCTACTGCAGGAGACAGGATTCTTGCCTCTTTAGAGGGCGGCCCTTGATCGCCACATTGTCTACTTTCAGAAGGTGGTCAATATAGACGATGCTCGTCTCCCTAAACTAGCTTATATCATGGCAATGGGCCACAGCGCCTCAAGACCTGCTGGAGGGAAAAGAGAGCTCAATGGATGGCTAGATGGAATGTGCAGGAGCACAGGTGGATACATGTGCAAACAGAGGCAGATCGCCATAGCTTGAGGCAATAACTGACGCTTGCTTCATCAGCAAGCTTTGGGATGCCAGCACCCTTGAACAGGTCAAGACAGCACACTACCAGCGCCACCTAAATCCCACATTGGAATGAGGCCCGCAATGCTACTTGCGCACCCACTTGCCCATGAAAAGACGCAGACTCATTGCCTCCATTCGTACAGGGGCACATCATCTTCGAATTGAGACAGGCAGATGGATTGGTGAGCCACGTCAGGACAGGCTCTGTCAATGCTGCCAAATGGGTGTCATTGAGGATGAATCTCATACCCTTCAAAGTTGCCCAGCATATGATCAAATCCGGACGCGCTATGCTGAGTTGGTCAGGCCTGGCCAGCCGCTACATGTGACATTGAGCACGGCATCCGTACGGGTGCTAGGATCATACCTTCAGGAGGTCATGGACATGGGAGATCAGCTATGTCCTCGGGCACGCGCTTGACATGTACATACACATTTTTATTTCATGATGATGTATACTTTGCAGTTTTTGACATTCTTATTATCGCCCGCGGTTTTTCCCTCAAAAACCCTTCGAGGCGAGGGTTTTTTAACCCGGACAGTAGTAAGTTTGCTGTGCTCCTTCTGGGTACCATAGGCCGATTGGTCTCAGTGGACGATAAAAAACCATTCTCATTCCTATTCGAGAATTTGGCCTTTTAATCTTTCACTAGAAACATGTGCCCGACGATGCCGGACATTAGTCGTGAACGTGTCCCCGCGATGCTGGACATTAGTCGTGGACGTGTCGAATGCAATTACGGGTGTTAGTCGTGGTCGTGTCGAATGGGTAGATGTAATGGATTTGATAGGTAAAATGTGTGTATATATGGAATGGAGTGCTATATTGGGAATTGAGATGCAAGTTCTCGCAATAGTGTTGATAGTCAAAAAATATATGCACTAGTTTCTTCGTTTTGTTAATTATCGATTGGGGTAGTGTGTACATTATCTACTACAACAAAATCTAGCCTCAAATCCAAAATTTGTAGTGTTAGGCATTTGTCATGTGCTTGTCGATGCGTAGATGTAATAGAGAATAGTAAGTCATAAATTTAATTTTTACCATAAATCTAATTTTCGTGCAACGCAAAGGCTTTAGGGAGGGCGGATATTAGCCATGGACACGTGGAATGGATAGAATCAGGTGAGGGCACGTGTGGGATATTCATGATTGATAATGCATTGCCAAAAGAAAAAAAAAAAAAAACCTAGCACAAACATCAGCATTGGTCAATCCCTCCGCTGTCTTATCTGGCCATACAAGGACTTTTCAATCCAGGATGGTACCATAAATCCAGGGAAAACAGTTAACTACTAGTAATCTTCATAATACAATCAAAAGACTTGAAGTTCAAATATCATAAACACCCAAATGGACAAAGTTTCTCAAGCCCAATAAATACCTTAGGACAGTAAACCATAGATGTATAAGAAAACATAGTTACATGAGTGTAACTAGTACACTATGTCATGCCATATAAGATCCCTATTTTCTGCTCAAGAAATCAGCAGTAATTGCATTCCCATTAGAACATTTGTTCCACGTGAGAGTTAGACATGGTAGACACTAGATGTGGCAGTGACAAGAACATTTCCAATATCACAGAGCCAAGTTTAGAAATACCTATCTTTAAAGACATGTCTTTTATATCTCACTTAGAGAAAGCCTATGCGATTCAGTAAGTACAACTCCTATCAATGATAAGAAAATGCAGTACAAAACACTACGCTTTGTGCAACACATGTAAATTGAATACCAAAAACCAAATTTATCTGATAAGACCAACATTACCATTTAGTGCATTAGATTATTACTGTCATAGCATACTAAGGCCACTGTAACATTTTCGAGTGTGGAAAAGCACTAATTTATATTATGATCTAAAGAACACGCAGTACAACTGCTAATATGATATTTCCATTCATATAAACCTCGAAATATACTTCAGTAGGAAACTTAGAAAAATTATAGCACTACTAGAGGTGCTTTTCAAACTGTTACAGCAAAATTAAGCATTCACCATATATCCATTTATGATGCTTGAACATTAATGAGGTACAACCAAAAGAAAGGGGGTAAACCTCATGTATGCGTAAGATAATTTTGGACAGCCAGCATTCTATGTCAAGGCTAGGCTTTTCAGCCATCATGGCAATCCTAGGAAAGAGTATCAGTTCATAAAACATTTATAACAACCATATAGAGTACCATTTTGATGTAATCATTTAAACTGCTTAAGATGTGCCAAGCTCCAGTCCCCATTTGCATATCAACTCCTAAGAACTCCTAATACACTGGACAAAAGGAAAACATTAAGAGGAGAAGCCCGTACCTGCAGCCAATCAATACATCATTAGCCTGATAAGGGTAAAGATGCAAGGGCCAAAAGGTACCTTAGGCTTCTCGGTTATTAACCGATCACCTAATGTTGTCCTTTTGCCCAAAGATAAAAAATATCTTAGAATCTATTGACATAAATCTTGACAAATAAGAGAGCATAACCAATATATTGGAAACAAAAATAGAAAAATCCCGAGCGGTTCAGAGGCAGATTCTGCCATAAGCTAAATATAAGCAATTAACAGGAAAAGAGGCATTTAACAGTAATTAGCACAGAAGCATCAAAGTGATGCTAGCAATTTTTTTAGCAAGTGCATGCATAAGCAAATCCAGTACAAGCGTACCCATTATGTCATACCTGAATATATGGAAATGCATTGCATTACCTGGTTATTTGTAGAATTAGACCCATAGTCTTCTTCTTGCATTGAGTAATATAAACAGGAGCAGCTAGCATTGTCTAAAATTCCAGCATGATGTATGCCATTTGACAACGGTAAGACACAGCCATCAATAGCTCCACATTTTCCTGAGGTAAGCTCCATAATTTGAGGCAAAGAATCCATATGCAAATGGATACACACTTGCCCTATTTTTCAACAAACAAAGAAATCCAAAAAGCAGATGTGGATCTATATCTTGAAAAGATGAACTGAACTCAGCAGCCTATGGCATGATGTTCAGCATAAAGTAGGACCTAATCAGTATGAAGATTAACTCAAAAGCTTCAGCTTGTAGCATGCCGTTCCAGCCAAGAAAGAGGCCGGATTTGCAAAGTATGAAAAAGCCCCTTATGAAAAATATTCAAGGCATAATCCGAACCTAATCAGTATGAAGATTAACTTAGAAGTTTCTACTTGTAGCATGTCGTTCCAGCCAAGAACGAGGCCGGATTTGCAAAATACGAAAAATCCCCTTATGAAAAATATTCAAGGCAAAATTCGGAATCAAATATGCTCTGCAAGATATTCTTGGGAAGAGACCACATAAAGCCGGTGGAATATCCCCTTAGCCTCCCATCATAATTATGAAGGCCACTTAGGTATAACCACAATGCTCAGTAAATGTAAATGAATGCCTGTGAAATTAGCTATACATATTGCCATGGAAATATTCCTCTAAAAAAACACCATGGTTTCTGCCCATATCTGGACAATGGATTTGCCACATAAGCAAATTGATGCCTAGGTCGGCCTGGATTACTATTAAGCCATGTGAGTGTACACATTAAGGGCTAAATCTAGATACTCAAGTTATCTTTATAGCTAAAAGGTGCCCCAACAGAACTTATATGTGCTCAATTGCATAAAAATGTCCAAGTCTAATTGCCCAGGAGGGATAGTCAACACAAAGGTTTACTCCCTCACGGGTGCTATTCAGTTACATTCTTGTAATATCAATAAGAGAAGCTAACAAGTAGCATGCAAATATATAAAAAAAAATAAAAAAAAAAAAAAATCCCTAAGAGATTCCTTGCTAGTTCTTGAAGTTTGCAGATAAAATCAAATGCCGACAGATGTTCAAATGCCGATTCTGGGAAGGGACTTGCAAGAGACACAAAACCGGCCGACTACCAGAGAACTTCCTCAACTATAAGCCGAGGGCGTAAAACCTACAAGCAACACAAAGAACTCTAAAAAACACCCGTGAATGGTTAGAGAAAATCCAACATGTAGCAGAAAAAAGGAGAGCATCACCCAATAGGATAGAGAACAGCATCACCCAACGGGTGGAAAACAATTACGTCAAAAGAAATATGCGTCACCCTTGAGGTGGAAATCAACAGCAGCACCCGCAGGTGGAGAGAGAGGGTGGAGAAGAGCATCACCCAACGGGTGGATAACAATCATGTAAAAAGAAATATGCGTCACCCTCGAGGTGGAAATAAACAGCATCACCCGGAGGGTGGAGAAAAAGCGTCACCCAGCGGGCGGAAGAAAACATGAGAAATAGAAATGTGCATCACCATCACGGTGGAAATAAACAGCACCACCCACAAAAAATGATCCAATAGAAACCCATGTCACAAAATTGCAATAGAGTGCCAAACGCAATATTTGGCACATCCAGACACAGCTAAAGAGCAAAATAGGATGTAGAATGAAAGCACAATACACAATGATAGCACAACGCACTGTGAAAAAAAAGAGCTCAACAGCTAGCTAGAAATGAAGTTCCCAGCAGGAAAAAAGATGTCAACAACCAACGAAAAATAAATGCCCCTAGACAACTAATAGGCTTGTCATTCATCATAGCAGCAGTATACAATGTTTTGAAGAATAGAGAGGGGTAGCCGACCATAGGAACAATATCGGACTACCCCATGAAAAGAAATGTGCACAGGCAATATAGAAGGGTAATGGCAACAGCTTCTCATCGGGATAAAAAAACCCCGCCCTTTCGAGTTTTCGAGGAAAACCCTAATGAGAAATGGTCATCAACAACCTTGAATGTGTTGCCTGGAAAACCGAAGGAGATGGGTTGATGGCGAACACAAAATAAAGCAGGACCCCAGAAGATGGCGGAAGCCTGCAAGCAACACAAAGAACCCTTAAAAAACACCCGTGAATGGTTAGAAAAAAGCAAACTCATGCCCCCACGCAGCAGGGCGGGAAGGGAGGGAAGCAACGAGAATAGAAGAAGAGCTGTTGTGAGAAGACGCCGATAACCGGTCGGAAAGAGGAAATGGCCTGATATAGTAGCTCGTCCCTTCCCAGAATGGCGATCCGATGGCTCGGATCGATGCTATAGATGATCACGTAGTCTTGCTTCAAAATGAAATGATAAATAAAGATATGACGTGCATTTTTTTGTGTGTGTGTGTACATTCATGAATAGAAATATAGAGGGAACAATAGAGGGAACAATGTAGGGGATGGATATACACACAAAAGGAGGGGGGAGATGAATGGAAGTGCATTAATCATCTCTTTAAGATCATTGGGTCCATAAAGGAATGGGGAGGGAACAAATTTGATAGCACACATTCACATGCCCTCAAATTTTTTTTGTGAACTGCTATTTTAACCAAAACGCTATGCACTTAAACGTGTTTGCAATTTAAATGAAAGGAATATATCTTTAAAGATAGTGCTAATTATGCACATCAAAGTAGAGACATGCATTGAATCCCAATTATATTTTCAAAGGGAAATAAATTTGTTCATCTTATATTTCTCATTATTATGGATTGCACTATAAGCATAAAATTTTGAACAATGGACTATGACATTTTTCCAGTCTTTCAAGAATGCTTTTTGAAGTTCGCAACAATGGAGGCATTAAGAGGCATTGAGGCATTGAGAGTCTGTTAAATCCCATTGTAAACTTCTAGTAAATGGAACATCGGCTCAAAAAAGGACTTCAAGCACTTCAGACAGAATTTGAATAAATAAAACACAAAAGATCCAAAAATTTACAATTCTATCATAATGCTCAGTTCAAACACAGCATTTCAGCTTCCACATGGAACCATAACTGAGATATACTCGAAAACACAATAAATAATATTGTCATAATTGAAAGAGAAAATATAAGGTAGATTTGACAGGAATTTGCAATGAACCAAACCTCTTAGCACATGTTAAAATAATCTTCCTAAATGTCTGATCTCTCGCAACAACTTTGAATTTGATGCTTGATATCTTACATATTTTAGATTTTATATCATTGAAATGCTACATTGCATGAAACTCTATGCTTCTAATTTCTTATAATCAATGACTTATGCCTATCACAGCTCCTATTTCTATGCCTATTCTATTTCTATTATCTATAGAGATACAGGTGATTCTAACCCAAAAAGCAAATGTAGACAAAACCCAGAGAATGTTTAGTGTGCAAGAAAAGATGGGATAAAAACATCTAGGTCCTCTCTATACTACATTCATGAGCAACCATATTAACGCAGACCAGATTCAAAGATGCACTGTAGCCATACTTTGTAACCAAAAGATAGTAAAATATTCACCTATTTCATAAATTATCTGATAATCATGTCTAGTCCTTATCATAAGAAGACATCAAACTCACCGAATGTGCCTGGCTCTTAAGCATGTAAAAGGCTTTGATATTCCTGCTCAAAAACAGTGTCACAACCACTATAAGGCATTCTTTGTCTTGCAAGAATATGCCAAAGAACGTGTTATAATTTACCTTATGTTGGCACAGCTGGAACACCAGCTAGACCTTGTATTCTGTTAGCAAACTGTCTCTGTTGCTACAGTCCCCAAATATGTCAAAGGAGCTAAGACCTTAAACCAAAAACAAATATAAATGTTAAAATGCTGCAAATATTTTCTCCACAAAGAAAACAACATGGCTACAGCATTCCAGCAATTTCAACTTTGAAAATAATAGATGCAAATTTGAAGTTGTCTGGACAATTCATCATGGAAATCTATGCAAAACCACAACTACAATAATGGACACACAAAGCATCTATACACGCTTACAGAATTGCAGATCATGGCTCCTATTTCTACGCCTATTTCTATGTATCTATTTCTATGATCTATAGATATATAGGTGATTCTAACCCAAAAAGCAAATACAGACAAAACCCAGAGAATATTTATGTTCAAAGATGCACTGTAGGCATACTCTGTAACCAAAAGATAGTAAAATACTCACCTATTTCATAAAGTATCTAATAATCATGTCCAGTCCTTGGCATAAGAAGACATCAAACTCACCGAATGTGCCTGGCTCTTAAGCATGTAAAAGGTTTTGATATTCCTGCTCAAAAATAGTGTCACGACCACTATAAAGCATCCTTTGTCTTGTAAGAATATGCCAAAGAAAGTGTTATAGTTTACCTGTTGACCTTGTATTCTTGTATTCTGTTAGCAAACTATCTCTGTTGCTACAATCGCCAAATATGTCAGAGGAGCTAAGACCTTAAGACAAAAACAAATATCAATGTTAAAATGCTGCAAAATATTTTCTCCACAAAGAAAACAACATGGCTACAACATTCCAGCAATTTCAATTTTGAAAATAATAGATGCAAATTTGAAGTTGCCTGGACAATTCATCATGCAAAGCTATGCAAGACTACAACTACAATATCTCCTGCCTTAAGAACTATATCAAGTGAGCACCTCATTGTTATGTCAGTGAACTCAACTCTTCATTCTTGTTCAATGAGTTCTACAGAAGATACATACCAGCTCCAATAATGTCTTCGCTTGAGTGCCTTTAAAAAATGCAAAGAAATGAACAAACCAAGCCAGCTGATGCTTCATCCCAAGCTGCCTCCTCGTGGACATGCAAAGCATCTCTACAAAGGAGAGAAGACACATGCTTACAGAATTGCGGATCACGACTCCTATTTCTATGCCTATTTCTATGTATCTCTTTCTATGATCTATAGATATACAGGTGATTCAATATGTTACAAAAGTAAATGATTAAAATATTCCTGCAATTGGCTCTTAACTACTTCTTGCATGCCACCAAACTTGTAATCTTATGCACATGCAACATTACTTGAAAAGCTAAATCATACTATGTCAGTTTGTCATTAATTTTGTCCACTACCCACAAAACAGAAATACTTGAATGAGCTCTTAAGCCTATAATCATAATCATATATCAATCTAAGAGTAGAATTCGTTCGGAAAATGCGACGGCCCCAGCTCATATACAATGCCCCGATCGTATACAAACTGGAGATCATCCCTCAAACCAGCATCTGCTCGCTGACATGAGGCCGTCCACCTAACATCGGGCCCTTGATGGTGGCCAAGATCCCAACGGGGAAGAATGGACGTGTCATTCATCCCGTCTCCCTCGGGATCGACCTAGCTGCGGAAGCGTAAACAAAACATGAGCACATGGCATCAATCAACAATAACATACCCACCTCGAAGGGTGGTCCACCATATCCAGAGTAGGCTGCAACAACACATCGGTACATCAACATAACATGGGGAAATCCTACCCGGGCTCGGACTCATGGGGAAAGGCCCGGCGGCTTGGGGTCTCGGATAGCAATGCGAGGCGTAATTCATGGCAAATGGATTTGGCTGGCATAGGAACATGGTCGTTGGGTAGTCCACTCCATCCGCCCCTCCCTGTGCATACTTTTGCGATAGGCTGAAAAAGTATTGGAGCTGGCCAAGTTTCTTTGAGTGAATAGCCGGAGGGGGCTACTACCTTTGGGTTGCATCTCCCGATCCCGATGAGGCGGAGGAGATCACTCTCTCCTCGAGAAGGTTCATGCTAATCACGAGGCGAGCTAGAGAGCCCTTTGCTTCAGATATCGACTTGAACTCACCGGAAGATGACGCATCACCCCAGTGTCGAGCCCATACCACGCCCTCCGCGATTGCCGGGGTATTAGGGCCTAGCTCTCGCGGCGTTCCCCGGCCGTCGTTACGGCGCCCGGGGGATCAACCATGATTAGACAAGCCCTCCCTTATCGGCCCGGTCTAGCTCCGCCACCCTGACCTGGGCGGGCTCTTATACCTGCCGCATTAATTGGGAATTAATGGGCTAAAACTAGGATCATACAACTACTTGGGCTCGGGGTCTCTACCCCCTTCCCAATACACAAGAGTCGCGCATAGAATGTCAAAACATCATCACAACAGAACTGAAAATAATAGAATACATCTATTCTAATCTATCTAATCATACATGGTTAGGTTCCTTTGTTAGTGTCTATCATTCTTAGTTGTAGGGGGTAAGCCTATAGCTAAGAATGGATGCTAAACCCTCTTGAAAAGAGGCCTGATAACTTCGGTTCTACCTATTGAATCAACCACCCACCCGCATCTTGGCTGGCTCCCACTCCTTTGAAAGCGTCCATCTTTCTTTGATCTCGGGTTTCTTCGATCTTGGATCGAGCAACACGGGAGATCCGACTTCTATGCTCCATTCAGCGGAAATGCATCCTCTGCTTTGCTCCAATCCGAGACTTCGGGGAGAACCGAAGGGTTTCCCTTTTAGGGTTTATGCCCCTTTATCCCCACGAATTTAGGGCTGGTCCCTTTTGGTCAATGGGTCATTGCCACGTGGCAAAAAGGGATTATATTCACATGTTGCTTTAACATGTGCAATATAATGGTTCACAAGGTCGTACCCTAGGGTACTACCCTTTACGGTCGCCGTGTACATGTCGTCTGAGTCGACATGTACTAGTGACGTGTCAGTATAATATACGTATTCATACCGTATGTTATGCTGGAACGTCACAGAAAATGTTTAACCTCAATGGCTTGCACTCGAATGTCCCAACAATTACAATTTGCATATCCCTGCCCATGGATGCTTGCAACCTGTAGCATTTTTAATGGCTTGCACTCGAATGTCCCAGTAATTACAATTTGTATATCTCTGCTCATGGATGCGTACAACCTGTAGCATTTTTAATGCATAAATGAAATCGAAGAAAATGAAGATACTTCATTCAACAAAACACAAAATTTGGTATAAAGTCCATGTACTGGTTACCATGGCAAGTCTGCAGTCCCTATTGACGATCACATTTATCCTCCGGACTTAGGCCTTGTACTCTCGCTCTTCAAGCTGGAGAAAAACCACAATGGATCAAAATAAGACTCAAAGATAATCCTAATCTGCCATTATAAATTCAGCTACCTCAAAATGCCACATCTTTGTGATTACATTTGTGCACACCAGGAGGATTCACCATAGGCAGAATAAAATAGTGCAAAACATAATGGCCACCATGGGCAAGTCTGCAGACCATAACAGATTAGGGATGGTCAAAGTGGCATTTAAAAGATCATTAAACACTGATATGAAAAGCCATTTGAGTGCACCTATGGAGCATCGGTTATCTGCATCGACTGGCAAGCTCCAATATCCCTAACTTTTATCTACTGCCTAACCTTGCGCTTGTGATTGGCATTTCCTTCTCCTACTTCAAGTGCCATTATCTCCTTCTTCGTAATGTCTTTCTGAATTATTCACTTGTCTCAGTACTAAATTTCAACTTCAATTCAAGTCCAAAATTGATAAAGATGGACTTGGTCCAGCTTATGAAAAGCAAAGTTGTAGCAACTATTGATCGGCTAACATAATGCACTGCTAATTTTTAGTCTGCCATGCAAAGAATTGCCTTTGGTGAAGGTATTTTTATGAACTGCTATGGAGAATATTCTGCTATCAAATATTCTGCGTGAAGATCCTGTAAACAACCATCAATATCTGCTAAAGATAGAAAAACACAACATATAGTCCATGGTAAAAGCACTTCTGGGGTAAGAAAAAGAGGAAGTGCAAAAAGGAAAACATCATCTACAATCTACTAAGCATAACTTGAACATTCAAGTTGCATTAATTTATAAAGGTAAGAGAATCTAATCTGACCTGCAACATCAATTCCAGCACCTTATTCTTAAGCTTGCATCTTCAACAACATCTTGAATGGTGCTCTTTGCTATAAAGAAAAGAACAAAGGAAATTACTGAATCTTTGATATACATGATGATCTAGAGTACACTCCATATTGCAATCATTCCTAGGTACTTCTGTTTTCCAGAAAATCCATAATGATGTAGCAGTGTACACTAAAAACCAGTTCATATGCTGGTCATAGAGTAAAACATGCACTTTATACGAAGCATCTTAGATTTCAAATGTGGAAACATAGCAGGTCCCTTCCATGCATTGCATCGGTATCAAACCGTTCAACAGAAGCATAAATTTTGCAAAAAGTTTCATATGATAAAATATTTATAACAGGTTCAAAGTGGCTTACCTCAATCAAGTCAAGAGAAAATGGAATTGTTTTGGAAGTACAAAGAAACACACGGATATTATCCATTTTATGGGCACTGACATGGCACTAAAATTGAATCATAACTGTGTTCAGAACAATTCAGCATTAGAGTATCTTCATGCAATGTAATTTTCTTAAGGAGTGTGCGTAACATATTTCAAATATACACCTTAAAGGATTGCTCAAAGAAAATTCTCAACAACTCTGATATTTTCCTGTGGATTTCCCCGCCAATGTCGAAGTTTAGCAATCTGCAACTGCATCAGCAATGCCTTGGTTGAAGGTCTGATTAAGATTAATAAAGAACTAAAATTAACCCATCCAATGATTAAAGTTGTAAACCTTTAATATACAGTGTTACCAGCATTAAAGGCATGTAGCACTATCCAAAAGGGCAAAACACTCCCAATCATTATCCTTTCCTGAATATGAAATAGCTATTAATATATATGGTATCAAAGTTGTGACCTTACCACTTTGAGCTGATGCGAGCCGTCCCCGAGAAAATGAGACAAATAAATTTGCATGCATACTGACCGGATCTTTAGAATGTCATCAGCAAGAGCATCATGTGAGCTTGAGATTTGGATTGAAACTCAGAAGTTCGAAAAAAAAACCCTTTTCCCTAGTAAATGCTTACAGAGATTAAGATGCCCAAGGTCGATTAAAGTAGAAACGTTCAATCGCATGGCAGAATCATCAAGCAACCAACAACCCTTAATACTAACCTAAAGATAAAAGCTTTTTATACTTGGTCTGACTGAGGTAAGGACCGGTCAAAGGCACATGCCCATCTTGCGACAAAAAAAATTGAAGGAAAGGAAAACAAAAGGCATTCTATATTATATCTCTGTCACAACCTTTCTGTAACGTTCCTAACCGACATGCCCTTAACCAACTGGGCAAAATCGTCTAGACGTTTATGAGTAGTCGCTTCTACCCATTTATGCCGGTGTCTCGGGAACGCACACCAAGATCTACTCGAGCGGTCTCCCATGGGCCCGCTATAATCTCTCCCACTAGAACTATGCTCGTCCTCGAGCATCACAAACCAAGTCATGACCTACCATCCAACGGTATTCCGAGTCACACTTGCCCCCATGGAGACTCGAACTCGAGCCCTGCTCTGATACCAAATGTAACGTTCTTAACCGACATGCGCTTAACCAACTGGGCAAAACCGTCTAGATGTTTATGAGTAGCCGCTTCTACCCATTTATGCCGGTGTCTCGGGAATGCACACCAAGATCTACTCGAGCGGTCTCCCATGGGCCCGTTACACTTTCTTCCATCTCTTTCATCTCAAAAAGGCGTGTATGGAAGCTAAACACAGCTTTGCATTGAGACGACAAAAATCAGCTTATATTTGAAAAAAGAAGTACTCACTCTTTTCTTCTGTTAATGGCACGATGCCTCCAGCGGATGCTCTCACTACACAATTGGAGCTCTGCTTGCAATTTAATTGGAACTTTGCTTGCACAGCTGCCAGCAGCTGCAGGAGATACATAAAAACCCATTCCAGTTGTGGCTGTGCAAATCCAAAACGCATCGTTATAGTCCCACTTATGGGTCAGATACACTCCAACTCTACACCCAGACTGGGGAAATTGGCTAAGTATGACGGGATGTTGTGAAACAGACTTAAAAATGAAAAGTTTAGGGAAAACAAAAATTGGCATGTTGCTCTGCTCAGCACCGCAAAGCGTCGCTCTCCATAAGAGTTTTAAATTACCTTCGTATTCAAATTCGTATTCAAAGCTGCCAACCAGCATCCCGCAAGAGGGGAGAGGGAACGCCGCATGCGGCGTTACATGTCGCGTTCCCGACTCAAAAACCAAAGCTCTCTCAAAATAAAAAAGGAAGATAACGCCTCAAATCCCGTATTCCAAATTTCCTTTTGCTTATTTGTAGCTCCTAGCAACAACAAATTCGCCATATCCCTGGTTTAGTGGCCCATTTCTCGGATTCCATATTGCCTTGCCTATTAGTTTGGCATACAACCAAAACTCTCTCTCCATGGACGCAAAAGTAACTTAAGTCCCATTCAGCCCCATCCGCTAATCTTGCCATGCCACATGGCATAGATTCTTTTCTATTGTTGCTAACTTTGTTGCTAATTTTTTTTGTATCATTCCTAATGTTTACTTAACATTCCATTTTACATTTCGCTTTTACTTAACATTCCATTACATTCTACATTCAGTTTACATTCCGCTTAACTTTGTACTTAATATTCTGTTTAAAGCAAATTTAAAGCAAATTTAGATCACAATCTATAGAACAAGATAGTCTCAGATAGAACAATTTCATATAGTCTCAGATCACAATTTTAGACGGTTCCAATCCATAAATGTTTCATAACTCTGTCAAACGCCTATCTCATAGTTGTTTCATCTTAAAAGTATATTTCATCACAGAAAAACATAAAACTCACTACAAGTCATTCAAATAACTGATTCCATTCAAATCACTGATTCATGTTCATGCCAGGCATAATGTTGCTTCCATGAGTGAGAATAATGTCATAGCCGTCATACCCATGAAATTTCCTGCCATAGCCGCCATAACCAAGAAAATTCCTGCAAAAAATGCAAGAAATATTAAAAACAAAGACATCCAACAATAAATGCAAGAAGGAAAGACAGTTTAGAACAGATCTTATGCAAGAAGACGCCAAAGACTCCCAAAACTTGCCAAGATGTTGTATTGCCCTGAAATGTTACTCCACAAACTCGCAAAAAAATCGAAAAAGAAGTCACAAACCATAAAATCTTTCACTAGCACCACTAATCCGAAGCAAAAACTGAAAAAACAACCATTGCATGAAAGAAATTAGTAAGAAAACGCTAGATCTGACAAAAATAAACATAAAACTAAAGCTTAAGCTTACTAGATTGCAGCGGCAGCAGCTTTGGCACAAAAAAACATCAGCTATGGCCATAGTCGGCGAGAGACGAAGAAAGAGAAAGAGTAAGAAGTTGTTCGCCCCCCTTAAAGTTCGCCCCCCTTAAACATCATTGCCACATGGTGACGTTCCATTTTGTTGAATGGGACTTAAGTTATTTCCACGTTATGGCAATGCTTTTTTGGCTAACATTTTGGACGTATCGACAGAGCCCCGCGCCGCCACGCGTTGCCCCTGTTTCCACGTTTGGATGTTAGCCAAAAAAACATTCTTGTATGCGTAAAAACTTTTCTCTATCTATCTATTATTCAATTTAGAATTCATCTTCCTTATGCTTTCTTATGCAGTCATAAGCTAATTGAATATATAAAACTCTTATTATGCATCAAGAACAACACTTTAATACAGGAAGCTGTCGTGCAAAATGCTTCCTATATTAAAGTTCAGGTGAGTGCAAAGTTGTGGTGCAAAATGCTTCCTAGATATTGTACGATCACATTTATATTTATTGAGATTTTACAACGGACATTATCTGCTTTAGCGAATGTAAAGTATTGGGCCAATTTTTCAACCAAAAGCAAAAGTGAGCTCAAAGTTGAGAGCCAAATGCATATAAGCCAAAGTCATATGTAGGGAGGGACTATCTCAACTCGGACATATCTATTAATGTCCACAATCGACTCTATGCGAGAATCAACTCCAAAAATGGAGGGAAATCTAGCGTAAGTCATATGTAGGGAGGGACTATCTCAACTTGGATATATCTATTCTAGAAAATGTCCACAATCGACTCTATGCGAAAATCAACTCCAAAAATGGAGGGAAATCTAGCATAAAAGTCAAAGAGAAAGTCAAGTGCCCCATACAATCTCTTATTATTTAGGGGGCGATGGTTGTTTTCAAGTGCTTGTAAAGTCAATGTAATCTAAAACACTTCATGTGTTGAACTTGAGATAGTGTACTCTATCATTGAGTAGGTTTTCCAATGACTTCCGTGTGGCGTGTGTTGTCCTTTTTTTTGTTTAAAATTTGTCCTCTGCCAGATTGGGGATTCTTTGGCCCATGGTTGATTTTGAGCGGCTGGATTTGCAGATAACAAATTTAGAATTTCTCTCAGCAGAATTGGGCCAAAGGATTGGCAGAAGACGACCGATTCTCTTGAAGGCAACCCGCATGTGTTTCCGGATGTGGAGGATCTAGCCGAATTTGCTAGAGAAGAATCTGGTAGGTCTACGATCTGTGATGATTTGTTTTGAAGATTGGATGAATCCGACTGCTATGGATGAGTCTGCTTGCTATTCTGGACGAATTTGACTGTGAAGCTAGTACAAGTGGATTATTTCGGTTAATTCCCACTCCAGCACTTGAATATCCAGGGTATTTGGATAAATTGCTTGTAGTAGACTGTGGAAAGTAGGGAATTGGCTTAAGGCTTTACTTCTGTTGGAGGCAGCCGAAATTGATATTATAGTTTGAATCAGGATGGTTGAATGCGGGGTTTGTTGTGCCAGTTTGAACCAGATGTTTGAATCAGGATTCAATCAGATCTGGCAGTGCTTGCTTCTCTCTTTGCCTTGCTTGCCACGGTCTCTTTCCCTGCTGGTCTTGCTCTCCCTGCCACGTGTACGGTCCTATCTTTTTGTTGGGACTCAATGGTTATGTTGGATGGCCCTTGGGTTTTTAGTTTGTTAAAAAAATAGCGATTATGATGAGTATAGCGATTAGGATGAGTATTGATGAGATTGATGTTCATTGAGATTTTGAAAAGCATATGACGAGAAAGAAGAAATCAAGAAGGCCTATGACGCCTGTTATTCCTCACAATTACAACCATTCTAATGCTTGTCCTTGTTTGTGGGTGCATGTAATAGGTTTTCTTGCTCTTTGCTATTGTATTTTGTCAAGAATGTCTTGCAACAACCAACTTCCAGGATTTGGAAAGCATAGTACAATGTTTAATATTATGGAAATTTAGACTTATTCGGGCTTGTTTTGTTATGAGATAATTAAGGTAAATTTTACATTCCATTGAAATGAGCATTTGGTTGCTACATTACTATTATACAAAGGTCATAAATCTGTGACAGCAACAGGAAGGTATTTCTTGGAAAGTATAGCCCAATTATTTGTACATTATCTGTTTTTACTTGATTTGCTAAACTGTAGCATATTATGTGTCACTATCTTTATGATAATAAATATAAGTTCATTTTATCTTTAAGATCATGTCTTTTCATAGTCACAAATTGTAATTGCATCGTCATATCAAGGCTGTATCATAAAAGTATCTATTTATGATAGATAGATAGATAAATAGATAGATAGATTTTTAACGTCCACAGAGATCAAATTGGCTATAGGACCCAAACAACAAAAGGATGAAAACCCAAAAAGTATAAAGAAAAAGATAATGCTAATGCTAATGGTGATTTTGATGCTAATTGTAACTTGTTAATTCCTTGCAAAGGTATTAATTAATTAAAGTATCAAGTGTGGTTTTCTAGATCTGGTATAAAGGTTTTTTTAACACATTCCAGTTTATTAGTTTTACTAATAACCTTGATTTTGATGATATTCTATATCAGGTACAATGAGCTATTCTATTAACTATCTTGACATCTCATTTTACAGGATTGCCATGAAATACAACAATTAGATCAAGGAGCTGAACATGCTGGAATACTACAAATGTGGAATATTCAGTCTAGATTATGCAGTGCAGACCATTGTTGGTTGCATTAAGAACAAAGATATTTATTCTTTCATTACTTTCAAAGAGGTAAATCTTTTGGATAAAAGTTTATCGGTTGTCTCATACTTGGGCGTTAATGGATGGTTTAAGCTTTTCCAACGTATGAAGGTGGTCAACTTTGAATTTAATGCATGCAAAGAGATTCTTACTGGCATCTATGATGACACGAGCAATATTATCTATCGTAGGACTGGCTTGAGGATGAAATAGCAAACAAATTTATGTTAAGTATTATGGCTTCAGAAAATGCTACTGATATTAAACCCCCAACCTTTGAGAAAGAAGACGAAAGCATCATACCACAAGAGATTAAGGTTACTAATGACATAGATGACTGCCTTTTTACTGAGACTGATTTGATAGAAGAAGATCTATCAACCTTTAATGGAAAAAGGGAGGTGCAAGCTGCACCCTTGCATGCTTATGATCTTAGTACAATTTTTGAAGACAAGGTACCTGAATTAACATTAGCAAATTCCACTTGCTTCCCAGTCATTATAGAGCAAACTGTTGAATGCTATGCTACAGTGAGCATGCTATTTAGAAAAGTCAAAATCTAGGAGCCCTTGCACTCATTGATATGGAAACCTGGATAGCACTTGCTAGTATCTCTCAAGTTGAGTTACGTGATGCCAAGTTTGTTGCCTATAAGCCGGATAAACTTTCTTGAATGTAGAGTTAGCATTTAAGATGGACTTTTTTGACCAACATTGCATCAAGAATACACCCATAGAAATTGGCCAGAAGGGGCATATGACCTTCACAATGATTATTTCCTGAAATGGATATGGAGAACGCATTGTCCGTACTTTAAATGTCATTGTGAAAAAGTTAAGTTTAATTCCCAAAAAAGAAAGGGTAAGTGCAATTGTGGTATTATTTGGTTCGACCAAGGGATCTGGTATATTATCAACCACATGGAGGAATATATCCTGCTGCCACTCCCATGCTACGAATGGTCATTATCTCAAAATGGCTTAATAAGATGATGAAACTTGTTGTGATTGCTTTCATGTCTTATCTTGAAGTAGGAAGAATTATATTTGACATGACAATTGCATTTGCTATTGATCCTAATAGCAGTCTGAAAGTCAAGTTTGAGAATAACAAATTGGCAGATGTGGCCGAAAAAATGATCAAGCCAGTTACCTTTTTGAAAGATAGTATCTCAGCCAATAAGGCCTCTGGATGGCAAAGATCATATGCCAACAGTAGCTATAAAACCAAGGACACGAACTTTATTACTTCAAGGTTACCACCTCGGATTACTACTGATCCAAAAAGTCTGAGCACTGCATCCCAAAATATGACACCTGCCACTGATGGCAATGATGAGTACAGCATTATCAAAGGAGGAAACCGAATAATTTCTCTTGATGATAGTACATCTACACAGAAGAAATTGAATTATGTGGAAGAGTGTTAGCCCTTTGGGCTAAACATATGTATGAGTGGCATAGGCCACATGTATTTATCACATTGGACCACTTGATCTAGGGCCCAGATTTAGCCCACATATGTGGTAGGTGGCATAGGCCACATGTATTTGTCATATTGGACCCCACAATCTATGGCCCAGATTTAGCCTAGATCTGTGGAGGGTGAGATATCATTTAGGGTTAGGGTTTTGCTCTACTATTTAGAGAGAGCATTTCCTCTCATTGTTTAGGTTTTTGCTCACGTTTTGGAGCACCTCCTTTTGGAGCATCAATATGATTATGTTTTGTTCATTCTTTGCTTTGTTCTTGTTCTTGGAGTTTCTTCCCATCTTCTTTTGTTGATCCATGAGCATTTGTGGCAGCCTTGTGGCATCCGGCAGTCATGG
Source organism: Isoetes taiwanensis (assembly GCA_021234155.1). Lineage (NCBI taxonomy): Eukaryota > Viridiplantae > Streptophyta > Lycopodiopsida > Isoetales > Isoetaceae > Isoetes > Isoetes taiwanensis. The sequence continues at coordinate 44,015,720 of JAJEKV010000002.1, forward strand.
ACTGCTGCTGCAAGGTGATGCCAAGAACCCCAAACATCAACACTGGCGCCTCATGCCGGGGTCTCTTGGGCTCATGATCAATCTCTTATTTTGTATTTCAGGCATCTCCAAAAGTTTTAAGCCCAAAAATATTTGGATCTACACCGACACATTCTTGCATTATCATCTGTGATACTTGCCCACTTTTCAGAAGAGGAAGGGGGCAAACATGATTTGTGGCAAAATAAAGTTCTTATTTGTGACATTTGGGTTGATCGACGCTATTTTTGCTATCCTCTATTCTGTGCACAAGGCGCATACATTTATTTCTTATTTCTTACGAGACAAGTTTGCCACAGGTAATACAGTTCTTATTTTTGGGTGTATTTTTGTGCTAGAGATGCCCTTCGGGTCTTCAGTACTACTCCAGTTCTTTTATTTTCGAGTGTATTTTGGGTGCTGAACTCTGGAGATGCTCTGTGGGTCTTTCATGTTCTTCATCACCATACTCTGTGATATTTGCCCAATGGTTTCACAAAGGGACAAATTCTGCCACAGTTCTTTTCATCAAGCACTTGGATTCTCCGTCCAGCACTTGCATTCTATTTTGGATCCTGGGATGCCCTCGGATCTTTAATACAGACCCAAAATTCAAAATCTGGCCTCTGCTCTCTCATTCAGTATCGGAAATCCGCCGCCCCAACCTGTTATCTTGGACAAGCCCCATCAGTTTCTTATTGATGATTTTGCTCGGATGCACCATACCGCTCTATCGTGATTCCTAACTTTGATTCATGCTCTACATTCATAACTCTGATTTCATGCTCTGCCCTCAGCTTTCTGCACATAGTAGGTGCAACACAGGGGCACTTCACCCCTTTTGTTCAACCAGAACGCAGGGCTATCACCAATGATTTGACATATTTTGCTATATTTCGCTATTGTTGGTGAACAAAAGAGTCAAGTTTTAGTCAGATCTTCTGCATCCTTCCACAGGACCTTTGTATCACAGAGCAGACAACCACCGAAACATAGGAAAATGGTCTTACTTTCGTCGGCATGGTTTGCCTTGGCAAACAAGCCCCAAACAAATTTTCTTGCATCAACAGTTCAATCTTCTGGGGTAATCCTTTTCTCAAAAGCCCCATGGATTTGTTATGCCAATTAGCCATGGATTCAGCAATACTTTCAAGCCATCTTGGAGCTGCATAGCCAACCGATATCTCATCCATCTCCTGGAACATTTCAGAGACAAGGAGATGCCCTCTTTCTGCAACAAACAAATTTTTGGCTTTGGCTGCAACCCGGAATCACTTCTGCACACTTCATCTGCATCTACCAACAGACCATGGCGTGACAACGGTTTTTCCATGCCAGAATCCATCAAGCTTCTGTCCTGCAAACAGAGCATCTGTGTTTTTCCCTGCATCCGAAATTTTTTAGCGCCATCTTTCAGCGGCATTCTCCCAACGGCTGCAGTGATATTTCAGTATTTTCGTGGCAATCAAAGGCACTCTTTTCTGCAACAACTGATCTCCTAGCAAAACTTGGGCACGAATTCTGTGCATCTACTCAAGCCTCTTGAAGAAACCAACTCCACGGCCCTCCACGGCGTGGATCAATCTATGACTTTCACAGAAGTGTGAAGCCCAACCACGGCTCTGTGACCCCAAAATTTCCAAGACATCACTACCTTCGTCCTGTCGAAACAGAGCAAGCACTAGAGTTTTGCCTCTGTTTTTTTCAAAGGGTTTGGTCTGCATCACAAAAGCCCACGGCCATCACGGCGTGGCTTCAATCTGCAAAACCTTCACAGGCGTGCCTCTGCCCAACTTCCTAGAAGCCCACGGCCATCACGGCGTGGCTTGGAGTCTGCAACATCTTCACAGTGTGGGCTTTGTGCGCCACAAATAAGGGCTTAACAAAAATCTTGGAGACCTTTCTCCGCAACTCTCACGGCAACAAGCTTCAAGGCCATAACGATTCAGGCGTGCTACCCTCACCACGCCCCAGAAGTCCATCCCGCGGCCCGATATCCTTTCGGCATATCCACGGCCTCCCACGGCGTGGGTCCAGATCAGAGCCCCCACGGGCCATGGCCCCTCACGGCGTGGACCCTTTGACGGGCTATCACGGCGTGGCCTTCCGCCCTCAGAATCCCACGACCCATCAACCTTCAGCGTCGACGGCCCCTCACGGGCGTGGTGCCAGTGGCGTGCGGCCTACCCAACCATTGAAAAAAAAAAAAAAAAAAAATGAAATCACTTGTCGTTCAACATACATATCTTCAATGACTCGATTCTTTTATGGCGACACTTGGCACTTGGGCCATTCAAGATGGGCAACATTCTTGGTATTTTCCACTTCTTCTACTATTGAAGAGACTTTTTTTGATACCATCTATCACGTTCTATACATGGCGTGCTTATAAGCAAATGGCGTGAAGTTGATTCAACCTTCCGCCCCTTTCATACCTTAACCTTACATGGCCCAACGGCATGCTAAGGCCATTCTTCAGCACTTGGATGCAACCTCGATCACGGCCCCTTGGCGTGATTTTTTTTAATGGTGACTTCTTGACCTCTTGTCAAATTTTTGAGGCATTATGCCTTTGGAGGCACAACTTTTCATCAATCCATAAGTCCAGCAGCATCCTTTCTTTCGACAACAAAATCATGGCCCAACGGCGTGAGTTCATCAAAATTGTCATGGCCCCTCACGGCGTGACTTCGAGCACAACTTTCAATCCTCTTTTCATGCAGGAAGTCTTTGGAACATATTTTTGGCACATTTTGGGGGACGCCTCATCTTTTGCCACATTCTTGGAGATCTTCTTTGCACCTTTGTACCAACAAACCTCACACAGCCCTGGTGGCGTGTGTAGGCCCTTTCCAGCACTCTTAGGTCAACAATCAAGCTTACCTCATCGACCCAAATGCAGGGCGTTTGAGAGACAATTTTTTCAATCCATCTCGACCGTCCATAATACATGGCGGTTGAGCCTCTTTCAAGTTCAACCAATGGCGTGAAGATGACTTATGGCCTTCCGCCCCTTCAATTTCAACTCCTTCAAGTTCAACTATCTGCTCAAACTCTTTCAAGTTCAAATGGCGTGAAGACGACTTAGGGCCTTCCGCCCCTTCAATCACTTATGTTTCAACTCTTTCAAGTTCAACTCATTGTTTCAACTTTTCAAGTTCCACAATGGCGTGAAGATGACTTAGGATCTTCCGCCCCTTCAACAATTTTTGTTTCCTCATTTTTGTTCAACTCATTCCAAGACACTTTGATTGGCGCATGTATTCGGAGCTAAGTGGCAAGCTCTATGAGAAGTGGTGACAGCCTTCTCAACATTAGATTTGACTTCTATGGAATTAAAGGAGCTTGTGGCAAGCTCAAGAGAAGTGGTGACAGTCTTCTCAACCTCTTACGATTTTTGTACTTCATCGACATTGGCATTTTTGGGTCAAGACTTCGGCGACATTCTCATTATTTCCCCTCACTTTGGACACTGTTGTAAATGTTTAACCTGCTATTATAAAGGTTCTACATAGTTTGGTGTGGTGGGGGGGAGTGTTAGCCCTTTGGGCTAAACATATGTATGAGTGGCATAGGCCACATGTATTTATCACATTGGACCACTTGATCTAGGGCCCAGATTTAGCCCACATATGTGGTAGGTGGCATAGGCCACATGTATTTGTCATATTGGACCCCACAATCTATGGCCCAGATTTAGCCTAGATCTGTGGAGGGTGAGATATCATTTAGGGTTAGGGTTTTGCTCTACTATTTAGAGAGAGCATTTCCTCTCATTGTTTAGGTTTTTGCTCACGTTTTGGAGCACCTCCTTTTGGAGCATCAATATGATTATGTTTTGTTCATTCTTTGCTTTGTTCTTGTTCTTGGAGTTTCTTCCCATCTTCTTTTGTTGATCCATGAGCATTTGTGGCAGCCTTGTGGCATCCGGCAGTCATGGACTGCTGCTGCAAGGTGATGCCAAGAACCCCAAACATCAACAAAGAGACTGTCTAAATGTAGTTCTCATGTGCGTGTAATACTGTCCAAAAGGGAAGTTTTATTGAGTTTTACACTTTGGAACTTTAAAAACAAGGTGTTGCGCACGGAGGGTTGCCTTCCGATGCCCCAAGGGTGTGTATTGCATAATCTCTATCCATATATTAGAGGAGATCGAGAGAGTATCTTGCAGCAATGTCGGGTTAGCTTGGCTAAAACCCAAGGTCAAACTCGAACTACATCGATCTCAAAGTTGAAACTCTGTGGCCATTAGCCAAAGGGAAAATACCTAAGCTATCCAGGGGGGAAATTACCTGCAACAACAATAGGTTTAGGCCAGTTACAAAGAATATCTAGGTTTTTATTGGTATATCACCCATAATATGCCCTTTTACCAATATGAGGAAGAGTTGCACTTTAGGGGCAAAGAAAAAATAAAAGGGCATAATGCAAAGACAAAAATGAATAGAATTTCTTTTTCTTTGTGCAAGGTTTGCCAAAAAATTTGCCTACTTTTTCTTTGTAAAGGGCTTGTGAGAGGAACCTACGTGGAATAACTAGCCTACGTGGAATAACTCGTTGACTTGACCTTCAATAAAATGTTGGAACACGTTAACTTGGCCACCAACCAAAAAATTGGAGCAGCCGGTATCGGCCTTCCAAAATTCAAAGGATGGTCATCATGTGGCAACCATTGGAATAGCATGCCACGGATGAAGTGTTGCAAGTCCAAGTCCCTATTCCTCGCTCCTATTTCATATCGAAGCTCCTCCTTCCTATTTCATATTGAAGCTCCACTAGATCTGGCTCAAGAATGGTGGTATTCAAGCAAAAAAAACAAGGGATCTCTATAGGATCCTGATCCCTGGCAGCCAGAACTGCATTAACCGAGCTTTTACAGGAAGCAAGGTAGGAGGAACTGTATAGTCCACAGTTGGCTAACTCCGGCATGAGAGCCTTGGCGACGCCATGGCTATGGCCACAGCATGAAGGTTCGCGTTTGCCAGCTATGGCAGAGCAGACATGGCATAGGATGGAACACGAATAGATTGGCAAATGGCTCTAGCAGCATTCAAGCGGCATCGCCTGTACGGTGAAACCCCTTGTTCCCTGAAATAAAAAAATCAGGAATATTCCAGGAATTTCACCAGACCGTAGTTTACGTTACGCCGATGAGCATGAAGTGTATATATTTTCACCATCCTTTAACTCTATCTTTATTTCTTAGGAGGAGATGTATTGGATAATGGAGTGCACAAATCCAAAAAATGTCTCGCCTCCAGTGTTTGCTCATGTAAAATGGTTTAGAATATGTGTTTCTAACATGTTTTGATTACTTTCTAGCTTTCTGCAGCCAATCCTATTGGTACAGTAGAATGCTCTCAATGCATTTCGTTATAAATTCAATGGTTTACATTGCTAGCCTAATCTTGCTTGTATAAATGAAATTGTTTAACTAATTTACAATTGTGAATTTCAACTATATTCTTTTTTTGGTATTAGAGCATATAGAAAGCAATTCAATAAAGAACAATGACTAACCGTGCAGCACTCCCCTTGAATGCTATTGATTCTTCACTTGCCAGTGCACTGTTTTTTATTTTCTTAAAATGGTTACATGGACCAATGGTACGAAATGCTCCAAACTATTGATAAGTGACAGGCCAAACAATTAGAAGCCTTGCTAGCTCTGCTCTCTGCTCCACCACCAACTTCTCCATTTTTTGTCTCTCTGGTTCTAGAAAGATTGATTTGAACCTCTCGAGCCTCAGGTCTTCACCAGAAGTTTTCAAGGTATGCGTGTTCCAACACCGTAGCAATAAACAAGGAGCACGATTAGAAGCAGTCCAACCACCATCACGGAATCATAAAATCAGCCCGATTTTCTTCTGGCACAAATCTCCACAAGAAAAAGGGCAGGATGGGTTGAACCTCTAGGCCAATTGTCAAAACCCTCAATCCCAAACAAGAGAACATAACAAAATATTTGCATATGGAATGAGCAAGCCACCAAAAGGAATGCGCTCCTGAGTCAACAAGAAGAGCCAGCCTGATCACTCATGTCCAGAATTCCATCATATAAATCATACTCATTTAATTGAGAAATAATCCTAGCTTTCCATTGCATTTTGCTCCAAAATAGGAAGAAGCATTGAAACCATCTATCCTGCAAAATAAACTCCCCTTCCTTCAAAATCAATGAACGACAGTTATTTTTTTAATCTCGTTCAAACAGTGATTAGAGTTGAGTGAAGGTGATGGTTGATTGTCCAACAAATTAGCTATATAAGCAATTTATAATTGGATCAAGATAACTTGATCTTGCACTATCATAGTAAGTCCAAATTATAATGTACAAACTCCGGATTAATTAATTGACTAAGCGCTTAAACTTAACGGACGTCTCCAGCTCAATTACACATTACCTAACATACAATAACATTTCACGGGCATTGCTTACAGGATTCTCACAATAGATAAATGGTCTATTTGCTCTCACCAATATGGACAGACTATATGCCTTCAATCTATATCAGGCATTTTGCCATAGAAGAGGCATTTTGCTGGATTGGCCATAGAAAAGGCTTTCTAATATTTGTTACAGACATGATTGCAATCCCAATCAAAGTTGTATGTCACACAATAATGATGAGGTGAAGCCATGTCAACAACCTTCAAAGCCATATCCACTATCACTACCCCCTTTATATTTAGAGATTAGACATCTAATCTTATGGCTGACCTTGTACTTTTGGGTTTAAAGGAAGAAATCTTTCACTTATCATCGACACATCAATTACAAAGAATGCCATCTTGTTTACTTAGTTTGCCATACCTCCAAAACATCCATTCTACAAATTCAGATCTAGCTGGAAGCTTTGTTTTTCTCTCAAAATCTCATTTCTGCTTCATGATATTAGGTCATGCACATCCTACCATTAACATCAACACATAGCGGCAATGTCACTGTTACGTGAGAAAATGTGCCTGCACATGCATTACCTTCAGGAGGACGGACTGGCTCCCATTAATGCAGCTCATCTTACCTCGCTTAATGTCCCCTGCAGACATATTATCTCACTTTTAGGTTTGAAGAGCGCAAACGTCACTGAAAGATTAACAACATGGTAGCTAAATTATGGTAAAAGATTTATATTTCCATTTTGTATAGTGGTGATGTCAAGATTAAGGGGGCCATTTAAATTAGGATGTAGCTTTCTAGTCAGACATGATGAGCAGCAAATCTATTACGTCTAATTGCTTATGTACTCAGAAGATTGGCAGAAGGAACGTGCCATTAATCTGTCATTTGATTTGGCATGCATTATGTATGGCAGCATTTTTGGCATATTGCGTCTAAAATGTCGGAGGTCGTATTTGAGAAGCGCTTGTTGCTACTCCATGTTTATTTGTTCAATAAACTATGGTCATGATTGTATGACAGACAAATACTAAGAATCATTCTATTTGCCTACAAGAATACTATTCTTACCGAATTGAAGACTTCTTAATTCTGCTAGATGACTGTGTATTGCACGAAGGTAAGATCCCAGGAATAGATTCATGTGACATGCTTATAAAGATAAGAACCTGCTAAGCAATCATAAATATAGAACAGCTAAGGCATGACAGGCTTATTTTGTTTATTCAACTAATGTGATATGTTGCAACTAGCTGATGGAAAGATGACAATCTAGCATTTACTTCAGCTAGAAAGTTCTTTAGTCAAAGGAGCAAGCATCATAAAGTAAGATTTATTACAACCTAGCATCAGGTGCTTCGAAACTAGCAGAAAACACTATGGATGCTTACACATCACAAGTTATTAGCTTATAATAATTCGATCCAATAATGCAAGAGACAAAACAAAAACATCTATATCAGACCCATTATAAAAAAATAGAATTCATTGTATGTACATTTGTAAAATACATTCTTACCTGCAAGGCAAGGAACTGCACATGTGCTTCAAGCTTTCTTCTTGCCAGCACAACAAGAGACATGCTAGATTATTGCTTCCACATTTGGATTAACATCTACACATATTTGCCAAGATATTCTCATGTCCAAGAAGAGCAAACATTGCTGACAAAAATCGACATATAATAAGAATGTGCAACCCAGAACATACTTTGGAAACACTTAAGTATGATAGTGGCTGCAGCTTATAGCTAGAATCCAAGTGATGGCATCCTCTATGTGGCTGCTAAGAAGTTGGCATTGTCAAGCAGAAGCAGACAGCGCTGAACCACATCAAATATATTCTTTTAATACCTCTGTTTATAAGGAGCCATTCCAAGGGAGAAGACGTTGCAATCTGAGCAAGAAAAGGTATGGCTTGCTTAGAGATCAAGATACTCTACTTCAGCATCAACAACAGCCACAGTTTGGGAGAATACCCAAATTCTTTGGCAGTAAGAATATGTCCAGGTGCAGCAGTGCAGCTGAATGGAACGGGAGTTCCTCATTCAAAAATAAGTTGTGTTGAATATGAGGCTAGATCAAGCTGATGAAGAGATGTAGAGCATCACATATGTGGGCACAGATCATGTTAGCGTAAGGGGATCATTTCAACTGCAGATCCAACACCAAAAGGAGCTCCTGATGAGTGCTAGTATTCAAGAGCATGGGTCAGGTTGAAGGATAAATTGCGAAGGAGGAACAGGGGCATGGAGCTCAATGTTGAGCATGCAATTGGATATAGTGGGAAACTCGCTTGGATCGTCTGTAATTCTGAGCGAGACTGTAGAGGTAGAGAGAAAGAGAAGTAGAAAAGCACTAGATAAGATTGAAGAGGAAGAGAAAGAAGAAGACCAACGTCCAAAGCAGAGGAAGTGGAAAGGGAAGCTCCGGCAGTTGCTTAGATGGAGGCATTGATTGAACTAAAGCAACACATTTTTCCCGGATCCCAGACACGGCCATCGCCACGTTTTCAGCAGGGCTGAAAAATGGAGTGCACTTAAATGGCTCTATCCGAGCATAAAGATCACTGAAGAGCATAGAAACATGTAAGCAAATCTATCTACCTCCCGACTAGCTGATTTGCGCTCCAAACTAACCTAGACATGCCCAAATCCGTGTTACTAAAGGAAAAGATTCGGAAAAAAAAAAATATCTGCGTTGGAAGATAAGATCACAGAAAACTAACACAGATGGAGATAAAACTGTTCTTTCAAAATTTAAGAGATGGGTTGAGGTTTAAGCTAGATATAAAGCGGATGAAAGCAAAATACAAGAGTTAAAGATCTAGAAACTGGATTTGTACATCTCGTTGTAGGAGCCGAGCTGATCATTTCAATCATCCTGCCATACCTCCTTCGAGCAAGAGCACCGGTTACCCGGTTTCTAAGTCGCTGCCAAGCAACACAATCGACCGACAGTTTACAGCTAACAATGGGTTTGGAGCAGTTTGTGGCATATTCTGGGCATATACTAGCTTATACCTAGAATATGCCATAAACCCAATATGCCATAAACCCACTTGAACGAGGGTTTTTTGAGATTCGAGCGTTCTAGAATGTTCTAAAACATCATGTACGGTGCATGTTCCAGTGTTCCTACGATGTAAGTTCCGATGAGGCCTCATACATTCTCCAAGATTCTATATAGATTCCTTTAGATTTTATCTCTAGGTTGTATCAAGATTCCCTTAGGTACTCTTAAATTAGTTTTAGGTTTGCCTTAGATTTCGTAAAATTTTTTACTTTCTACAACTTTCTATAAGATTTTACAACTTTTTTTTATTATTCTAGAAGGTTCTATGTTCTACAAACCCCTAGGACATTCTAGATTCTTCTAGAACATGCTAGAAGGTTCTAGAAGGTTCTAGGTTCTTCTAGAATAAGATTTAGATTGCCTTAGATTTCGTAAACGTTTTCTACTTTCTACAACTTTCTACAACATTTTACAACTTTTTTTTTTATTATTCTAGAAGGTTCTATGTTCTAGAACCCCTTGAGACTTTCTAGAACATGCTAGATTCTTCTAGAACATGCTAGAAGGTTCTAGAAGTTTTTAGACCATTCTAGGTTCTTCTAGAACATTCTAGAAGTTCTAGGAAGCCCTTGAATTTTCCAGAACATTCCATAATTTTTGGAACATCCTAGAACTTTCTGGAGCATTCTAGAACTTCATTCTAGAACTTTCTAGCCAAGAACCAGAATGCTTATCTAGAACCCCTGGGACCTTCTAGGACATTCTAGATTCTTCTAAACATGCTAGAAGGTTCTGGAAGTTTCTAGAAGGTTCTAGATCTTCTAGAATAAGGTTTGGATTGCCTTAGATTTCGTAAACTTTTTTTACTTTCTACAAGATTTTTCGTAAACTTTTTTTTACTTTCTACAAGATTTTACAACTTTCTTTTATTATTCTAGAAGGTTCTATGTTCTAGAACCCCCTGAAACTTTCTTGAACATTCTAGATTCTTCTAGAACATGCAAGATTCTAGAACATTCTAGGTTCTTCTAGATCTAGAAGTTTCTAGGTTTTTCTAGCACATGAGATTCAAAAACCTTACCTCTTTCATGTCTATGGCGCTCAGGCGACACGAGTCTTCTTACAACAACGATAAGGAGGAGAGCTAGAGCAGTGTCCATCGCAAAGCTCATGCTTCCGACCAGATGGGAAGATGATAAGGGCAAAAGCCATGGCCGTGAGAAAGACCGTGATAAGGGTTAAACAGACATGGTAGGGAAGCTGGTAAGCACAAATGTTTCTGCTATGGCCTTGAAAGGCCAGATCTGCAAGCAAGGAAAGGATTGCGCCTTGGGAAGAGAGAGAAGAAAAGCAACCAAGCAATGAGAGTACGAGGATCAAGATCTGGGCCATCCACACCACTGATATGAGCCATCCATTTCGGCCAATAGAATGAGAGTACGAGGATCAAGATTCGGGCCATCCATCTCGACCATTGATCTGAGCCGCTCCTTTTGGCCATTGGAACTACATAGCTTTAATTTTAAACATTGTGATAAACTATGTTTCAGAGTTTTTTTTTTTTTGCAGTTTGGGGCAATTGGGAAATAAAAAACTATAATGTAATTTTCGGGAATTGAAGTGCATGTCAGAAAGTCGCATGTCTCGATATCAGGGAAGCCAACGCAATGCACCGCATCACAGAAGCAGATTGGGGGGTAATCAAGGCTCAAATGCTAACTTCGATGTTGTTGCATTGGTTAGATCGGCCCTCTAGAAGTGATATGGATCATCTTGTGTGTAGCATGCTTGCTTGTGGCCCCGTATACGATTGGATTGACGACAGTAGAGATTTCCACCCTTGTGAGTGTGTTCATCGCAGACTTTTCCCCTTAAAATGTCGTATTAACGATCTTACTGTATTAGTTGGTGTTGGGTTTGGGTCACTTACCATTTATTCTTCATGGATCTTATGCCCAGATGCTCATAGATGACCTAGCGAGAATTCTGCAGCTTCCCACGCTATAGCAACAGACTGGCCAGTTGGTTGATGTGGTTATGACTGCTACAGAGAAGTGCTTTGGCAGAAGTTGCCCAGGGAGGACTTCAGGGGCAACAACCTTCCCTCTAACTAGTGGTTTGATGCCGAATATAAAAGACCTGAACACTGGCTTCGACAAGTCACTGATCCTGTTTTGCGCCCACATGCGATCAGCACTTTTCTCAAGAGATTGCGGAGCATAAAAGAGAAACGTTCTATCTCCTGGACCGTCATCCCAAGACCTTCTGGCAAAGCGTACTAATGAAGCCTCTTTAGCCTATGGTGAACATTATTTCTGAGCAATGGGTACGATACTTGCAGCAACTCTATGATGCTCTAGAAGTTTGAGCAGTGGTAACCGCACAGATGTACAACCGCTTGCCTGTGGAAACACGGCAGATTTAAATGGCATGCAGGCAAAGCTGCTCAAATGCTCAAGGCCACCTATAGTGCCCATCCTAACTGCATTATTCAACATGGCATTACAGGAAGGCTTTCCCACACAATGGACCACGAGCAGGGTTGTTTCCATCTACAAGGCATATGACCCTCACTGCACAGTCAATGACCAAACAATCATGGTTAGTTCATTGTTTGCAAAGATGCTGGCTGACATTCCTGAGCAACAGTTGACTATGTGAGCCAACTGTATGGGAGACGCTCAGGCTAGCTGACAACATCAGATCAACCATTCAATGGTAGTATTGGGGTCCTCCAGGGATGTCCACTCTCTCCAACATTGTTTGGTCTTTACGTTGATCAGTTGGAAGGTTGACTCGTTGAACATGGGGGTAATGGAGCTCAGCTCATGCACCAGATCATCAGGCAGCTCATATATGTCAATGATGTTGATCTCTTAGCTTACACCCCCAACGACATGCAACACCATCTAGATGCCCTAGACACTTTTTGTTGGGCCACTGACATGCGTGTTAACTTGACCAAGATTAAGGTGATGTTCGTCTCATCCTCATGTCAGCCAAGGTCTCCCTTGCTCACTTATCACGAACAAAAAGTAGAGATGACGTCCATGTACAAGTATCTAAGGGTGGAGTTTCCTTCTACCAGTTGTGAGTAACAACAATCATAAAGCAGAAATGTATGAATGGGCTCATCAGACACACTTGTTTAGGGTGTTAGTGAAGTCTGTGGCCCGACCTGCCACCTGAAATGACTTGGAGTAGGTATATACAAAGCCTTCTTAGCTCGAGCACTTGGAGTAAAATCCACACCCATATCAGATTCTTCTATGGAGACAGGTTTTTTGCCGCTCCAAATGGCTGCACTCGATCGCCACATCATCTATTTTTAGAAGGTAGTCAGTACGAACAATACTCGTCTTCCCAACCTTGCTTACATTATGGCAATGGGTCTACAGCACTTCAAAGTGTGCATGAGCATAGGTGCATACAGATACAGACAGAAGATCACTATAACTTGAGGCAGTACCTTAATGATTGCTTCCTCAGCAAGCTTTGGGATGCAGGTGCCCTGGAACAGGTCCAGACACAAAACCATCAACGCCACGTTAATCCCATACTTGAACAGGGTCCACAATGCTACCTACATACACATCTGCCCAAGAAGAAGCGCAGACTCATCGCTTCAATTCACACAAGTGCACATTGCCTCGGAATTGAAGTATGCAGATGGATTGGAGAGCCGCGCGAGGACATGATTTGTTGCCAAGATGAGCGCCACACTTTTCAGAACTGTTCAGCATTCGACCATATTTGAACATGCTATGTTGAGTTGGTCCTCCTAACCAAACACTGCATGTGATTTTGAACACAGCTTCAGTGCAGTTACTGGGATCATGTATTCAAGAGGTGATGGATATACACACTCAACTATGTCCTCAGACAATAATATGTATCATAATATATCATGATATATCCTTGTACAGTTTATCAACGTTCTTGTTATTGCCAAGGCTTTTCCCTCAAAAAACCCTTTATATGAGTGTTTCTTAATCCTGACAATAATACATTTGCTATGCTCAAACACCTTTTACGTGTACAAGCAATCACATCTGCACATCTGAAGTGATTTAATTGCTCTTCTAACTATTCTAATCCCACACCTAAACTGGCCATTAATAACTCATATGCTGCAAAGGCACAACCAAATTGTAGCTATGAACTAGCAAATGTGCAAGTTCTTATATACTCTACAAACTAGATAATCTTTGTGTAACCGTCTAGCTATACCTAAGCTAAATTGTGTGAGTGATTATGTTTTAAACTTGACCTATTACCTAAAAACCCAAGAACTAAAAACCCAAGAACTAAGGCTCAAGCAACTTATTATTCCTGTCGACAAACGTTCTTCTGATCTGATTCTAACTTACAACATATTAATGAGATTCCTACACTAAATTCATTTAGGGAAAACTACCAAAATCCTTATATGAGTTTGTGTAATTACCAAAATACCTTTATGAGTTTCAAAATTACCAAAATGCCCTTGTGTATAGTAGGTGTGTAGGGGTATTTAGGTCATTTTGAAACTCATCAGGGTATTTTGGTAACTACACAAACTCATAAGGGGTATTCTGGTCCGAGCTATGCACTGGTTCAATGCTCATACTCTTAAGGGTGCAGAAGCTCATACTTGAGTTGAACTCCTGAGAGGGTGCATATTCTTGTAGTTTATATAAATCAACAGCTCATTCCATCCAATTGGCCTTACTAATTTTGACCTATAATGCCATCAGCCCATCAAACCAAGTGTATTCGGCCACTTTGATGCCATCAATCCGCCAAAATACCATGTTGTTTGGCATGCTTAGCACCACCCTCAATTTGCAGCTCTCTCGAGATTAATAATCATCCTCTTAAGACACATGAAATAAACACTTAAAAGTGACTCCAATTTTTTTTTTGCTCTTGTTGCTTGTCCTTGGAAAGAACATCCAAGAAAGCACTTCTTCGAAATGCACATTCTCAAATGCTAGGATTTGGGACCGTAAAATTTCCTTAGTAACAACTAGAATGTTCTAGTGCTAGTTAACACGCTAGTCAATTGCTTGACTTCCTACACAAAAGCTGCTAGCCTTTTTGCCTTTTTAATTAAGCGGGGCTCAACTTAAAACAGTGCTACATGTTATTCTAAATTGGTCACTTTTTTGGAGACATCCAACTAACTTCAACCAAACATCACCAGCAAATTGGTGTCAAGCAATTTCCACGTGAGAACCTTGAAAAATAAAATATTGTTAAAATAGAACTTAATTTTAAAGATGTTCCTTTGTTCTGAAAGGAGTAATATTTTTGGTGGAAAAAAAATGCAAATAACAGACCTCATAGATGCCCTTGAAGACTTCCAAATACAGATGTGAGATTCTGCTTTACCTTAACCTTTGAACGACCTTCAAATGGGTGTCCTTCAACCTTTGAACCACCTTTAAATCGATGTCATGGCGCGAAAGAAGTCAATTGCTTGACTAACCAATTCCAACTTCAAAAATTCTTCTTGAACCAATAGCAACTTCACCTCAAAACTACAACTTAACTTTTGACAATTATAATTCCATTGTGCAACACTAGTGGTTCCACGAATCATGTACTTGTTACAATGACAAAGATAAACACGCTTTAGAATTTGTAAAATATCTCAAAATGAAATTTAATCTTAAAAAGAGATTGTGATCTCCTATATGGTATCATGGAGAATAGCATACAAGGTTGTTTACCTTGAAAATTATTGGTGGTGTTGTACAATGTCATTACAGTATACTTTGAAGGAAAGACATTCTTCTGCTATAAAGTCACTGGAAAAACAAAAAAAAAAAACAAGTTACCAACAAGTTGACAACCTAAATTTTCTGGAAAGACACACCATATACGCTGCACCATCTCCACTGTGTTCCATCTCGGGCTCCATGGATAATTGGTATATACTCTTGAAGTTACTGGCTTCCCAGAAGAATCAAAATGCTGAAGAATATAATATGACTTAGGTAAACACAACAGGAGAAAAAAAATGCATAAAGCCCTTCCTTGTACCTGCGAACTTTGAAAGATTATAGATGGTTGAATCTTTGGAAATTGTATAGGCAGGAAGAAATGCACCTTCAGAAGATAAAAAATATATCAGTAATGTGAGCTGAAATTGTGCACGTACCCATTAAGTTTACTCTGGCATCTGGATATAGTTCACAGAAAAGCAATCTAAGGCATGGTTCTTGTATACATTGCAAAACAAAAATCAAAGGCTACATGGTTCTTGTATATAATATTTGGGACATAACCACTGTTTCTCTTCTGTTCTGAAGGTCTTACAAGCAAATTTGCTGCATCCATGCAGCTTTAAAAGTAACTCACCATAAAAGTGAACAATGCTGAGGCAGCCACTACAGATATTTTCCTGCAAAACATCTGCAAAAGGAAGAGTATAACATATTCAACCCAGAAGACAGCCATGTCCTGAACATCGGCTTTGTCAAGTCCAAAAATTCCAAAGTTTGTAATTATAGACGAAATGTCCAACACACCGTTTCTGCCTCCAATGGATGGCCAAAAACAGGGAGCAGTGCTTCCATGAAGTTCCTGCGTAGTCCCATTGAAATACAAGCATCCTGTACCTGTACGATTGAAGGAAGAACTTTTAACATCCACTTGATCTATACCCATAGAAATGCACGTGTTAGGCCATTCCTCTTGCTAGTTCAATTACACGGAAAGTATTAAGTGCTAACTTCTATTCTCTTGAACCCATCTTAGGCACTCATGTCGGCCAGTTATTTTAATCATGCTCTTGAATCTACCATTTTTTAGTAAGCACTTATTTGCATCAGAGATTTAATATTGCAGAAAATTTTGCACAGAATGCTGCTTCAAAGGCATCATTGATAGTGATCAGAAAGGCTTTGTTGTCAACTGATGGTTATACAGAATAGCCTAATGTTTTTGCCTAATGTTTTTGCACAAGCATAATTTGGATATTTTTTCAAATGAAGCAAGGCATCTGTGCCACAGGAAATCGGTCGATATCCTCCCAAATTGACCTACAAGTTTTGCACATGTAGAAGGGCCTGATAAGACAATGGATTATTACAATACATGGCTCACAACTTTGCGCAAGTGTATGTGTGGGTTTTCGCATTTGTCCGAGTCACAATTGTGCCACAACGGCCATCACATCTAAACATGGTTGAATCAGAACATTTTATTTTTACCTGCCCAACCTACTACATCATTAGAGGCACATATCATTGTCTTTTTAGAGACCCCAAAGCTCTACGACAGCTGGTGGAATATTACGATCAGAAATGTGTATCTCACTTTGTATATGAACTATCCCTAGAAAGGAGAAACGTTCTCAAACAAAAGAATCCAATGGGCCTGAAACAAACAGAAAACCAATTTCTTCTCATCTGAGTCAAACGATGATAAGATGACAGTGGAGGCATCACAGAAGAGGAAGTATCCTGGCCGTAAAGGGGTGACTTTGGCACTGTCTAAGAAGATAAAACGATCAGCAGTTATGAAACATAAAAGGTCTTTCCAGAAGAGGCCGAGCATCAAGCATCAAAGCAAGCCAAGAAATGGTATTATGAAATACTTTGCAGCAGTCACAGGAACGAATGGGCTATTCCCATCAAACCCTACCTGAGCAGATCTAACAGGAGGGTTTTCCTCCTGGAGGTCTTGAATTCTGTATGTGTTATGGTCTCATAGACCCGTCGGGCCTTACGTAGACGTTAATAAATCTTTCTTTCTTTCTCGTAAACATCCACTCTACCTTTTAATTGTTTCCGTCTCCTTAAGCCTGAAATGAACTGTAAGCTTACTCAAAAGGAAGAGAAAATCCACTGGTTCATCGCCTTTTAGATACCCATCAATCTGATAGCCTGAGGAAATCCTGAAGAATGAAGGAAAGACAAGGACAGAAGCGTAAGCACTTACTAACTCCTAGAGTGAACACTACAGAATGAGGCGTGACTATGGCTAATATGTAGAGGGCCATGTCAGCAACAGGTGGTGACTCAGCATGCACAGTCATCAACACACGTGGAGTATGATAATACTCTAACATCCCCGCTGATGTGAAAAATAAAAAAGAAAACTAACAGAAAGGAAAGAACATTCCCCCTAAGATCAAGCAGTGCTCATAAGATAGAGCAAACTCAACCACCAGATAAGCCATGCTGCGAAACCATATTTACCATTCTCGTGCCTTCGTGATATAGGTATTAGAACTACTGATATAAGACTTCAAAAATAACTCCTGTTCATAAGAAGAATCATGGAACTTATTACCCATATCAGCAATATGTATCTTCTGAAATGCATATCCCTTTCTCAAAAAATATGATGTAATACCACGGTAGAACTCACAAATCTCATCTGATAGTAGTAGCCATCTTCCAATCATATCAGCATCATACAAATCCACCACAAACTGCCCTGGTAGACTTTCAGCAGACTGAACTGTCAACTCATGATCTTTGACAATAACCTGGTCATATGTATCAAGAACAATTAATACTCGATTTCTCAATTGCATGTTTTGATCTTAATGGAAACCGTTCCAACTTCTGATACATGCTTTCATAACTGCCTTTAGAAGATGTGCTAGTACATTCAAAGATCAATTCAGCTGCAGCATAGTCTGGTATGTACATGACGCTTTGTGCCATTGAAGATAAACCAGCAACATACATAAATTTATCAATAAAAGGTACCTCTAACTGCTGAATGATATCTTGTGATGCTTTCTCTGCTATATAACATGAATCTAAGTCTTCTAACCCGAGAATATGGTACTTATTGTCATATTCATCTCAATATTCATTCCATAAAGCTGACAATCCTTGTCTACTTCACTGTTGTCTTGTAAAATGGTCCTAGCTACATCTCTATGTGCTGCAACATCATTCCAGATCTCCTTGATCAAAAAGCAATCATTACCAATCATTACTTGGAGAAGGAAACTCTAACTGCAACTTCAATAATCTCTGAGAAGTAGTTGTATCTTGGTTCTCTCTATGCATGAAAGAATCTCAATCTTCAATAACCTGATCTATACTTTGATGATCATCTTGTTCTTGCAGAGATTTGTATGGCCTTTGAAAATAAAGAATATATTTGACTGGTCTGTTAATCTCCCAGTTCCAATGCCTGCTGACGTATCCCCAAGAGGTCTAAACAAATTTTTATGATCATCAGCAAGATTAGCAACTGGTAAGATCAAGAAATCAGCTGAGTTTTGTTCCTCATAAATTTTTACTAGAGTTGACGCCTGCTGTTTCTCTTTCTCTTGCTTTTTCTTTTTCCTCTTCTTGCTAAGAGAACCTTGCTGCCCGAATTCAATGATGTCCAATTGTTGTCCACCTAACTGTATTTGGTACCACAATGGAAGAAATTCCTCTCCTGCTTCATTTGCCAGCTCTATGAGTTCTCTAGACACTTGAGTTTCTGTCTCAGACTTTTCAAAATAACCCTGCTCAATTTGAGATTTCTGTTGCTTCTTCTTGTGTTGATTATCCTGCCCAAATTCAGATCTCAAGTAGTCCCAGAGCTCTTGGGAACTACAAAATGTAGCTTGCCAAATCTTGAGACACAGAGGATGATCTATAGTTAGCTTTATAGATGTGGAAACAATATTATCCACATCAAGAATGATCTCCGAAAGATTCTGTCCTCTTACAACATGCCACAGGCCTTGCGAA
Organism: Isoetes taiwanensis; assembly: GCA_021234155.1. Lineage (NCBI taxonomy): Eukaryota > Viridiplantae > Streptophyta > Lycopodiopsida > Isoetales > Isoetaceae > Isoetes > Isoetes taiwanensis. The sequence continues at coordinate 44,034,847 of JAJEKV010000002.1, forward strand.
ATTAATGACAAGGTCATGTGAAATCTCCATTCTTCATAGTTTTGACTGCTTAGAAACTTATCTTTCAGAGGAGCTACAAACTCATACAACCCCTCCCTAATCATCATAAACTCCTCCTGATAGAGTGCTACACAAATCTAAAAAGGTCCTTTGTCACAACTACAATTATTCTGAAGTTTTGATCAGATTATTGATAGATACTCTGCTCTCTGCTCCATATCCTCTGCATTCTCCGCCAACAAAGAAGCTGCTGTCAACATGCAACTTGATGCACTTTTGGAAGGCCCAAAAACAGCTTCCGCCTTATTTGGATCACCAGAAATAGTCTCGACCAATCTTGGCCACAATAGACTCTGAGATCCACAGATATGCAAACGTCTTAGAAAAACATGCGACTCCTGCTTTTCTAATTTCAATTAATTTGCCAAAGGTCACAGTCCTAACTCCAGTTCCAGCATCTACACGAAAATTTTCAATGGAAACTAACGCCACATGGCTTACAGAAACTCATGGCAAGATGCAATCTGGTAAAGTCGACCAACAGACCTAGGACACAACTGCAGATCCAAACCCTAATGCTGCGCCCAAACTATCTGTTGCCGCAAACACAACACAAACAGCAAATCCGAGCCAAGCCCTATAAAAACACAGCCAAATCTTGAGAAATCACCCCCGGCACTATACCTGTCAGATTTGCAAAGCTCCCAGTCTACGCCCTGTGCTTTCACTATTTTGTCAAATCGTCAAGACTGCCAGTTTAGCCCTGTGTTTGCACCATCTAGAAGATACCCAGTCCAGACGAATTTGCACCTTAAAGCCAGCCCTTTACACCCGAGAAATGTACAAATACCTTTGCAGTCAATTGATCTTTTGTGTGTCAATCAGACCAAGCCTTTGAGAGCTAAACTTCCAAGTCAAAAAACTCACTGAGAATTTTGAAGATCAACCGTGATCGACTTGCTAACCTCCCCCTCCAGATAGGCTCTGATACCATGATAGTCTGAGGACTGAAGGATGAAGGAAAGACAAGGACAGAAAGACAAGGACAGAGGCGTAAGCACCTACTAACTCCTAGAGTGAACACTACAGAATGAGGCGTGACTATGGCTAATATGTAGAGTGCCATGTCAACAACAGGTGGTGACTCAGCATGCACAGTCATCAATGGCTAATATGTAGAGTGCCATGTCAGCAACAGGTGGTGACTCAGCATGCACAGTCATCAACACACGTGGAGTATGATAATACTCTAACAGAATCATACTGCAATAATTAATATTCAGTAATTATCCAGCGTTAACCATATTTTGCCGCATCCAAAACATCACAAGACCCTTGCAAATCTGCCTTGCACACATCAACAACAGTACTATAGGTGATAATATCAGGGGCATGTGTTTTTTGCATCTCTACCAAAAAATCATAAGCCCAATTACCAACTTTGAAGAGGCTTGCTATTACTGGGCAAGCACAATTTCCTTTAATCATTTGCAGAGAAAAGTTTCAAACCTCCTCAAGTTATAATCCTTCTGCACATCATCTGTTTGCAAAAAAAAATGTTTGCATTATCCCATCTGCAAAACCCTTTCCAATCATTTGCTGTATGAGTGCATAGCGGGCCTCACCACCTGTGAAAAATTCTATTTTTCATCATTTGCAGAAAAAGGGCCTTTGCCTTCAACATATTGTTTAACTTGCATGCCTTCAATATAGGAATACTAGAGTAATTATATCAAGATCACGTCCATCTTCAATCACATCCAGTTGAATAGACTTCTACTTATTAGTGCGCTATATGGAGACATTTGGAGAATACTTGATTAGCTTCTCCTCATTGAAAAAAAGGCGCTGATTCATCGATATCATTTGCCCTGCAACAACTATCACAACATGTGGATCACAACTCTTTTCAATAATCTTTTGCAGAATGTCAAAAGCCTTCCTTGCCTTGCATCGTCCATCAATACTACATCACTTTTCTCACAAGCCCATCAACCATGAGGCATATGCAAAAGCACTTGGTTCACATTCATTTTGACGAAAAGCTCATAGGCCTCCTATAATTACAAAATCCAGTAATCAATGGCATTTGGAAGTCATCTTATATCAAGCATCTTCTATCAATCATTTTTATAGGAACTTGACTGGCCAATTGCAAATTCCCCTTCAACAAAGATCACCAAACTCGAAATGGAGAAACTTTGTTCCTCAAGGTCCAGAAATGAATCCAATTTAGTCTGAAGATAGGAAAGAGTTCGACTGGCCAATTGCCAATTCCCCTTCAACAAAGATCACCAAACTTGAAATGGAGAAACTTTGTTCCTCAAGGTCCAGAAATGAATCCAATTTAGTCTGAAGATAGGAAAGAGTCTGCTTCCAGCTTGTGCATGGCTTCTACACAGGTATCAACACAGTTTCTACTCTTTTATAAATTGTTTTCCATATAGTTGATTGCCCAAAGATTAGGATTTTTGGTTGATGAAATGAAGGAAACTTGTTGCACTGTAGCCCTAACAGGAAGAAAAGACATGAATAAAAGGATGGACCTATATAAATAACTACTTGCTAGCATCCCCATCCATTAAATCTGACAGCCACATAATGAAAGTAGGATATATAACTATTATGTCCTGATGTGAATGAGCAACTTAGATGCTTTTTAGCTGACTTAAAGATAAGTTAGCTGATTTTACACGAGTTATAAACCACAGCAGTGCATGTATCTATTTGGTTACTTAGTATTTTTTCATAAATAGACTAGCCCATCAACCATGTACGTATCTTTGCAAGCACCTATTTTAGTGCTCTCTCAGCTGATTTTTGTTGCTTTCTTGTCTTGGGCAAGGGCAGGGCACGTGAACAAAGAATCTGTCAAATGTGCAACTTAGGGGCAGTGGAATCAGAAGAACATTCTATCTTCTTGTGTCCAGCATACTAAGAAATAAGAGAAAGATACCGCTTCATTTCTATGGACCCAACCACTTTGCCGCAGCTTATGAGCTTTCCAGACAAAAAATGCCATGCTTTATATATAATATATATATATATGATGTCACCAAACTCAGAAGAAAGAGAGAAAAGAAAGAACGAAAGATTTATTAACGTCTATGTAAGACCCGAAGGGTCTATGAAGAAACATGCTCAAACAAAAGGAAGCTGATTCAGAATTAAATCAAACAATGCTAACTTCTTTTTTCCTACTTCATCTGGCATCATTAAACAGTAGTAGGAAAAGGAAATCGGCCGCTGGGGGCACTTAAAAAAAAAAAAAAAAAAAAAATTTACAAAAGGACAGCACCATAGGCATGTACAAAGCATCAAGGGCTTTTCCAGACCCTATAAGTGGGTGCATTAATGTGCTCGTAGGATACAAAAACATTGATAAGCTTGATCACTAGGTCTCAGTTTTTCTTCTTTGCTAGATTCGACTAGGATTATGCTCCTAGATGTTGAAGACCTTAGGTATTTAGTTGATCTCGTAGACCCTATAGATCTCCCGTAGACATTAATAAACTCTTTCTTTCCTTCTGACATGGTATCAGAGCATGCAATCTGACGAGGAAGTCAACAGGCCCTGAAGAAGAAAAGGGAATCTACTGTAGCAGAAAAATAGAAAAGGTCCCCTCAGAGTTTCGGTCGGAATGCAAAAAGAACCTCGAAAAGATGCAGTACTGTTCTTGGTCACATGGAAGGAAGACTTATGAGTTGAGTCCTTGTTAATCCAGATTTTATAGAGACAAATCCGATTATTTTTGCCAAATCGAAGCTATTTCCACTGCTTGACTCGCTTATTAGAAAAATAATGAATTGGAACGATGAGCCCAAAAGAATAATTCAATGGTTATTCAACTTGGAAGCTATTGAAAGATACTTGCCAGATCAGGAATTTCACTTGAGGAAAAGATGGCCTCCAAGATTCAATAGTGTCAAAGCTGCTCTTGAGCAAATTGAAGGCATTGAGCTTGCAGATCATTCAAGAATCAATCTGAATTTTACTCAGCAAGAAGTCAATCAGCTTATACGCCATGACTTGGAGTATCTTTATGTTTCAAATACATGGGTGAATCCCATCAAGGATCTGTCTACTAAAAAGAAATTCTATAAAGATAACTTCCTAAATATATCAGCGGATGGGTTCATTATAAGGCCTGGATATTTAGATATGGATCTGCCAAACAAAGTGAGATACTCTATGGGGCAGTTTAGAGTGTCATCTCACCAGTTGGCGATTGAGGTTGGTAGGGCAAAAAATATTAGTCGTGACGATCGGAAGTGCCCAATGTGCGATCTAAACATGGTCGAGTCAGAAGAACATTTTATTTTTACCTGCCCAACCTACTACATTATTAGAGGCAGATATCATTGTCTTTTTAGAGACCCCACATCTCTACGACAGCTGGTAGAATATTACGATCAGAAATGTGTATCACTTTATATATGAACTATCTCTAGAAAGGAGAAATATTCTCAAACAAAAAAATCCAATGGGCCTGAAGCAAACAGAAATAACTAATTTCTTTTCATGTGAGACAAACGATGATAAGGTGTTAGTAGACTCACCACAGAAGAGGAACTATCCTGACCCTAAAGGGGTAACTTTGGCACTGTCTAAGAAGATAAAACGATCAGCAGCCATGAAACAAAAAAAGTCTTTCCAGAAGAGGCCAAGCAGGAAGCAGCAAAGCAAGCCAAGAAGGGGTATTATGAAGTACTTTACAGCAGTCACAGGAACGAATGGGCTGTCTCCATCAAATCCATCAAACCCTATCTGAGCAGTTTCTTTGATCTTAATATTTTTGTTTCCATACTTTAGATAACAGGAGGGTTCTCCTCCTGGAGGTCCTGAATTCTGTTTATGTTATGGTCTCATAGACCCTTCGGGTCTTACGTAGACGTTAATAAATCTTTCTTTCTTTCTTTCTTTCAATGCGGAGGGACAATGAAAAAACCAGAACTCAAACATAGGTACAGTGGTTTTGTTTACAAAACATTTTGCATGACACTTGAGGTAGAAAGGAGTTATGTGATGTCGCATTGTATAAATGGTTCACAAAGCCTCTCATTTATGCAGAATCGCATGGCTAGACTTGGTCAGGTTGCATAGTTCCCGCAACATCCAGGTATCAACTCCCCTTTAAATTTGAAAAGTTGTATCCATTCACCTTACTTCCCTTGGCAGTGACCTTTTACTATAGAACTCATAAACATAGAGCGAATCGTTGTATATGACGTGGTTCTATGAAGATGGTTAATCCATCTGGCACTGCATCATTGGCTTCAGAACATCAAGATTGGGCAAAGCAGTGAAAGAAAGAATAACAGTTTTAAGGTCCTCAACCAGCATTCCTTTTGCTAGAAACAAATGCCCCATAATGGACCTTGTCCCTCACATCAATAATTCCTGCAACAAGAATTTCAAAGACAACCCAAAAAAAGTCTAATGCATAATATAACGCAGGTTTCCTCATTGAGCAGATATATTGCCCCTTAAAATATAGAATATGTAAAAGATCATACAGGAATTTGACAAGACACCAATCTTGAATATACCTGTGCTTGCAGCATTTCTTGCAATACCCCAGTGTATTCCATTATACACCTACAGCCAACAAGATCTAAAGGTAAAAAGATTTATCTAATTTGACCTATGACTTGACTAAGTCATCACAAAAATGTAGAGCACTCCTCCATCAGCAAACATTAACTAAAGAAAGAAATCATACGCACAATTGGTGCTAGGACAGTTCCCTTTCCTTTCTATTAGACTTAAAGAACAATAAGCAAAACATAACCATTAGCATTAACCTACATTCGGTCCGGCCAAACTGGTAACTTCACTTCATCGAAATCAAATGCGTCCTTCAATGTAGATGGGCCAACAAGCTTCAAGAGAGGCACAGAAGATGACGACTTCCCCCGCTCCACCGGAAATTTAACCTGCAGCACCCATTCAACAAGTTTCATATAAAAATCCAACCTTTCAAAATCACTACATACAAGCTATGGGAGAGCGATACCAAATCCAGCCAGTTGAGAAAGAAACAGAACTTAAATCTAAAAGTTCTCCATGCAGCATATAGAACCGAAGTGCAGGTTTGCCAGCCAAACTACCCATGGCAGAATGCAAAAATGCTGGCAAACACTTACGTGCTGTAGCAGCAGTCATATTTGTATTATAGTGATCAGGGCATCCCTCTGCTATCTCGGCCATTTATTACAAAATTCTAAGTGAACAACAGTGTGCTCCGCCCATCCTTCTCCTCCTTAAGACTAGAAGATCCAACCTGTCAATGATAATTTTTGGCCTGTTCACTTTTTCCCCACTATTTGTGTTTTTTAGCTTTTTGCCACTATCTGTGTTTCTTTCTATCCAACATTTCTATTTTTTATTTTTCCGACTTGCTTCCTGATTGCATTTAAGGTACACCCCAAAGAAGCCCTGAGTACACGCCTGGTGGCATTTATGGAACAGTTTGAAGAACCTCAACTTCCACCACCCCCACCACCCTCGGGACAAGCATTCCTTCCCCTTTTAAGCTTTATAAACAGAACCATCTTTCCATATTTGTATCAAACTTAAAGCGCATAAGATAGCCGTATTGCCTATATCAGGCTAAACATCTTAAAACCGGTAAGACATGAAAATACCCGATCCCTCTCATCCCAACTTAACCATATCTATGCACTATGCAGCAATAGAAACAGAAAGTGGCTATGCACTATGCGGAATAGAAACAGGAAAAGTGGCTTACTTGTAGAGACAGTCCATGAAGCTTCATGGGAATTTGACATGCTTTTACTATCTGGGATAAATCAACACTTGGCAAAGGTATAGCAAAGTTTACTTCCGGCTGCATTTGTAAGCAGAAATATATAGCATCCAAAATATCAACATAACGTAGAAAATATCCAAAAATTTATCTTGCAAATAAATTAAACCTCACCCCATCAACTCCGGCAACCAGTCCCATCTCAAGTCCCTACAGCATGTCCATAAGATTTTGCTTCAAGGTGATTGATAAGCCATGAGTAGCAAAAAAGCATGCACATTAGGTAGAAAACACACTAACTTCCACACCACCCAAGGTACTGATTTCAAATTGAAGACGCGGATCGTCAATCTCTTCAACTCGTTTGCGTTGGTAATCAAGGTACAATTTCCTGTCAAACATCTTGAATGGTTGGAAAAAAAGTACACACACGAATGAACCAATAAACATACATGAACTTAGCTCTTATTGTTTCACACTAGACTGATATGCCCCTTGTTGGAAAGACACTTTATAAACACAGGTGATAAAATAGTCTCTACGCCCTCTTAAATTACCTTCATGTGGTATAAGTTAAATTACAATTACATTCTGATTAATTTGATAAACTATCTAGAAATTGTACCACCATCATAGGGTCGAAAAGTTTTAGAGTATTCTTTTAGCAAGATTGAGTGGATTTTACCATTAACTTGCCAGGATCTATGCCTATTTTGTTCTCAAAGCACAAATTTGGACCAATAAAAGCTGGTAAATTAAGTTACACGAATATTCCCATGCCAAAGAATCTTTGTAACTTATATACCGAAGTTCTATTAGGAGACGTAAAAGCCTTGCAGGATCCTCTGCATTCCAGTCTCGCAATATTGCCCATGCAGATTGTGGAGGTCCTTGATCACCTCCTTTAACCACAAGGGGCATAAAACCTTCATCGTCTATTCCAAATATTATATCTGGTGGCCACCACGGATGGTCGCTATTGTACACAACATCCCCTGATGAAATAAATAAGACAACATGGTTTAAGAAAGACACATCAGAACAAGAGCTACTAAAAAAAATACATACATCTTATTTGATCAAGGAAACAAGGAAGAACCACTGTGAAACGGTCAGCATATCCAAAATTAGCAGTTCCTGTGCGAATGTTATCAACCTGCAGGAAGTGATTAGCCTTGGTTAAAGAATATACATAAGATAAAATGCAAGAAAGCTCCTGAATGTAACATACGAAAAAGAATACTTGAATCCTCTTTTCATAAAATAAAAAGATTGAAGCAACAACTCCAAGCTTAACATAATACAACGTCAGAAAGCAAAGCAAATTCATGCATATTCTCACTGATGCAGATGAGAGACAAACATAATACAACGTCAGAAAGCAAAGCAAATTCATGCATATTCTCACTGATGCCATTTATAACTGCAGCCGTTCGTTTGCGGGAAGTTGATGATTAACACTTGTAGGGCGTCTTACACGGATGGGAAGGGGCGAATTTGTGGTCACAAAGTCGATTTGAGCTGCAAGAAACCGCGAGAGCGCCATGTTGGAAAAACGTCGCGATTTCTAATTGCTGTAGAAGGGTCCAAGAATAAGGTGCTGTCGAATGATCGGTTGCCCTCACTAGAGTGAGTTCCAGAAGCATTGCTAAAAGTAACCACTTAAACATTTTATACTCGTGCCGGATTTCCACTAACAGCAACGGCAGTATTCATGGGTAGCCTTCCTTATTCGGCCCCCCCTCACCGAAAAATATTCCGGAGAAATTTTTGCCCCTGTTTTTGGCGTGTTTTTCAATGGTTTAAATACCGTATTCATCCAAAATAGAAGCCAAATCCTCAGGTCACATTCTGCCGTTCATCCCTCTTTCTATTACATTAGTTGTAGTAGCTGTATAGCTGGCACTATTTTTATTGTTGTAGTTAATTTTCATTCTACCGGGAAGCAATTTCAGTGGCAATAGGGAGAGGGAGAAGAACATCTAAAAATAGCAAAAAAATGGTGATTATTGTTGTTGCCATTAATGGAAGGTTTTAGAGTGGAAATTGTCGGCAATTCGATGATACCGAATGGAAACTATGGTGTCACAACATGGAAATTGGGTCCCATTTTTTGTCGGAAGATGAATTCTGTGCTGGCACGTGGCATATCCCTATAATCCAGAATGGAAAGTGGGAAGCCAATTCCGTGCAGAGCAAAAGTTACAGGTTACAACCGGTTCGAGCACTACCACTGTGGGATTTGAACCCACAAATCCAAGAAACTATTATGGTAAAAATCTGGCCGTGGCATACTCTACTCATCAAAATGAAGCCCCAAACTTCTTGGAAGCAGATGAAAACTTCAAGAATAAAAAGCAACAAATAAATGGATGTTGGTTTCTTTGCAAAAAATCTGCTAAGAAACAGTAGGATTAAGAACAAAATACCTGCTATCGGTAGGTTTTGTTGCCATTGCCGGAGCTTCTAAGTTCTATGCAGATGACAAAACAGAGAAGTAGAAACCTCGAGCATGAAGCTCCTTTTTATCTGTGCTTCCGATCAAGAGCATGAATGGTTGCATGGCTCCTCTCGCATGCCCATTACATGGCCACAGCCCTCTATTATAACTATAAGGCCGAGGGATCAAGCTGGCTTCGGGCCGTGGAGTGACAAAAGTGACGAATGAAGAACAAAAGACTTACAGATCTGAACAAAAAGCACAAGAAAACTGCAGTAAAAACACTGGGTTAGGCAAGAAATGAAATAAATTAAAAGAAATGAAAGGAATCTGCTGGCAGTACCTAGAAAGAAAGCCAGAAGTCAAGAAGCTTGAAAAAACCTAGATAGAAGTGGTTTCCTCCATAGCCGGCTTCACATCTGTGTAGAGCTCAAGCAGAACATGATTTCTTTGAAAGAAGGAGAAGTAGATGACGATTCTTCTAAAAGATCCACTCAAGAGCTCAAAAAGCAGCAAAAAAACACTATAGCTCGCTTTTTCTCAGGAAAGACGACTCTGATATCGATTCCGCTGAGCGCCATAGCCCCAAGCACCGGAAGATGCCCCATAGCCGCCGTAGCCGCCATCGCTAGGCCTCCGCCAAAAAAAAAAATGGTCCCAATTTCCATGTTGTGGTGGCATGGCCACCGGTCCCACATTCCGGTGTGGCCACATTCTGCCGTTCATCCCCCTTTCTATTACATTAGTTGCGGTAGCTGTATAGCTGGCACTATTTTTATTGTTGTAGTTAATTTTCATTCTACCGTGAAGCAATTTCAGTGGCAATAGGGAGAGGGAGAAGAACATCTAAAAATAGCGAAAAAATGGTGATTATTGTTGTTGCCATTAATGGAAGGTTTTAGAGTGGAAATTGTCGGCAATTAGATGATACCGAATGGAAACTATGGTGTCACATCATTTTAAAAGCTGCTGTTAGTGGAAATCTGGCCTAAACCATATCAGCTTGCCATGCCACTGCGTGGTTAAAATTCCTAGCTTTATGGGTTTGTCCAAATGGCAAACCCTTGGTTTGAATCACGGCCAAAGGCACTAGAGATCTGGTGGGGTGCAGAATCTACAGTCAGAATATGTCCTTTTGCAAGCTCACGCAAATGGACGACAACTGAACCCCTTAACCATGTTAACACAGCTCCATTTTTCAATTTGAACCCTCCAAATGGCAAACCCTTGGTTTAGTGGAATATTCCATTTGATGCTACTTCATGCGCCATTTGGAGGGTTCAAATTGAAAAATGGAGCTGTGTTAACATGGTTAAGGGGCTCAGTTGTCGTCCATTTGCGTGAGCCTGCAAAGGGACGTCTTCTGACTGTAGATTCTGCACCCCACCAGATCTCTAGTGCCTTTGGCCGTGATTCAAATTATTCGTGAGGAAACAAAGTAGGTTGGATAGAGCGGCTGAACATAAGAAGTTGAAAGAGGGGTTCCTAAAGTCAAGAAGGCAGGCATTTGGAATTATAGGTGACCCTATGTTTGGAATTTATGGAATGGGTGAGATTGGCAAGGTCACACTAGCCAAGGTCATATTTAATGGCACAGATATTCAAAAGCATTTCAAGAGCCATGTATACTGGTTGATTGTGAAAAGAGACTCAGATATTTTACAAAAACAACAGGCACTAATGTTAGAGATCAATCAGACGACACTTCTAGAATATGAGGATGAACAAGTTCTAATAAGTTGGCTCTAAAACCACTTGGGGAGTTTGCCACATTTTTTATTGGTTTTGGATGATTTGTGGTCTAAGTTAGATATTGATCGTATTTTGGGAAATCCATTAACAAAGTTCCTTCCCAAAGCGCATGTGTGGTCAAAACATGAATTTCAGAAGAGTTACAGGGTTCTGATCAAAGTTTCGATCTAAGCTTGGTTCGAAAACAGAGTGGAAAGAATGGAGGCTTTCACCTCAGCTCTGGCGAGCCTGACATTCTAGCTCTGGCAAAAAATAACCTGCTACAAGAAAGAACTCATTGCTATTCGAAGTCACGGTATGCTAGAACAAGGCAAGTAGCGCGCAAAACCCGAAACGTAGTTAAATGCTATAATTTGAAGGAAATAATGCCGTAATTTAAGCCTCTTAGTTATTATAAGTTTTTTTTTTTTTTTTTTTTTTTTTTTTTTTTTCCTTTTCCGCTATTTTTTTCTTCACTTGCCAATCTTAGGAATCAAATCTTAAGAATTTGGCAAGAATGATTTATATAAGAGTAGATGAGTAAAATCAAGGGTAGACATCACTCTAATAAGGGCATGTTCGATTGCAATTCTAGAACATGACCCTCGAGCAACTGTTATATTTGATCTTATAGACTATCAACAAGAAGCCAGAGCCATTGAGCGGCCAACACAAATCTCAATATACATAGTGGACAGACGTATTCCAGAACATGACAAAACTCATACCATAAAGACAAATCAACTTAGCTAGTAACTCACCAGAAGAATCCGTACCAGGAGAATGTGCAAGAATAAAGAACTGAGAAATTCTAAAAGTGCATGGATAAGATTAAAATAGGGATACCATGACCGATAACAAGACCAAGAGGAGCAAGAATAAAGAACTGAGAAATTCTAAAAGTGCATGGATGGGATTAAACTAGGGATACCATGACTGATAACGGGACCCATATAGCCCTTAATGGTTGATAACACGTCCATGTAACACCAAGCAGGTAACGCTCTCCCCTTCTTAAAGAAGATGAATGCTGTTTTCGGCATCGAACAAGTTAATCTAACAAATTACGAGTATATAAAATGAATAAATATTAAATTGAAGATCATAAGTTATAGCCTAATTAAAGCACGCGCTTACACACAAACACACGGAATAGAAGAATAGAATAGTTGATTATGTCTATGAGATTTAGAATAATTAATGTAAACATATGTAGTATAACTTTTATTCACACAATGTGCTTTCAGCTAAAGCATCACCTGACTCCACTATATTGCCCACTCAAAGTGCTCTAGTAATTGCTCGTACAATTTTAGTGGCATCTCCCATGTCCTTAAGATATTTATCAAAATCAAGATAATGGCCGCTTGTACTAATTGAGAAGCTAAAGAATTCTAGGAAAGACTTTAATATTATGCCTGAGCCTTAGTTCCTCGTATTTTGGGCAATGGAAAATCAGATTCTCTATTGTAATATTTTGTTTCGGGATTCAACTTCTGAAAAATAAACCTCTTGCTTCTGGAGTGTTCTTAGAAGGTGGAAGGTAGCAGTTTATGCCATTTCATCTGTAAACTGACTTTTAGGAGCACTTCCGAATTCTTCGATTAGAAGCAGTAGCGATTTTCTCATTCGTCTAACATGTGCTGAACATAAGCTTTGGTAGACACGTGGCCCATAATAGAGCCCATGGAGTTATCAATAATCGACATGAGAGGCTAAATAAAAGGGGTGTTGAATTGCTGAATGATTGAGGAATGGTGCTTCTACAAATGCATGTTTGGGAAGTTCAGCCATAACTGCTTTTAATCATGCAAAATAAGGTGATTTTTTTCTATGAGACAGGACAAATAGATCATTTATACAAGTATTTTTTGAAAAGCTCATAGATTTGAAACCTATTGTAGTGTTGGAGTTTCTCATACCAATGGTCATGTTGCAAAGCCTTTTTCTAAAGGTTACAAGCATCTAAACAATCCAGGTAATCATGGAGCTTATTCTTAATTCCTCTTTTTCATTTTTATGTGCGTTTGAAAGCTCTTCATCTCTCTTTTGCAGGAATTCTACATGCGAGGATATAAAATCAAAGCTTAGTTACATCATCACAAGAAGTAAGCATTAAACTTAATTGTGATTTAGTACTTCCATTAGTTCTTTATTTTTTGCTTGAAGTAGTATCATAGCATGTGCTCAACTTTATTTTCGGCTTCCAATGTTACTTTAAACAACTTGCTAGATGCTGCTTTGATTGAACCACAAAAACATTGCCTAGGGTTGTGGTTGTCTCCTGAACAACATGCCATGTTTAGATCATGACTCCACGTAATCTGCTACATTCAATTGCATGCATTGCAATGTTTCTACATTTTAGTTTCTAATAGTACGCATTAAATTTGTTACTTATGATTGAGTTTTCTCTTGTCATGTCATATTATTTCCTTGGGCACAAAATCAGATAGGCCTTTTTCTAAAATGCATGCTTTTCCAAATTTGAACGCAAAAATGCTATGCATTTTGATGTGCCTATAAGTTTTCTTCAGTATTTTCTATTTTTGCAGATGTCCTAATAGAGCAAGATACAGCAACAAATAGTGTAAGCTAGCTATTGCTGCCATTATGGTTGAAGGCCATGCATTTGTACCATTCTCCAATTGGGGGTACATTAATGCAGGTATATAGAATGAACTTTTTTGGTTTGACATTGTTTTTAGTATTCTTTGGCAGCTTTATTAAATGCAATTGTCTAACCATCATGGCTCCAGGGCCTGCTACTCCGTGGATAGACTCATCAATGCTTACAAGCTTTGTTTTATTTATCTCTTCTATGTAGGACCATTTCTTTGTATCTCCATTTGTACTTAGCTGCTATATTTTTTTTACTGTTATGCCTGATACTTGTTCATGTACTTCCTTAAACTTCGTTGATGCTGGCCATATCTAGCAACCTACCTTCTTATATCAGCATACCACCCTCTATCTCTTGACTGCTCTAATGCCAACCTGGCCACCTATCCAAGTCCATGGCCAAAATCCGATTTACATTGGCGATGGTTCTGCAAAGTGCCTCTACCTCTAAGTGCAAATAAACGCAGCGGCAAGGAGCATGCAATCTGATTTGAGAACCGCTTTTTTTTTTTTTTTTTTTTTTTTTTAAGAACTGTGTCATCAATATATTAAAAGAATGGTAATGTTACAAAGCAAGTGAGGAGGAAGGAGAACTGCCCCAAAGAGACAGTGATACCTCGACACTCCACAACAAACTCACAGGAAAAGCGCAACTTTTTGGCTGCATAAACCGACCATCACCATCTACAACACCCAAGAAGTCCCGCCAAATGGCAAACTTCCGCTCTACTAATCCGGGAACACCGAGAAAGCTTTGAAATAGCTTTACACGAGTCGAGGAATCGAGAGGGCTGCAGTGCTTGAATCCCCCGAAGATCCACAAACCGCCGCTTCCAAATCAGCCACACCAACCAAGCCACGCCTACCGGATGCAAGGCTTCTGCTTGAAGAGCGGCCAAGCACCGGGATACACATGAAGCAAAAGAGCTGGCTGGCTAGTCAATCTCACAAAAGCAGAGCCCTAACCCAATCCTAGGCAGCTACCGCAAGTGAGGGCATAAAACCGGACAATGCTCCACGGTCTCACGATGAAGGCCACAACAAAGGGCAGAGAGGGCTCACACGGCCTAAAGCCCGACTCACAAGGGCATTCACCCACGATACATGACGGTGCACCACGCCCAGAAGCACCCTAACAGCCGGTGGGGAAGTGAGCTCCATGTCCACGCCCAAACCGAAGCCATCGAGAACCCGGAAGCTGCAGAGATCACTTGCCCGAAGGGGTGTATCATGAATAGCCAGCACCCGGTAAGAAGACCGCACAAAGCAAGAAGACACAACATCCGGATGAACCTTCCAAACCTGCACCACCACATCATCCTGAGGGACTATAGGTATGTGTAGCGGAATACTCCCCGCCACGTGTTCCCAGATAGCCCGATCACTGCCCCTCAGGCGAAAGCGAGCTCGAAAGAACTCCCACGAAGCTAGCTGACCACCCCAATACCAATCCTCCAAGGTGAGCCTGGCTTCGCCTCCAACGAACTCAAGGTCAGCAAGCATGCCGTGGCGACCAAAGGGCAAGGGCTTGAGGGGTAGAGGAACCCACAAGAAAGGAGAAGAGTGATGATAAACTGAGGCATAATCTAGCTGGAAGAGCCACACGCACATGATCCCATCCGGCATTTTTTGGAAAGCCCTTTACCAGCATGCCAAAAAGCAGATGATAATGAAATGCATGCCGCCGGACAGAACGAACATATTTTCACATCAAGGTGTGGTTTCTTTCAACATGGAATCTTCGTTTAAAAAGATCGTTTTGACGCACATTTAGTCCATTTGTTTGAACTCAACCTTTATCCGTCATGTTTGTGCTGGCATATCATGTATAGACATTCCCATTTTCTGAGCCAGTAATGCTTGTATGGCTATCCTCGCTATGCTTGAATAAGCAATTCCATATATTGCATAAAGCTTCCGCTTCTAATCGCATTAAGCCTGCTTCAACAAGCATCATAGCGTTTCTAAGTAAGTTTTAAATGGAAATCCTGGCCCCCACACCTCACATAGGGTGATTGACTATTTTTAGTACAAATTCTTCAAATTCCACCCAAGGGTTCCAGCCTCCCGACATATAGGCTGCATTGCAAAGAGTGCATTCAATCCATGATTCGCTTCTTGTTCTGCTACTGTTCCAACTGTAATTTGATCAAGGGTGACTCCCAAATAATTATGTGTCTAAAATCTCTACTTTTGCCCATTTTGACATAACTACGTGATTTATATCAAAATCGTAATCTTTGTCTTACCAAGATTCACATTCATTTCTTGGGCTGCACAAAAGGAATGTAATGCATCCAAATGATGATGCATATTTTTGCATTTTCAGCAAATATATGACAACATCATCCGCATAAAGAAGTAAGGTGTACCCGCAATTGTTGGACCAGCCCACACATTATTTGACATCTGGTCTATATAGATACCAAAGAGTGTAAGAGGTAGCGGGCATCCTTGTTTAACCCCAATGTTCACTTTACCACTTCATCAGCACACTCTTTGTTTAATGGAAGGAGAGTTGTACATTCTCATAATGGATTTACCTTCTCATAGAGTATTGCAACTGTACAATTACCTTCTCGTGTGGTATTGCAACTATAGTATTGCACCTGCTATTCTCATCTCAGTTCCATCTTAGCTCAAATGTTCCTCCCTATACCATGTCCAATGCGTTCGTCAAATCTACAAAAAATGCAAAAAATAATTTTGTCACTGCATCCACATGTGCTCTGAAAATGATAAATGATCAATTGTTGATCTCTTTGGTCTAAAACCCGCTTGTCCTTTAGCTCATGTCATTTGATTCGGCCCATACTAATCTTCTCTGCTCCAATATTGTAGGAGTACTTGCCATAATCATTGGGATCTGATGCATCTCCGGCTTTATACAATGGGACCCGCATGTTTCTTGCCAAGATGCTGGAAATCCAGTCATTAGAACTTCGTTCATCGCATGTACAATCATATCAAGAACAAGTGGACCAGCCTATTTGATCAATTCAATGACCAAGCCAGATGCATCTGCAGCTTTGCCATTTTAAAATTTTTATGTATCCCTCCTTTACCAGCTCATTATCCATATCATCTACATGGTACAGCTTGCAAACTTGATGAAAGTTTTTGTTTCTTAGCATTCAAATGACCCCAAAATTTACACAGGTTAACCATCATATTATGCAGCAATTTTTCTTGCAATTTCATCAGATATTACCTTTCTTTTCCTTCTCACCAATTTGCAATAAAGAGATTAAAAAAGTAGTTAAACAGAATATTTTACAAAGTACAATAACGGTAAGCACATAGGACTTGCTTCTTCCAACTAGACATTGAACTCCACAAAGTGCCGAATGATAGGCCTTTCGTATAATTGCCAGACAAGAGGTTATGTTCGAGGAATGGCATGCAATGCAAGTCCCTTTGTTAGGATTCATGTAAATGCTCAGATCTTGCAGTATCGTAAATCCGTGAAAAAAGTTCTTCAGATTGGGACACTCCTTGTAGTGTGACCTGTAAGAATAAATAAGTGTATGACAATATTGTTAAAATAATAGCAAACGCGTGGGTCCCTTCCGTGTCCTCCTACGCCTTTTCTGTCTTGCGCGCCACAAATTGAGAATAAGAATAAAACCTGTGGACCACAAGAATCAGAAATCTTCCTAGAAAACTAGTCAAAATGGAAACATAGAAATACCTGTTACACAAATAAGTGGAATTAACCAATGAACAAGTGCTAGGACTGTCCAATCAAGCTGTCAGATAGTAACACCAATTAATGTCAGCATTTCATGTAACAATTATAAATTGCGTCTTTACAGCTAAAAACTTACTTCATTTTTGTTGCTCCAAACGAAAGGAAGACCTAGCTCCACAAATCTACCGTCAAAACGATGAAAACTTCTACCTTTATCAATATCTTTCTCCCTGTTTCCAGTTTCTTTACTGGCTTCTCCAGATATGCTATTATTTAGAAGCACTTCTGGACGAACATATTTGGTGCCGCCATCCTCTTCCAAAGTTATGGCACTCTCCATTTGTGTTGTTTCATTCATGAAACTAGAACTTGAATTTCCAGTTCCTCTTGGCTGCCGCTGTGGCAAAGAGTCGTGCAACTGATTCCCAGATTCGTGAAAATAAAATGGGGAATCGTTACCACATTGTAACTTATTTGTCAGAACAAGGGAATATGTTGAGAAGTTAAGATCACTGCGACGAGTTGGTAGTGATGTCTCTGGTTCTCCAAATGGAGAAAGCAGCAAATTATTTTGGGAAAATATTACAGGATCATGAATATCATAACTTGTATAGTCCAGAAGTTTTCTTAGTAGCCAGTAGCAATTGGTAATCATATGACTGCTATCTAGACAATTAGAATCACCATAAGCTGCTATACGTCCTTTGTCTGCCTTCACTACGCCCAAGATAGGCGACTCTACCTAAAAAATATAAGATGGATAGGATTTAGCATACATAGCTTGATCACATTGCAATTTCGAAGGAAACAGAAATATGAAAACCTGAGATCGAACTGATGATCGGGAAGTGCTTAGCAACACATTACTGCCAGAGTTATCATGGAAAAGAAATCGGTGCAAATAACCACCCATCGGAAATTTACGAATATCTGTACCAGAGGCATAATGAGCCCTCTCTCCACCAATTGAATAGGCACCGTTCAAAATTGTATCTCCAAATGCAATTCCAAAAGGTGCAAGTAAGTCATTTAAGGCTGGGATATTTGATCCACCTGTTGCAGGTGTCCACCAGCTACGTGTATTATCATCGAAAAATTTCATTTTCACCATAGTCTCAACATTATACCAGTCAGCAAATACTATCAAGCCCAAACCTTCAATTTCAACATCAATTTTCAGTTTGTCGATCTCTTCCCTGTAAAATTCATCTTCAAGATCAACCATTAACAAAGTCCCATATTGCTTCGCATCAAAGCATGTCAATGGAGAACCCAAAGTTTCCAGATAATATCCCGCATCAGAAAGCATATCGAACAACCCATGAAAATTTGTATGCAAATGATCACCATGCCAATCTAGTATATCATTCCTGACATCTAGTGAATCTCGTGGTATATAACCTGGCGGATATCTGATGCTATGAAACTGGTCCCATAAAATTCGTTTCCCTCGTGCTGGTGTAGGTATTACAGCGACTTTTATGGGTAAAGTACACTGACAACTCCTCCATTTTGTTTCCCCTTTCGGAGGAGGAGAAATCACTGTAAATGTCACATTTCCCTGAATTGTTCCTAGAAAATACCTCCCTTCAGGTTTTATCTGCATGTAAAGACCTAAGTAACCAGTCCATGGCCAAATCACATCGGGATATGTGAAACGAATGTCTAGCAGACTGCTTTCCTGGCCATGACCTATCCAAAAAGGACCAGACTGAATATAGCCAACAACACCCATTCCATTTAATATTGTTGCATTGAACATTGTAGGCATGGCGTCTGCATAAAGCGGCTGCCTACAAAATGGCCATGCGTAAGGGCAATTGGTCAAATCTAGAACTTCTGGCATAATGCTTGCTCGTGGTATATAGTTTGCAAGTATTTCGAAAGAGTTTAGCCTGAGAAACAGATAGAACCTTAGAACATTTCATCTTCGTGGAGAGGCAAAAGTGAAAAGACGTCCTGGCCACAAATAAGATCTCCATTGAGCAATAATATGATTCACAGATGACAAAGAATCTGGAATGCTTCTACTCAACTTAAAGAAGAGGAGATAGAACACATGATCTCTACAAACTCTTGGCATGCGACGCTAATAGAAAGCAACTACTATATAGACCCCATTCTGCACACTTAGACCTCTAATTTGATTAATATAATATAAAATGACACAAAGACTTTATTAGTTTCAACTTAAGCTAAGGTTTTCTAATGCTAAGGTTCGTTCTAATTATGTAATATGTCTTGCTTTAGTATCGCCTACCTCGCCAAATACAGCACAGAATAAAATCAACTGAAAATTTGTAGAAATACATACAGGTTTAAACGGCCTGCTCCTTGCTCATACATATTGGGTCCATCTAGTTTTATAGCACCCTCCATAAGGGCTTGTTTCATACTAGCAGGATTCAGAACATTCCAGCGTATCTCTTCAGGAACTGTACTTGCAAGAAGGCAGACTGCACCGGCAACAACAGGGCTGGCAACGCTTGTTCCTGAAAGACTTTTACAGCCACTATTTATTTTGGAGCCTATAACTTCTCGCCCATATGCGACGATATCAGGCTTCATGCGACCATAACTGCAAGTCACAAAATTTTAGTATTATGCTTTTTACAAAGAAGTCAGCCCTGGATAAGACTACATGCCATGAACTTAGTATAGTGGAATATAGTGGAATTCTGAACTTAGTGTCCCAAGGATACTGCATCAATTCACTTATATTCCTAGCTAGCACACAGTCTCTGTAAACAATAGCAAGGTCTCTGACATTACCCATGTGGAAGCTCCCATGTGCTCATACCACGTGATGAGAAGGACGCAATATGGTTATTGTAATCAATACCACCAACACCAATTACATCATTCTGATCAGCTGGATTGTTCAGGGTTCCATATAGTGGTCCATCATTCCCAATTGCTGATATCATAATAATATTATTTGCAGTCATTTCCCAAACCTGAACATTCAAACTAAGAACTATCAATTCACATGTTCTAGAACAAAATAGAAATACTTGCTTGGCATGCAATCTCTGTGTATGCGTGATTGTGCATGATCGGTGGCAAGCTTGCACACTTTGTGCCAGAACATATTGCGTGAATATGCTCAAATATACAAATATATTGTATGCAGGTCAGTCTTGAGGGACAATACAGCTGCCACCATGTGATAGCTTAAGCAGGAAAATGATCACCAGCAGCAACAGAAGAGAGATAGTGCCCCACTTGTCTACCATCCTATTGCTTTGACTTCTTATGTATGCAGAAACACAAGAAAACAGGGCACTCAAATATATATTGTCAACTAACAGACATTGTGGACATTGCCAAAATTGTAATATCAAACAACATTTAACTATCACCTTAGTTGGGGCTTGCCTGAGTGGATCCTCAAAATATCTTACCTTCTCAACAAATGGACGGTCAAGATAATCTGGTCCACCAATGCTTAAGTTTAAAATATTTATTTTTTTCGCTATAGCGTAGTTGAATGCATCCAAAAACCATGATGTATACGATACCTGCACATTGTACTATTCTAGTTGAAAAAGGTAAAAATGAAAAGCAGCAATGCAAATTGCTCATGAGAAAAAAAAATAGTATAATGGACCATACATTCTCCTGAAACTTTACAATCATTAGCGTAGTTTGATGAACTAACGCCACAACAAATTTTACACGGGAAATGCTATTGTCGATACTTCTTAAGATGATGTAATCAAATTAACCCCAATGTGATTCCCACATGTCCAAACTGACCCCAGAGTCATGATCAAAGAAATAACCAGGTTCTATCCCTGGAGCTGACATACAGCCAGATTCATTAACTCAGTTACTGATGTATCTATTCTAGTTTTTCGAAAAAAAATTAAATATTGCTAACATCCTTTTCAGTGTTGCAAATAGATAGACAGCAGATTGTGTCTTTATAGATGCGACAAGCATCCAATTACTCCATTGGTCAAAAAAGATATCAGTTTTTAGCTATTTGCACATTAGACTGATGTAAACTTTGGCTTGTCTTTTCACATTCGCTCAGTTATATAAAAGTAAGCTTTATTATGTATAACAACTTGATCCAAGATACTCAAGTTGAACTCGTCCAGACAACAAGCAGTTCAAGACCATATAGGTGATAATTCAATCAAAGCCCTTCTGTTGGGAACCCGTGCCCCTCGCAAGAAGATTCATTAACTGATACCGTAACATGCTTATACCGTCTAGCCAAAGAACTTCTACTGATAGTAGTTGCAAACTGACCTGAGCATCAGTGAAGACACGAAAAGCATATATTTCTGCATCTGGTGCAAAACCTAGGCATTGTGGATCTTGGCTTGATATTACTCCTGCAACAAATGTTCCATGACCAAGATTGTCATTTAAGGTGTCTTCATTTGTCCAATTTGTACGCTCCTGAAAGTGGGAAACACTGCATAAAGTTGGTTAATCTTGAGTCAACGAGCCAGCACCACAATAAATATACATGCCAACTAAAAATGTTCTGACGAGGAACACAAAGTTCGTTTCTACTGGTATGCATCACAAATGCCATCCTACCTATATTTAAGTAGCATTTAAAGCATTGAATCACTTGCCTTGATGTTCCGAAAATGAGGATGGTCAGCTCGCACTCCTGTATCAAAGACAGCCATTTTTACCTTCGCCCCACTAAAGCCTTTGGCCCAAAGCTTCTCAGCTCCAAACATTGAAGTAATTTGTGACCGCTGGAAAAGCAAATGAGAATACATAGTGTGCCTCAAATTGATAATGCCAAGGAATGTGAAACGTAAACCCAACAAATGATACCTGTAGCAGAAGACTTCTTTTGTTTGCAA
This sequence comes from Isoetes taiwanensis, assembly GCA_021234155.1. NCBI lineage: Eukaryota > Viridiplantae > Streptophyta > Lycopodiopsida > Isoetales > Isoetaceae > Isoetes > Isoetes taiwanensis. The sequence continues at coordinate 44,056,936 of JAJEKV010000002.1, forward strand.
AGGAAGTATTACCAATCAACAATTTCCAATTAAACTCGTCATCCTCCTCTATACTCATCCAAGTTAAAGGCCGGCCACGTGGCTTCCAAACATTGTCAGAATCCCCTTGGACAGGGGCTTGCGTTACATGAAGTTGATGTGTATCCATATCCATATCACTCGCATTTTGCTTTTCTGCCAAAGGTGCTCGAGTGAATCTCATTTGAGGAGAAATATCTTTTATGAAGTTCAGATCCTTTAGTTGCTGACAAATAGAGTCTATATACCCTATTTCAATTTCCAGCAAACCAAAGTCTGTGGGAAGAAAGGATGCAGGGTTATTCCGCTGAATCCACCGCCAACCATTTGTGCCCAATTCTTGTTCTAGTGCTCTCTTGTGTTCGCCAGCAAATCTATACTCATTAAACCTCACAATGAACTCGTTAGTTACTTCCTCTGCAGTGATGGATTCTATGTGTTCTGCATGGTCATGAGAAGTGTTTCCTTCAGATGTCTTATTTAACCTCTCTTTGCCATCTTCAGTGTCGACAGCAGCAGACTCAGAAACCTTTTCACTGATTGGATCATTAACGAAGGGGGTTCTCACAGGCCTGGGCACTAAAGCCGCTGCTAACAAAAGAGGCAGCAATACTCGACCGAACAATGCATTTAAAGACTTTCCTGCCATTTCCCTTATACTACCAAGCCTGGATCTTCTGGATCCAGTCCTGGAGCCATTCTAAACGCAGAATTCATGCTTATTGCTGATCTAGAACTTCGAATTCGCTCTATCTGTGACCATTAGAAGTTGAGATAACAATCCACTTTAAAAGAATGACCGCTAAGTAAGTAACATGATTAATAATGACATGCACACACAAAGGAATAAGAACGCTGCTCTTGCAGTTCAGAGTCGCGAAAACCCTAAAACATACAGCATCCCGAATTATGGGACAATAACCCTGTCACAGAGGGTCGTTCTCGTGCTCAAACAACCATGATGAGGATCTGTTATGAGGATCTGTTTTGGAAGCAGGCTTATTAGGGTGATTTTCCATGGACGGACTGACCTGGATGAGGTCAGACCCAGGTCCAAAAGTAATCGTCGACTTTCCAAATGAGGTTCTTAACCTCTCTGGCCACTCAGGTTCTTATGGGAACATCCGAATAGCAGACCAGACCTTCATGAAACCTGGAGGTTTTTTCTGCCCATGGGAAAGCCGAAGGAAATATTGGCACCACATTTGGCCTCGATTCCAGTAAACTTTGAGCCGAATACCCTAGCATGGTATTCGGCTTGCATCTTCTGTGTTGTTCGCTGGCGAAAAAAATTGGCATAAGGGGTATTCGACCTGCCTAATCGACCTATGCTAAACTGTAAGCCCTAGATCGTAGTTTTAATACGCCCCCGCCTAATTTTGTGAGCCGAATACCACCGCTAAACTCAAGTTTAACACGCCCACCTCTCGACCGCAGTTTAATAGACCCCAAAAAATCTTCTCTAACCTCATCGCACGGCTCTGTTTCCCGCCGACAACAGCGGGCAAGCTCAACAGAGGTAATTTTTTTTTCTCAATCTTCCATTCTGATTCTCATTTGCTTCCATTCTTCTCGAGCAATAGTCTTTAGGAATCTTTGTTTGCAGGAATGTAGGATCAGCTTATTTTTGAAGTCTCTAGCTCGGCAAGCTCAACACAGGTATTTTTTTTTTTTTTGCTCAATCTTCCCTCATTTGCCCCACATATTCGATTCATATTCGATTTAGGGGCATTGCATGTTTCTGCTAGCTGCATCAGGTACTCGGTATGGTGTGAAATATCTCCTTGCACTCATTCAAGATTCGAGATTTTGGCTTCAAGAACTTGTAGTTTTCTCATTCCCTTATATCTGCTCCTTGAAACACTTTACATGGGCGGGTTTACAGAAGATCAGCAGATCAGCCCAAAGCAGAACAGGCCAGAGCGATACTAGCAGATCCTTCACTTGAGATTGATACGTCTTGGTACATTGTTGGGAGTTCACAAGTTACTGAAAATCATTTTCTTAAGCTATCTATTAACAGTGAGCCCTCAAGCTCGGGGAAGTGCGCTCAATCTAGTATTGGTGTTTGTAATATTGCAATTTATGGATGTGCTGGTGGAACAAGCATAACTGGAGCTGGAAGCAGCAATCTGAACTCTGCTACAGATTATCCTGACCTTGACAAAAACGTCCTTCATAACCAAGTTTGGCACTTGTTTTTTAGTTATTTTGAGAAAAAAATAATAAGGGAAAGGTTTGTGTTTTGGCTACATAATATTTGCACTATTCCTACGATTTACCTACTGCTTAAAATTATGGGTGTGGCATGCTAAATCAATAGTACATTTCTGGATTTTGTTCAGCATGATACAGCAACATATTTCTTGTTATTTTAAACGGTCCAAAATAGCAAAACTTCTGGATATAGTTAATTTGTTGTTAGTACTAAGTGTTTAAAAATATGGTAAAATATACTAAGTGTTGGCAAAAAAGGAATATCTTCATGGGGCATATGGATACAAGGTATTCTGGAATCTGTCTATTATACAAAGTCTTGGGAGGTCTTCAGGCTAAAGATAAAGTTGTTTGACGTTTTAAATTTGGTGCACTGAATCTACCAGTTAATAGTAAGAAGGTTTAAGGGGATGCAACAAGCTTCTGCTTGTCTCTATCTGGGCAAGCAACATTTAAATGTTTTGAGATAATGAGCGGCTGCTCAAATAAGATTAAACAGCAAAAGGGAGTCTCTTTTACCATATTTATTGTTTTTCCATTTCTCGGATTTTTTACTTGACATATCAATGATTTTAAGGTTGAAGGGCGAAAAGCCATGAGATTCCTTTGCTTACCTGCTAGTAGCTTGGCATTTTACCCTGTTTAAAGGCTAACTTGCTTTGGTTCTACTGCAGGTAACCGGAGTTTCATCTACCAACTCTTTAAATTTTGATGTTTCTGAAAGCAAGGAGCATTTAGAAGACTACAAATCGGAAAAAGAAAATATTTTGGTGACATTTTAACCATCGGGAAAGATCTTAACTTTCTCGTGCATAGACTTGTGTTTGAGATATGCAAGGCATGCAGCTTTCTCAAAGTTAACTGCTGTAAATCGAATATTAGGCATCATGCGCTATTGTAACAGGAAAAACTTGGTATTCTATCATGGTAACAAGTTGGTTTTTCATCCCTATTAATATGTATTTGCTGAAATAATATTTTCGACCTGTATGACTTATATATGCTTCCCCTTTTTTATGGCATTAGTGCTAGCTACATATTACATCAGGTTCTTAATGAAAATCTTTCGTGGATTCGAATTCTAAAGTGGTTATTTTATCTTAATCTGGTTGCTCCAGTTAACATTTTTGCTATTCCATTTATTTATAATGAATCCTGAGGATGAACACGTTTTAGGTATGAATGCTAGTTGGCATGCAATAATAATATTGGCATTGCACACTTTGTGGAATAAGCAAGGAGTATTCGTGATATAACCAAGGGGGTATTCGACACGCACAATACAAGCCTTAGTTTAGACGAGCGTAATACCCCAAGGCTGGAATTCTTGAAATAAAAAAAAAATATATCTAACCTATATATATTCTTATAGAGGGCTGCCTGACGCTGATAATTGGGGCCATCTAGACCTTCTAAACTGACACGTAGCACAATGGACGGCCGTGATGGCTTGGTAAATTTTTTTTTCTTGTTCGACATGCTTCCCCAGGTGCTGATTCCGTTGCTGAGTGCCAAGCTTGGTGTCGATGCTCCAGTGCTTTGGGTATGGCCTAGGTTCTAGTGCTTCAGGTATGGCATGCGATGCGCACAGAGAGAAGGCCATAGCTTCTGTGTCTTTCTGTGTTTTTCAGATGGGTTTCCTTCTTCTTCCATTTGATAGTGCCGGAAGAGAGCTCAAAATGCAAGCTGCAAAGTTGCCTCAGGATTTTCCTTTCGTGGGTTCTTTTGCATTGATAGTCTACATTGGGTGCTGATTGTGGTCTCGTAGGCTACGAGCATGTCACCAAATTATTGCATCTTTAGAAAATCCAGAAGGATGGTAGTCCTATCTCAATTAGATTCAGCAAGTAGTTTTCAAGTTGTGGAAAGGGACGAGGAACTCAGATTTTATTTGGTTTAAATTGGGCAGACTCCCAAGCTGTGATCTCACAATAAAATGGACCAAAATGTTGTTTTTCTATCTTTGTGAAGTGGTTCATGCTTGGACAACAATGCATCCCAGTTTTGTTGTACCTGATGATGCGACTTGACTCCCTCTTCCTCCCTTCCTCCCAAGGTCTTCGAAAACACTTGACATCTTGAGAGACATTGAAAAGCAAAAGCCCAAAGTGATTTGAACCAGTTGACAATTGGTTCTTCACAATCTATAAGGTGGATAACAGTGCTTCAACTATGAGACACTTCCTAAAACCTTATCTCTAAGCACATTCTTTTTCATAATCACTGAGAATCATTTCTAACAATCATTTCTACGTGGACATTGGCTGGAACACTTCAAATGAGCAAGTCCAGATACATTATGCCAGTTGTAAACAAATAAGTACACTTGGGAGTTTAACTATCAGCAATGTCATGCTCTACATCTTTTTTGACTGTCAGCATGATCATAGATTAAACACACTATCCATTCGAGGTGTCTATGTATGTTCCAAAAGTTCATGATTATGTGCCACATTAGCTCCCTCTGCTCTTCATATTCTGAACAGCCGTGCAGACTGGGTTGTGGTCTCCATGGAAGAAGAAACAGCTGAAATAGACGGGGGGAACAAGCAGACACTTGAAACCCCGAGCCATGGCCGTATATCATGTGTAGTTACAGATACACATGGTCCAGATATAGAGAACGGATCCAGATACAAAGAACGCGCACATGAAAGCATCAGTTTTTAAGTGCATCTGGGGCCATTGTCACTGCTCTGGCAGGCAAGGAGAATTTGGAAAGAATAGACGAAGATAAAGTTTCACTTTCCATTGTGCCTTTTGACCTTTTGAACCTAGTAGTAGTAGCGCCATATTTTAAGTGTAGTTTTGCTAACGTGCTACTAGGACTTTTGCCCAGCATTAATAACTTCACTATGAGGGCTCTCGCTATACCATCATGCCTTGTGTATAATGCTATGGTCTTTAGAGGACCAGACACTGCATCTGTTATGCCATTTTTAATGTCTTCGCCCTATTATGAATGCTTAGAAATTTTAATGTCCACTAACAGCTAATGTTCATGCAAAGGACCACAACTAGAAGCAAGATCATCCAAATACTCAAGGGCATGAACCTCAATAGAGTAGGGGCCATATAGACGTAAACAATGGAATAAAGCAAGGGCATAGACAATAAAGAAAAAAATTATAGAAATACATTGCGATTCTTTTAGTGTAGAAGTCTCTCTAGGGCAAAGTGGATACGTGAAAGGTTAAGGTTTAGCATCTTTTTTGGGAAATTATGCCCTTAAAAAATAGGCCTAATTACTAGAATGGCCTAGTGTTTTATCCTCTAACATTTATATAATACAAGAAATTAGTCGTCGAGAACCTCTTTATCTAAGTGAGTCAATAATGAGAAATGTTTGGGGCCTAATAGCTAAAACTAGAAGTCAATATCAATACTGAAGTCATGAAACCTTTGGACATTGGCCCCAAGGGCTATATGATGTTCTATGAGTTGGAATTGCATAGAACCAAGACCTAGTGTTCTAATATTGATTTGTTGCCAAAAGAATTTATGTTGCAATGTTGGAATATTTTAATGGTTGGCATTGATTTCAAAGAAATCCATTTAAAAAGGTGATGGCGATGGCCCGAGGTTGGGTCTCATAAGATGTGTGGGGGTCCGATTACAGTATATAAAAGGAGAACTTGAGAGGATGGAACAAGGAATAGCGATCAGTAGCATATACTGGATTGAATTCCCGTTCTTCATGGTCGAATGTGGAAATAATCAGACTGCTTCCCTTCTCCTCAAACAGGGTACCATTTCCAAAGCCAATACCCAATTCTTCTTTCAGAAATGGTATCCTTCCTTTGACCCTCAAAATTTCTCTGAGCTATACCATCCTGCATGGACTTCCCTGCAAGGTCTAAACCCTATGTACTGGAACGAGCAATCTTTGATTACTCTCTTTCAGCAAACTGGCAATGTAATAAGCTGGGAGGTCTTTCAAGACAAAGCCCCGAGAGTTTGGGCACAGATAGACTTGCTGAAACCAATCCCGGGGGAAATTGAGTTTGTGGATTATTTTGGCAATCCAAAGACTCTAAAGTTAGCATGGCAGGAACTTCCCCAGCCATGTCCCACTTGTGGTATCAGACTGCATGGAGGGAAAGTCTGTACGGGAGGAGAAGGAGGGACCAAGGAAAATCCCAATGGGCAAAATGTAGGGAATCTGCAGAGTACGGGAAAACAGGGAGAAGGTCTGTAGATTACACCAAAATAAGGGAAAACAGGAAAGACAAAGACAGGACAAAAGACAGAATAAGAATGGCAGTGAAAAAAGGAAAAGAAGAAGACAAAAAATTAGGGAAGAGAGGGAAAAAGAAAAAGCAAGGCTGGAGTATGGTAAGAGCTTTGAGAAAAAATTGAAGACAGAATGGAAGAAAAAAGTCCAATTTCTTGAAGATTCAACTAAGGTCAAGGTTCTCAACAATCCACACTCAAAAGGGAAAGGTGTCTCGGATGGAGATGGACCCCAGCATACCTCTGAGGTAGTCAGGTCCATGGCCCTAACAATAAGAGAACCAGATTTGTCCCATGGCAAATCTTACTCCTCCTCGGACTCTTCGGAGGGAAAAGATAGAGGGGGACCCAACTCACCTTTTCCTGTGGCAAATATAGATTCTCCTTTTCCAGTTATGGAGCTTTTTCCTAAAAACTCAGGGAAAATAGACTCGGAACAAGGAATGGAGGTAAACCAGTCCAATCTCGAAAGAGATAAGGGACAAACTGAGCAGGATTTTACAAATGTTGGGGAACTGGCACTGGACCTTTATACAGATAACTTGAAGAGGACCAGCTTGGAGCAAGACCAGGCGCTAGCTGACCAGGTGGATCTTCAGCTGAAACTTCAACGAGATACTACAATGGTCGGAGAGCCTAAAGAACTGCAGGGATCTCAACTGAAGGAGATAGTTGAGGAAGATTCGGGTACTCCAGTAACAGATGGAATCTTGTTTGTTAGGGAGGGAGACATATTCAAGACCCCAGCTGCTCAGCTGAGGGAATTGAAAGATCCTTCATCTGTCCTTTCAGGGAAATTCTGGGATGATGAAGATGGAAGTGATGAGGAGAAAGAAAATTCCAATGAGCAATCCTTTGTAACTCCTCTTCCTCAAGTCAAGAAGAGACAGAAAAAGGTATATACTCCAAATGAGCATGGGCCTGTCATTCGAAGCTCCAAATTTAAATGAGGATTGTTTCATGGAATCTGAGAGGCATTAAGGGTCCCCTGAAGAGGAAAAGGGCTCTGATTGCTCTCAAGGAAGTTAAGGCAGACATAATCCTGCTCCAGGAACATAGGCTTCCTGCCTTTGAGGCATCCAATCTGGGGAATTGGATCTTCCCTGATGGGAAGTCCATATGGGCCCCTGCTGATGGCACCAAAGGAGGGATTTGTATTGCTTGGAGTGGACCTAAAAGAGTTGGCTCTTTTTCCCATCCTTCAGGGAGATGGCAAGTGGTATTCTTGGAAATAGAGAAAGAACTGATGGGCATCATAAATGTTTATGCTTCTACCTCCCCTGAAGAAAGAGAGGAGCAATGGAAAAGTATGTCAGATTGGCTTCAGGGGCAGAATACAAGAAATTGGATTTTGAGTGGTGACTTCAACAACACCCCTTCATGGGAACAGAAAGCAGGCAAGAAGATTAATATGTCAAAGGGGGGAAAGGTTTCAATGGGACAAGTTAATCCATAGTTTTCTTTACCATGCCCCATCCTCTTCCAATGCTTACTCCTGGAGTAACAAAAGGAAAGGAGCAGACAGGGTGTATTGCCTGTTGGATAGGTATTACACCAACATCTCCACTATTGATGGCTGGGATAATCTGACTGTAACCAATGATTGTAGCAATTCCATATCAGATCACTACCCCCAGGTCTTGGATACGGGCATTCTCCCTCAAAAAAAGCTTGATGAAACCCCATTCAAATTCAATGCCAGCCTACTAAATAATAAAACCTTTTGTGAGGATTTCACAAGGTTTTATTCTTCCTTGGTGTATGTGAATGCAAGTGGATCTATGAAGGAATTCATATGTAGGAGTAAGCAGATCAAAAATTGGATCAAACAGTGGGGCAGATAATGGACTAAGAAAAGAAGGCAGGAAAAGAATGAGGTTTACATGGAAATGAAAATTGTGAGACAAAATTTGTTCACAGATAAAGGTAATATATTGTTGCAGCAGAGAGAGGAAACTCTGGAAAGAAAGGTTAAATTGATTGAAGAACATGAGGCAAAGAGTCTGGCAATCAAAAGCAAGAGTTTGTATATCAATCATATGGATGACTGCAGTTCTAAAATTTTCTTTAGAGCTGCCAAAAGCAGACTAATGAACAATGGGATTATCTCTGTCAGAGATGATAATCACCAGGACTTATCTAAAGAGGAGGATATTCAGAATATGTTCTTCAACAAATACAAAGATCTTTTTGCTGCTAGACAAACAGATGATTGCAAAATGATGGAATTTTTTTATTATCTCGGTCCCAAAGATCAACATATTGATGATAATCAACTTTTGGCAGTACAAATGGAGGATGAGATTTGGAGAACCATTAAAAGTATGGCTCATGGGAAAAGCCCTAGGCCTGATGGTTTACCCCCGGAATTCTATGAGCAGTTTTGGACTGTAATTGGTAAAGATCTTACCACATTCATTCAGGGTGCATGGCAAGTAAAGAAGCTACATCCAGCTATCAATGCTGGCCTAATTGCCTTAGTCCCCAAGGTAGAGAAACCTGCCACATTCTCGGATTGGAGGCCAATCTCACTGACAAATGTTACATACAAAATTTTGGCCAAGATTTTTGCTAATAGACTCAAAAAGATCTTACAGGAGAAGATTAGTAATGTCCAATCAGGTTTTCTCCCTGGGAGGAGTATCCTTGATAACTTCATTGGGGCTTATGAAGGTCTCCATTGGAACAGGTTCACTAATCAAGGATGTGTGCTACTCAAGCTGGATTTCAAAAGAGCTTATGATACAATTGACTGGAACTTCCTCAATAGGGCCATGCTGCAACTGGGATTCTCAAAAGAGGTTTTAAGCAAGGTAACAGGATTCAATGCTACAGGTTGCTCAGCAGTTTTAGTTAATGGCTCCCCTTCTTCTTTCTTTGAGTGCAAAGAGGAGTTAGACAGGGTTGCCCTTTGGCCCCTTACCTTTTCCTCATAGTAGCTGAGATGGTCACCAGAATTATCCTGAAAATGCAGCAGAATGGAGAAATCAGTTGCCTCAAATTACCTGTTGCAAATGAGTCCCTGTCAGTAATGCAGTATGCAGATGACATATTTGTCTTCCTAAAAGAGCAAGGAAATAGCATCCCAAACTTCCTTGCTGCTATGGATCTATTTGGGGAAGCATCAGGGGGTCTTCCTAAATAAAGATAAGTGTGCAATCATCTCTGATAGCCCAGAAAATAGTATTGAAGGAATTAAGGTTTGTGGCCATCATACTGCCACAAAGTTATTGGGTCCGCCCCTAGCATTAAACATGAGTCTTCATGGCTTGTGGGAGCCTATAGTTGCAAAAATAAAGAAGAAGTTACATGTCTATCCCAGATCTCTCTCTCTAGCAGGGAGAGTAGAGATTATTAATAGTGCCATTGCAAGCTCACATGTCTTCTTCTCTTCAGCAATAATTGCAGATAAAAAGTCCTATCAGGAATTGGAAGTCATTATGAAAGAATTTATTTGGCAGGGTTCACACATGGTAGGTTGGCAGCACCTAACCCTTCCTAAGAAAAAAGGAGGATTAGGATGTAAAGATCTGTTCCTTCAAGCACAGGCCTTAGCAGCTAAATTGGTATGGAGGTCAATATTTTCCCAATCAAAATCTCCTGCCCTGCTCCTAACAAAATTTTGGATTAGTAAAACTTCCTTGCTAGGTAGCCCTTCCACTCCACATCATCTTCCAGATTCTGCCTTTTACCAACTTGACCCTTGTTCAGGAACATCTACTATAATGAAAAGGATTATTCAAGCTTGGAACAGAGTTTCTGTATGTTTGAAAGCCCATCCTATAGATAAAGTTTCATATGACTTTAATTTCTTCTGGCATCAGGGACTAACAGATGAGGATGATGGATGCTTAACTTTGAAACACCCAAGGAAATATAAGGAGTGGAAAATTAAAGGGCTTTGTACAATTGGCAGTATGTCACATGGGACAGTTTGGAAAACCTGGCTGGAAGTTTCCAGTTTGGTAAGGGATTCTGTTTGCAACAGGAATATCTATAATGCTTTGACTCATCATCATCATAGGGGAACAGGAGATGAGACAAAGGAATGTAATTGGGCTCTTGATGACAAAGGGTACAATGTAGCTAAGATATATTCTCTCCTGGTGAGTAGCCAAGGAACAAAAGTATCTAACCAGTGGGGTTGCTCACGGATGCTATTTATGTCATTCAGAAGGGATGGAAATTGCAAAGTGCTAGGAAAACTATCCTATTCAGATGGCTCCTTTTGAATAAAAGCCTCAAATCCAATGCATATCGAGCCAAATTTAACAGACAAATTTCAGATAGATGCCCTCTTGGGTGTGGCCAAGCTGAATCTTCTACTCATATTTTCATCTGCCCCTGGCTAACCCCTTTCTGGAATTGGATAGGTACATACATTGGTTTTGTCCCAAACACTGAGCCTGAATTGTTTGAATTTCTTTCATCTGGCTCTGCTTTTTTTATGCACAGTTAGGACTCTTTGTCTTTGGACAATTTGGAAACACAGAAATGGAGTGGCCATTAATCACCCACAGGCACATTCAAGGTTCGAATACTCGAGCGGTCTACCATGGGCCCGTTACAACTTCCTGGTGAGAAAGGGGCTTCGTTCCTTCTGGGACCTCCCTAAAATGTCCGCCTTCATGGTGTTTCTTGATCAGATAATCTGTGAGCCACATCAGAAAGATTGTTAAAATATATAGAGAAGAATGAGTAAAACCCCAGATAGGAGCCCAAGGCATCCCAATTTCTGTCATAGTTAGCACCCTTGAGCAATCTATGTGTCATGGCTGTATCAGCTAGCTCCAATTGAAGAGTAGTTTTAAGGCAATTGAGATCTGGAGCCGAGTACACCGGCATAAATGGGTAGAAGCGACTACTCATAAACGTCTAGACGGTTTTGCCCAGTTGGTTAAGGGCATGTCGGTTAGGAACGTCACAGTTGGTATCAGAGCAATGTTGGATCTTTAGGAGTTGACATGGCAAATCAGAGAGTAAGTTGAGATTGTGGAATTATGATGCTAATGGTTTTTCTTTTAGAGACATCAGGAGATGGTATCCTCAGAGGGAGGAGCAGTATCTGGAGGCTTGGTGGTTAGCAATTAAGTGATAAGGGAGAATTCTCCATGTAAGCGATGGAAGTAACTTTTGACAATGTTGAGGTACAGTTTCCCTTGTAGTTTGGTGAATACATGATCATGATAGTTATAAGGGATTTGAGAAGTGCTTTGGATCTATGATTGACCCATGAGGACATGGGTTAATTTTTAGAAGGGGAGACTGTAACGGACCTGGCCACTTGATGGGCAGCATGCGTATTTAAATATGCATGTATACATGCATGGCATGCATGCATGCGTGCATGCATATGTAGAGAGCTTAAAAGCAAGGGTTTTCTTGTGTTTTTGAGAAGGAGCCTTGCAAAGCTTTTGTAGGAGGCCAGAGACGAATTGCAGAACATAGAAGGATTCTGTTTGAGACACCAAAGAGGCAAGAGCTTGGAGATCACATCAAGAACGGCATCAAACATCTTCTTACATGTGAGGTTTTGTTGAGTTAATTTGAGGTACATGGGTTGATATCATTGGATTTATGCATGAATTGATAAGAAGGTTTGGCTATGTATGTTCGAGAAAGTATGGCATGCAGAAACATCTAGAGAAATGAAAGATGGAATAGAAGCTAATCTAGATGCATGGTAATTATCCTTAAAGAGCTTGGAGTAGGCCAAAATTGATGCAGGAGGAATCTAGTTGAGAAGTTATGGGTTGCAACAACGGTTTTTTTCATGCAACAGACGGAATCGTCGCCGACGGAGCCAGAAGATCTGGAAACATCCCGATATGACATGGAACAGGCCGATTTGGGCATTAGAACCCCGATGCATTGTGGGCAGCTCTGAAAAGTTGCAACCCGGCCTGTAACCCGATCTGTTTGTTGGTTGTTTCGTTGTTTTACTTGTCCTTTTCCTTGATGTCTTGTTAACAAATGTCATGTACACCTTAAATAAAGTTATAAGAAGTGGACAAATAAATATACAAGGAGTATAGGGGAAAGGGCAGGGATCTAGCACAGACTATCCACAATAGTAAGTTCAATACTGATGCAGGAGATAGGTCTGATTTGATTATTAGTTATTTAAGTATGCTTTGTTGAATTAAACAAGTTAAGGTCCTAAAGTAACATGAGGCATTGAACGAGTGGTTCCTGGAGATGGGGCCTGGTTTTATGGTAAGTTGGCAGAGGCTATATCCAGCTATGGCGGGGTCATGAGGTCCCGTGGATTTTTAAGCCGGCGCAAGATTTGAGTTTCCACATTAAGACGCATTAATAAATCTTAAGTTATGGAAAGTGGGTTTTAATTAGAATATTAAAAAACCTTAGCTAACAATGGTTCAAAAAAGAAATAGATGTTGGAACTTTGGAGATCCGAGAAGTTGGGCCTGGAGAGCAATATGAGGTATATGGAGGTCCAGATGAGGCTATGGCGTGGAGCACCGTTAGTCTAAGTGTATACATGTAAGTTTCTAAGTTGTTGCATTGTATTTTATCCAAGGCATTATAGCTAATGGATTATTCCCATGGGAGAATGGTTATGAGGCAGGTATTGCATTGTGTGGATTAGTAGTATTTTTCCTTGTTCAAAGAAAGCAATGAGGGATGTTTGAGCTACATCAATGATAGCCATGCTTGCGGCTTCATCGACGCGGATTAGATTGTTTTCATCACCCCGGTCAAGAAGTTTAGCTATCCGACATGGTATTGGATGAGAATTATATGTAAGAAGTATGGTAAGTTACTATGACCAATGGATTTATCAGAAGCTAATGTGGAGTTGCATTCCTTAATGGGGGGAATTGCCTTAGCGTAAGCTGTAAGTATTGTGAAAATGCTAAGTATGAGATATACTTCTATGTCATTGTAGGGTTCATTGGGAAAGCTACTTCAATGTGTATGGGCAACCCGACAACGGTGATGATCTAGGCACATGTATAGGGAATATTCTAATGAACTTCACATGTCTTGGTCTTTGCATTGTTCCACTGTTGTCTTGGTATTTGATCATGTCTATTGGAACCTCCGGGGTCGGGCTTCTAGGTTCGGTGGCCTGGGTTGCTCCGACATGACTCATGTTTCTATGTTCTATGTATTTGTGCTCTGTGACACCGGGCGAAGTTCTCCCGGGCAGGATTGCTACGCTACCAACGCCAGAACTCCCATGGTAAGAGGTCCTCCAAAGGCCGACGTGGGTCGAGAGGGTATGCGCATACGAGGTTCACCCCACCACCCGCTATAGGGCTTGGAATGTAAGCTGGCTGGGCAACATGTCGTTAACGGGGCCTCAGATATAGGGCGGGCCGAGCTTCCCATTGTCCCTGAGCTATGTTTATGATGATTTGGTATTTTGGCTATGTTCTTTTGCTTCGCTGCTCATGTGTTATATTCCTTTGCATTAGGTTGTCATTGTCTTAGCACCGCGGCTCACGAGGATTTTCCGCCCTGCGGTTTGTGCTTACCCAAGATTTGCATAGTATTTCCATGCATGCAAACAGCCTGTGGATCCCCACTTAGTCACGAGGACAAACCCCCTGAGTGCATATGTGCAAAGTGAATGAGCAAGGCGGTGGTCAAGCTAACGGTAGTAAAGCAGGGCTTGTGGCTCGTGGGTTGAGCGAGAAGATTCTAGAGTTGAATTGCTAGAGTTGGATGTTATCTCTATCGAGAATGTTGATTTATCGATGTTGACCTTACCTCGATTATATTGAGTTTATAAACATTTGTTCATTGAATTTGGAGTAAGTAAGTTCAATTGAAAGAAAGATTTAATTCTTCACCAAAGATTATCAACCTATAATTATAGAAGTTTGACAAGATCCCGAAGTTGCTAGGAGGGTCAACTAGCCACATCAGGACGCTCCTTAACCCATTTAACCAAATGGGCAAAACCGTTAGACGCTTATGAGTAGTCGCTTTTACCCATTTATGCCGGTGTTCTCGAACGCCCACAGTAACTCGAAAGGGTCTACCATGGGCCAAGCATGCCTCTCCCACTAGAACTATGCTCGCCCTCGAAAGCATCCAAGGCTATACCGCGGTCACAATGATTACCAAGTCTTTGCAAATTACCCATACATATAGGCACCCATGGAGACTCGAACCGAGACCGCCTCGATACCAACTGCGACATTCCTAACCGACATGCCCTTAACCAACTGGGCAAAACCGTCTAGACGTTTATGAGTAGTCGCTTCTACCCATTTATGCCGGTGTCTCGGGAACGCCCCACAGGCACATTCAAGGTTCGAATACTCGAGCGGTCTACCATGGGCCCGTTACAGAAGTTCTCGAAGCACTTTTGTGGGTTAAAACAAAACTGATCATGGTCAGAACTTTGAAGCGTGTACTGGATGATGAAGATATTTGGCAGTTCAAGCATGAGCTTAAGTATTATTTTGAGGAGAAACTTCGCATCTGTGAATCGTGCCGGGACTCATGGATCCTCCACATTTTGGATTCTTCTGCGTATGGGGCTGTGGAGCTGGACTATCTGCTCTTCAAATATACAGACCAGGCATTCGCCATCATCACCTTAGATGGTGTGATTGATGATTGAGGATGCAGATGCAAAGAACTTTGACAGACTGTAATCCTTAAATGGTTTTTTTATAGTTATGCTATTATCTCTCCTTGCTTTAAAAACCTTTAAAACAGTGTTTTAATTTTGATAATATTTCCTCCTTTGGAGTGCATGGCCAGTTTTGACTAAGTCATGGCCTATATAACAAGGACTCTTTAGAGTCTCCTTGTTCTTTTGTATTACTATGTATTTGCATGTAATATAATACCACTGCCGAACTTCAAAAAAAAAAAAAAAGTTTCATAATATCACATAACAATCTCATAAGGACTTGCACCATAGGAACTCACACCATAGCAACATGCTAAATAGGAGCATAGTAGCTTTTTAAAAGTCCATAAGAATAGCAATTTCTAACTGGAATCTTAGAGAATCTCTAAAAACTAAGGAAATCTAAGGGAGAATCTTCATAAACTCTTAGAAAACTGAAGCATGCACAAACTAGAACATGCACCGTAGGATCGATTAAAAAACTTGTATATATATACAAGTAGTTGTACTATGAGGGACTGTACAAATTCGATTAGACGCCAAAAAGGCAGTGCCATCCAACGAAGATTTTATTAGAATTCTCCTAGATTCTCCAAGGCTCTAGAAAGATTTCCCTAGATTCTATGAGATTCCATCAATGTTGATTCCTCGAGGGATTTTACAAATTCGACTAGAAATCAAATTTGATTCTATAGAGATTCTCCAAGATCCCATCAAGATTCTCTAGATACTCAAAGATTTTATGAAGATTCCCTTAGATTCCTAAAGATTCTCCTGAGATTTCTCTAGATTTTTAAAGATTGTCCTAAGATTCCTCTAGATTCCCCAAGATTCCATATAGATTCTTCAAGATTCCCTTAGATTCTACGAAGATTCCCCTGTAGAACACATCTAGTGTCAAAGATTTCCATAGATCCCCTTGGATTCCCCCTACATTCCCTAAGATTCCACAAAGATCTCCTAGATTCTTAAGGTTTTTACAAAGATTCCCCTAGATTTTCAAAGATCATCTAAAGATTCCTTTAGATTACCCAAGATTCTATGTAGATTCTCGTAGATTCCCTTAGATTCTATAAAGATTCCACTAGATTCTCTAAGATTCCATCAGGATTCCCCTAGATTCTCAAATATTTTTTGAAGATTCTCTTAGATTCCTCTATATTCTTTTGATGCTCCCATAGATTCCTTAAGATTCTTTTGATATTTCCTTGATTTCCAAAGGTTATCCCAAGATTCCTTTAGATTCCCTTAGATTCCTTTAGATTCTCTTGAGATTCCCCTAGATACTCAAATATTATCCTAAGATTCCTCTAGATTGCCTAAGATTCCATGTAGATTCTTCTAGATTCTCTTATATTCTATGGAGATTTCCCCGTAGAACACACCTAGTGTCAAAGATTTCCATAGGTCCCCTTGGATTCTCCCTCGATTCCCTATAAGATCCCCCTGGATACTTAAGGTTCTATATATTCCCCTAGATTTTCAAAGATTATTTGACGGTTCATTTAGATTCCCCAAGATTCTATGTAGATTCTCCTAGATTTCCTTAAATTCTATGAACATTCCCCTAGATTCGTTAAGATTCTATCAAGATTTCCCTAGATTCTTAAACATTTTTCGAAGATTCTCCTAGATTTCCCTAGATGCTTTTGAGATTCCCATAGACTCCTTAAGATTCTCTTGAGATTCCTTTGATTCCCAAAGATTATCCCAAAATTCCTCTAGATTCCCCAAGCTTCTATATAGATTCTCTTAGATTCCCTTAGATTCTATGAAGATTCCCCTAGATTATCCAAGGTTGCACGGAATGATGTCAAACCACTACTCATTAAAAAGCATTCGATGAGAGGAATCCAAGATGTGGGTCCCGCTTTGATCCGAGATCTCGATCACAAGATAAAGTCGTTTGAATGAAACACAAAAGAAGGAAGCTTCCATGAAAGCTTCATAATTAATGGGGTGCCACCTCATTACCTTTTCATTAAATAAGGGTGACACCTCACCCCTTTAATATAAAAAACTCTAATTTAATAAAAAAATGAATGGCTAGGATTTCTCCTCCCCTTTTTGATCTAACGGTTGAGATTGGTTACACCAAATCCACTTTGGAAGAAGCTTCATTGCACCTTCCTAGTAAAAATAAAGGGCCATGATTTCGCCTCCCCTTTTTGATCTGATGGTCTAGAGATGTGTTGCATGCATGTCCCATGCATGACCCATCCATAATCCAATGGCCCATGTCGCGCCACTTAACAAGTGCCCCCAATCCGACGGCAAAGAAGCATGTCACATATTTTTAGCACATTATATAAACCATGGATGCATCGTTTCCCTGGGACACATAGAATAATTTGATAAATATAATGATATAGGGGGGTATTCGACTTGTGGTATGAGCAAGGGGGTATTCGACTTGCAAAATAGTGGCCTTAGTTTAGACGAGCCTAATACCCCCTGGGTATTCCAGAAGTCTAATACCCCTTTTTTTGGGACTTTTTCGGATAGGGGTTCCGGCCAAGGAGGAATGGGTGGTATTTGACCTGCCTAATATCAACCCAAAATTCGGGGTATTCGACTTGTGGAATAAGTGTGCATGTTGAAACCACGAGTCTAATACCCCCTATTCCACGAGTCAAATACCCCCTGGAATCGAGGTCCAAATGGGGTGCTAATAAATGCACCGTGGGAAAGCACCCTTAGAGCATCGTGTTCAAGCCCATTCCTTTGACATAACTAGATATTCTTAGGAAATTTGAGCTTTTTTTACTTTATTCTTTGCTATCCCTCTAACAAGAATTACAATTTCAAAGTTACTCTTTACAAGAAATTTATCGCGAACATTTCTCTTTGTCGAATTTGTGCGAGATTGAAATAATAATGCGAACGTCATGCTTGGCAATTACCTACAATTGCTCATAGAGTATGTCCTTCATATTAACCGTATGTGACTAAATAATAATGGTTCGTATATTTAAATGTGGTAAAGTATGTTTTCTCTTTGAATAAAGAGGATTTTGGATGTCCATCAGTTGTAGATTCATGAGATTTATTTCATCTCTTTGCAAATTGAAACTCACACAAGTTGTGATCACATATAGCCAATTGTTTTTTTGGAATTAATATGCTCAGTACATTTTAAACTCAAGCAATACAGTCTATTTTACATTAATCTTACTAAATATAAGTTCATTTGAATAGAAGGGATTCCAGATGATATTGTTTTCTCAAATAATGTAAAAGAAATACGGTTTACATTCCCATTCTGTAATTGTCTAATCAAACATTTTAGGCTTCATGCTGGTATTAAACTTAAAGATTATAGAATTGAGCAAAACTCAATATGGACTTTAGTTACATTCACCTTAAAGAGTAGCAAGATCATACTGGTTTTATGATTTTTTTCTCATGCGGAAAGTTTATTGCTGCTATTGGTAAATTACGCTGGTGTTTTTACAAAGATCGAAAAAAGTTCAAGCAGAAGCAATGATCCACAAGATATATATTGCATCTGTAAGAAAGAAAGAAATTTTGATAAGTTGAGAACGCCAACAAAAATAATTTGATTCAAGCAGACTTTAGAGGAATTATTTCATAAAGCTTAAAACTTGAACAATGTATATAATTAAAATTTTAATTCGTTTCGGTTGATTGCATGTCATTTATGTCTGCAACCTGTTAAAAGACAGATATCTTAATCAAGTCAAGACAGATCTTCATAAGTAGCAGAAACAATTTCTACTCATAGGCATAGTAACTAATGCCTCCATTGTATAGAATATTATTGGGATTGGAACGAGGTATGGAAGTGGGCAAAGAGTACGTAACAACAATAAACGGTTTCAACTTCTAAGTTCAAGTATACCTTCCGACCATTCAACGTCTAGAATTTAGATTATGTAAGGAAGGAAAATTTGCACCTATGCAGTATATAAGTGTAAATAATACCTGATACGACAACATACTTTCACCTGCAAGCGCTTGAAATAGACTGTTCTCTCTGCTGGTATTGTTTGCTGCTGTTTGCAAAACACAATCAATGATACATTAATTACAATACAAATACAAAATTTAGAAGGAGAAGATGTGAGCATTACCGTGTATTTCATTGTAAAAGTTCCTTAAACACAACATTTCTTGTAGTGACAATGGGTGATGTACTGTTATGAAGAATAATCGCATCCTCTTGTTTCCGGATTCTTGTCAAAGCTGTGTAGAGGTGTCCATGAGCAAATACAGGAGTGCGCAAATCAAGGACAATTTTATCTAATGTCAAGCCCAAACAACTATGAAATGTCGTTGAGTATGCCAAACGCAATGGAAGTTGTTTGCGATGTATAGTAAAAGCACAGTTTTGTGGCGCATGAAAAAAATCGCAACGCGAAATTGGATGAATATATGTGGGTGTTGTTTCATCAATTCCAAGTAAGCGCACAGTCACAAATTTTTTATAACATGTATGGATAATAACGCGAGCATTTTTCACAAGTCCCCTTTCTTTGTCAAGCAATTTCATAATCTGACATATTGCTCCCTCTTTTATACGCAATACATAACTGGGCAGCGTAGAGTGACTATATGCATGAAGGAAGCCTGCATCATTTAATAATTGACCTTTTCTTGTTGGTTCATTCTCTGTGATTGAATCATAACTATAGTATCTTTCCTCTACCCCTGGCCATCTGTCCAATATCGAAACATTAAATTCATCAACATGAATGTTCAATGGCGAGAGGAAAGCTCTTTTTCCACATGCTGATGGATTACTGAGAATATGCGGTGGAAATAAGAAATCTCTGGCATAGCTCATATTATTTGTTGTCTCAAACAATGTGAGATTAACGGTATCATGCTGCCAATCTTCTCCTATACGAGTCACTGTATCCAATAATTCACGGTCTCCCGCATTGCGTACCAATTCTTCTAGATGGTAAACTTTGAAATGCTGCCAAAGTTCAGATGACTTAATTGATGCATCTAAAGTAGCAGTTTTTCCAGCACCTTGGACGATTGGAGTAATTTGTCTAAAATCCCCAGCTGCAATAATACATTTTCCACCGAATGGACTATTATTTTGAAGCAATTGTTGAACCAATGCATCGACAGATTCAATTACTGCTTTATTTACCATTGGGAATTCATCCCAAATTATACAGCAGCTTCACATAAGAGATCTGCTTTTTGAGATAGGCCATTGATCAATGAATGAACTCCAATATTATTATCAGTTACAGGTATTTGGAACAAAGATTGCGCTGTTCTACCTCCTCGATAAAGTTGGGCAGATAAACCTGTTGTTGCACAGGGTAAAACAATAGAACGGTGACCTCGAATAAAATGGCACATTGCATTAAGTACATACGTCTTCCCTGAGTCTGCCTTACCGTCAATGAACACGGGATAATGAATTGGGTGTTTCTGTTGATCCAGATTACCAGTCAGAGCATCATATACCACTGTTTGTCCTTTATTCATTGAATTTCTCATCTTCAAAGCATCATCTAAATAGCTTTCCCAATATGGGAATTTAAGATATTCCTCAAGTGTTAATTCAGAATGCACTACAATTGCAGGAAGGCCAAATGTTATGCATGTTGTCCCATGTTGCACCAAGATATTCTCTATAGACAAGAGAGCTTGCTGTTCGGCAAGGATGACATTCGACACTGCTGTTTCCATGAAATCTGCTATGAGATTATAGCGAAATTTCTCCCAAAGCTAAACAGCTACATCACCATCAAGTATCAAAAGTGAGAATAGAAACCGCAACTGAGATGGAGCTTGAAAATAATTGATGGCCTCTTCCATAACCATTATCGGCTCACTTGTGTCATTCAATAGACCCATTGCATTTACTGTCTCCTGATATGAATCATATCTCTGACCATTAAAGTATGTAAGATCAGCCCATGATCTCGGACTACTGTGCAATAGGAGTTGACGAAGATAGAAAATTTCTCCATTATGTGGCAACACAAAACGTATCCTGCATATTAATTCACCTCGTGCTCGTCTGCGCACTACATTTTGTGCTACTCCTAATTTTTCTTGTTCAAAATACTCATTAGCATTACCTTTTGCTCCTTTTATTGGCTGCATTACATACATCTCATTATAGTCAACATACATAAGCTTTGAGAATTGCTCGTCTAAAGGTCTGAGAAAATATCTATCAAGAGTGGAAGCAGTGTTGCGCCCAATGTAGTGCCTTGAGAAACCAGATTCTGAATGCAATGGCAAGCATTTTACTGCAGGATGCATTTCTGTCATGCGAAACTGAAAAATACGCCATGCGCCTTCTGTTGAGGATAAATACCTCGCATTAATGTAATCATCAATATCTCTTGATTCCCGTGGACTGTCATCTATTCGATACTCAACTTTATCAAATCCTTTATAAAGATATGTATACAGGTAAACAAAAATGTGGACAGTTGCTGCAATATCAATATTCATATGACAATCAAGGTGTTTTAGAAGGAATGGAGAGTAAGGCACGATATTCGTGTCTTTATCTGTTCGTCGTATATACTGAACATACCCTTTTTCATTTATATGCGTATAGGCATCTAACGGCCTAGGATATCCCCATACACATTTACTATCTTTTTAACATCGATGTGAATGTCGATGCGCCATGTATTTTTCAATCGGTACATCAAATAATGCATCATTTGGCAATTCAGCTGAAATGAAGCTTTGTATGGCCTCAAGAGGAATATCTGGAGTAACCTTTACAACTAAATGAGCATGGGGTAAGCCACGTTTTTGAAATTCTATAACATGGATAGATAGATAGTAGTTTTAACGTCACGCCACTAGGCAGCATATATAAAATCGTGCCAAAATAATCACGCAACAATGCTTTCAAACATTGCAACCGAAGATGAAATGATCTTACAACAACAGTTGGCAGTTCAGCAGCTGTTTGGCTATGGTGTAATTGTGATTCAATTTCTGGCCAGTGTGGATTTGTTGTCATTGTAATAAATAATGATGGCTGACCTTTACTTTTTGTTAATGCAAGAGCGTCCGCTATTTTGCAAGAACACCAGTGTCTTGATCCCAGAAAAGATGATGGTAAGCCAGGATTAGCGGCACTTGGCTCTTCATCCTCAGCAAAATCTTCTTCAACATTTATTGTTGATTTTTTATATCCTTGCATAGCAAGGAAATTTAGACGCTCATCCTCCACTCTAGAATACATATCCACAAGGTATTCACAGGTTAAACATCCTAATTGAAGAAATCACGGTTCATGTAAAATTCGAGATCTATACCAAGCTATTTGCGACAAGCCCATTTCATTATAAGGACACCACCCCAAAGTTCCATGTGGGAATAATAGTGGATACTGCAGTGGCTCATAATGCGCATCCAAAATGTTCGTATACACAGGTTGCTCTTCGTCATGTAACCAAAATACGATAATTCTTGAGTCAAGTGATAATGTATTATTTGCATGAACAATAGCAGCCACATCATTTGTTGCAATCTCACCATTGACAGGTCAAAGTTGCTGTCGAAAGATGTAAATCTTTTACTTTATTTATAAATTTACAAAATGGGTTCACAACATCAAGCATTGCACCCAACTGCAAAACCCACTGTGCTGACACAAGATGTACAGCAGCATCAGTATATCTGCCACTGTTATCATAGACATACCAATGCAATGGCTGGTTGGGTTTCGAAACTGGAAGAATTTGATGATATGAACGCCCCATCATTGCCACGGACGATGGCGTAGCCAACGTCATAAACTGCCCATGAACACCAAGGGATGTGAATGAGAAAAGATGGTTCAATTTCCGACTATCACCGCTAATGCCCTCCTAGTCATACATCAATATTATTGACTCTGGCAAAGCAGGCAAATGAGGGAGGATATTTTTACCACTGTTACAGCAAAAGGATGCATTCTCAGCAGACATTAACTTACTTCCACAATATGAACACGTCTTTGTCCATAAAAAACGAGAATAAACTGCTATAGGAGAATTCATGTGTTGTGCAAGTTCTTTCCAGATATCCATGGCAGTTGGATGCAATGCCCCAGCAGGCCGTACACAATCTGTTATCTCTGAGCTGCTAGCCTCTAAGAAATCATGCCTAGTCTTTATATCAACTCCACTTTTCTCCCCTATAACACCAGAATCTAACAATGAGGGCTCAACATGGACTGCATTATCTAATCTACACTTTACATCAATTTTAAGACTTTTAATATCTTCAGGAATATCATTCACTACGAGCTTGTTTACTTTTTGTGCACACCCCGCAGGGACATTATTTTGCCATGCATTCACTAGGAGCTTCTTTCCTTTTTCTGCATGCTTTGTATTGATTTCAGAACTTCCAATATCTCTAGCAACATCTTTTCTGTTCGGGCCTAATAACGAATTTTTCTCCATCTTCTTCTTTTCATAATAAGCCTTTGCATACTCCCTATTTTTTGCTTGGATGGCCATCTTCTTATCCACATCTAAATTGCTATAGCGTGCACGGTAATATTCATTTCTTTTCAGACGTTTCATGTCAGCAGGGGATGATGGATAATAGTCTGATAGGGGTTTTTTGGCTCGACCCATATCTACAAGCATATAACAACTAATAACTCTCATGTCATGGTTTAATCTGTATAGCTCAGAAAAGTATAGAGCAAGCTTTCCCCCATACCCTAATTTGCAATAATCAATTCCCTTTTCTTGCTTGCCATTTATACACAATAGCAGAAAGCACTAGCTATTCTACCTATCCACATAAAAACCGTATACAAATCACTTACCTTACTTATCTTGTGTTAGCAATGCAGCCGATCAAAAAGATTCCCCTAGATTCTCTTAAATTCCCATAGATTCCATAAAATTCCAACATTCCAATAAGATTCTTAGTATTCGATCATATTCGCTTCAACTGCAGCGGAATGATATCAAACCACTACTTATTGGAAAGCTCTCGATGGGAGGAATCTAACGGCGTGGGCTCCACCTTTATCCGATCCCTTTGCTGCAAGTTAGGGCCTTTGAAGACAATTACAAAAAAGAAGCTTCCTCGAAAGTCCTTCTATAAATGTTGATGCCACCTGGATTCTCTTGAGATTCTCATAAATTCCTTAAGATTCTTTTGAGATTCCCCTAAATTTTCAAAGATTAACCCAAATTTCCTCTAGATTCTCCAAGATTCTATGTAGATTCTCCTAAATTCCCATAGATTCTATGAAGATTTCCCTGCAAAACACATCCAATGTGAAAGATTCCCTAAGATTCCAAAGGTTCTTCTAGATTCTTAAGATTCTACAAAGATTCTCCTAGATTTTCTAATATTGTATATAGAATTTATGTAGATTCCCCTAGATTCCTTTAGATATTATGTATATTCCACTAGATTCCATTAGATCTATGTACATTCCCCTAGGTTCTCCAAGATTCCATTAAAGATCATGTAGATTCTCAAAGACTTTATGAAGATGCACTTAGATTCTGCTAGATTTCCTAAGATTCTTTTAAGATTCCCATAGATTCCCTAATTTTGTTGAGATTCCTCTAGATTCCCCAAGTTTCTATGAAGATTCTCCTAGATCCCCTTAGATTCTATAAGGATTTTCCTAGATTCTTCAAGATTTTATCAAGATTCCCCTAGATTCTCAAAGGTTTTATAAAGATTCGCTTAGATTCTTAAAGATTCTCTTGTGATTCCCATAGATTCCTCAAGATTCTATTGAGAACTATTAGGTTTTGTTGGAAACTGCAAACTGTAGTTTACCATAAAACCTATTATGCGTCCGAACCAAGCCTTCAGAATTAAGCATGCAAACTGGTATTAGTTCACTACAATCATTTGCAACAAATTAATCAGTTCTCAGATCCTCATTTTCCAGCTTGCCATTTTCTGCAAACTCGGCAATTATTATTTAAAGTTTTATTATGCAAATTATTGTATGCTTATGCATATGACGAATTCACCAATATAGGCTCTTCCATCAGACTGCAGCAACATCCATTTTTCCCCGCAGATAATATTACAAAATTTATGGCATCTGGAAAAATAAAGACAATTTTATAGGCCTCTTTAAGATGCAAGAAGCCTAATGTGTATCTGACTAGTGTACACATTTCTTCAAAGCCTATTAGAAAAGAATCTAAAAATGCCTAAGAATCGACGGCACATTTTATGTTCATCAGGTAACTGGAAAAAGTGCTAGACTTACCAATGCATGATCTAGGCCTATTCGTTCCTGCAATCGCAAAAATTGTTTTATCTTTCATGGATCCAAGAGCATCCTGCATGTGCACTTATCTGCAATAAGGGAAAAGAAGTTATCAGATATAAGTACTGCAAGAAAAGAAATAGATAGATTAAAGAGATATTATTAAGTGCAGAAGCCAATATATTTGTGAATTACATTCTCGCTTGCATTCTAAAACACGATTCCAGGACCTCGACCACATGCAATGTAGAAGTAAAAATGATTGTGCACTATTCTCAAAAGCACAGAACTTTCAATGCAGAGAAAAACACCTCTGCAAAGGTAGTTAAAACAACTAAAATATGAGAATCAGCAGCGTTGCTTCCTTAGAGCATGTGCTTGCTTCCTTTCTCTCTGCTCTATATGAGGATCCAGACTTTTTAAGAGGATCACATGCAAAATTCTAAGACTTTCCCCTTATCAATTTGGCAATAAATATTTCAAGGTGCACCTCCATTGTGTGAACGACCAGCTAAACTTCACTAAAATCGTAAAAAATCGAAGGCAAACAAAACCTAACTATTGCCAAAAAATGCCTAATCAATTTGTAGTTAAGATGGGTCTTTAACAGTTGATTCTGATATACTGGCAGCCAATTTGACCTAAGCATGTACAACAAATGTAGAGCAGAGTTAGACCTAGATCAAGGACTTGCACTGCTCATTCCAAGATGGATTCTTCAAAATGCCTCCCTTTAAAAGCCCCAAATATGCTAGAAAATGCAATCAATCTGGACGGATTTATCTTATATTTCAACCAGACTACTTCTTGCTCAACATGGACATAACATGCATTTTCAAGATCTAATGCCACAGTCCCATCTTTGGCTATGCTATAACTTGCAAGTAATTTAGGTCCAATAACTCAATGAGAAATTCCAACACCCCAACACCCACGGGCCCAAGATGGTGAAGAATTGCAGTAAGAATTCACAAGTATCAATGCAGCTTGAGTATAAATGCCACATTAACTCTAGAATATGCAAGAAACATCCACCACAACATTGAGATAATGACAATGTCTTTTATCATATAGTAGCTGTGACGTCCCCTACTCGTATACGGTGCACTCACCGTATACAAACAGGAGTTCACCCCCCATACCAGCTCCATGCTGATACAGGGCCCTCCACATATCACTGTAACCGTACTGGGTTCCAGTGGGAAGAATGAAGGGGTCATTTTACCCCGTCTCCCTCAGGGCCTACCTAGCTGCGGAAGCGTAAATATACATGTCAGTACATATAATCATCACATATCCACCGCGACGGGTGGTACATCAACATCTGCATAGACAAAGATCAGCACAATACAAGTGGGTTCCTACCCAAGGCTCAGACTCCAGGGAAGTACTGGCAGCTTGGGTCTCCAGAGTTCATTGCAGACAGAATCATGACAATGGATTTGGCTGGCATGAGAACATGGCATAGGGTTGTCCACTCCATCCGCCCCTCCTGTGCACACTTTGCAGAGTAGGTTGAAGGGTGTTGGGACCTGACTGTAGCCCGCCGGATGCATAGCCAAAGGGGCTACTCCTGGGTTGCATCTCCCCAGTTTCGATGGGGCAGGTAGGGATCACTCCCACCAGAGGTCTCCATGCTGACTCAAGGTGACTAGAGGGCCATTGCCCTTATTCGACTTAACCCACTGGAAAGTGAACACCACTCCACGGGTGTCGAGTCCATGCCTTACCCACACTCAGTGGCAAGCCATTAGACCTAGTCTACATTGATCCCCGGTAGACTTTACACACCAGAGGGATCGGTCAAGAGTCAGAACACGAACCTCCTTCTGAGCCAGTCTGGCCCCTTCACCCACAACCAAGTGTGGTTCTTGTACACAGGCCGAATCTAGTAATGCACTAAGAGGGACTAGCTAGGAGCATCAACTACTAAGCTTTAAGTCTCTACCCCCCTTCCCAATACAATGAGTCCACAGAATTCATCCATCCGTCACATCATCATAGAACTAAAGAATAAGAACTAATCTATATCATAGAGTTAGGTTCTTTAGTTAGGGTCAATCTTGGGATCTGCTTGGCTACTAAGGGCAATTTAATAGGCTAAACCTATTGGTTCGATGGCTGGAATATGGTTTAGGCTATTAAATCGACTAAATACCTGATCCCTGGTTCACTCCTCTTGATCCGAATGCGTCCATGTCGCTGTTCTGCTTGGGAATGCGGTCGGAAGGAGAATCTGACGAGCTAGGGCGCACGGGCAGATCTTGGGAGTTGGATTTGACTCCTCAGGCGCGCGAACTGGAGCTCAGAAGGGTCGTGGACGAAAAGGGAAGAATTAGGGTTTGGTTGCCTTACATAGGCTACAAGTTAGGTTTAGGGTTTCTATGACCCTTGGTCTGCCTTTAATGGGTTAAAGGCTTAAAGTGCGCACCCTTACAAGTTGCCCCCTAGGGCGCCCTTGCTTGGTTACACATCGGCGTATACGTCGATTGGAGTGGCGTGTACGCGTGACGGTGCAGTACGGTATACGTCTTGAGACCGTATATCATACTGGAACGTCACATTCTCCCCACCTTGAATTGATGCTGTCCGCAGCATCGTGGGTCTCCCCACCTTGGGATCTTCTTAACCTGCAGTCAACTTGATGCATACGATATATTATTATCATAGTTACACATTTATTAGGATTACCTCAAGGTAATATTTTTAGAACATTATTATACTATTATTCAATCAAATACTCATCAATCCGTATGTCATTACAACAATTACCCATTAGTTTTACTTATCATAATGTTTTAGTTTATCAATATATATACAACTAGAAAAAGTGTCCAGCGTTGCTGGGCTTTTCGTTGGGATTAAGTTCAAAATTAATAAAAATATAGTGAGAATGTCAAGTTGGACATATACAATCGTTTGTTTTAACTTGAAGTTGAATTTTGTCCTTCGAAAGTGTTTTATTTATTGAGCTTAAAAACTTGAACATAAGTTATTAAGTTTTGGAATAGTCATATCATGCAGGTGAATTTGTGTGTCGACTTCAAGTGTTGTCGTTTAAAGCTTTCTTACATATTTAGTCTCTTCAATCTCTTGCACTTTTTCCAAAGTAAGATAAACCAACATCGACAATCTTGAAGGGTAGCAGTCGAAGTTTTGTATGGGTGTGTCATCTATTAGAAAAATGCCCAGTATTGCTGCTTATAAGGCGATTGCACATTTAATAATTCAAAGCATACTCATGGATGACACAGTTGAAGATCACATGTTGGTAAGTGTTTAGACGTTATGCTAGAGAATAAGCATGTCGTCAAGATGCAACTCATTAGGTTGGAGGATGCAACTATTGAGGATGCAACTCAATAGTTTGGAAAGCAATTTTAGAGCTTTCAGAGCTTTTCGAACAATTTTATTTGACAAAATGCATTTAGTGGTAGCATTATTGGAATATTTTGCTTTTTCTCGGAGCAAATGTAGCTTTCCTACTTATAATTCGTGACAAATCAAGGACATCAGTTGTTTGGTATATTTGAACTGGCCACTTATCATATGTGTTGTCTGTTTGGTATATTCTAACTGGCAACTTAATGCACACTTAAAATAGGTAGAAGCTGAAGCCAAAGGGCACGTTCTTCTTTTGAGAAACATGTAGAAACACATTCATGAAAACATGGTCTTCCACACCTTACGTAACAATGTAATAGCAAAAAACTTACGTGTTAGATACCTTATGTCACAAATCACAAAATTGCAATAGGTAATTTAAATGTTTTCCATGATCAAGATAGAGATGTGGAGTAGATAGACAGCATAAATAAACAGGTTTAATGTGCATATTTTTGCATACGTGCCATGATCTAGACACTTGAATATGTCCTTAAGCCTTATGGAAGTTTGTGACCATCCATTGCAGTTAGGACATACGGTCAAATTTCATTTGAATGAAGCTCCAGCCTGGTTAGCACAAAAACATTATTCCTGAAGTTGTGCAAAAATAGGAGAATATGTTCTATCCTTTACCTTTTTAAAAAAAATAATGCAGGCACTGAAATCTATTTTTTTATTTGTCGCAGCCTTTTTAAAACTGCAAAGATAACATTTGTAATGGTCAGTACAAATCAAGCTTCAATGCTGGCACTATTAGGTAGAACAAATATAGCTTCAACAATTGTATCTGATAATATCCAGCCTACGCTTTTAAAGAACTTGATCTGAATCTTTTTGTTGAAATGATTCATCAAATAGTACATAAGTGCCATAATTATACTAAACAGCAAAGATGGCTAAAAAAAGCTTGGAAAAGAATTTAGCAAAGGATGCAAAGGTATCTCCTTTGCCTTATGATTGGCAATATGCTCCATGTAATTCAAATACCACTATGGCGAGCAGATTTACAACCATAAACCAGTTTAGAAACTTTAGAGAGTGTCTTGCTGCCAGAGTATAATGGAAGCTCCAGACATCAATAATTTCCTTGGATATCTCTGTCTACACGATTGACCATGGACATGTCTGGCTTCATCTAAAGAAATTGCCGAAATAATATGCCTTTATATAAGCATGCTATCCCAATGTACATCATAATCAATTCGGCATCCTGCAACTCCAAGGAGTTGAAGGATTGAAGATTGGGATGGTTGGGAAAGAAGCAACACCGAGTCTCTATGCTTTGGTATAAATTCCTCATTGAAAATGCAATCTCTGCAGTCACAAATGAAAGGACAATAAAAGGTAGATGGTATTCAAAACAATATCAACAAAGTCGCGACAATATATATATGGGGGGAGCTTACCGTGTTTTGCTATGCGAGTTGCAACAATAGCACTGGAATGATTTTATATGGACCATAATCTTCTTCTTCAAATTTATGTATGTTCACTTCTACATGCATGCATCTATTCTAACTGCATGTACTCACCGGGTTCTCAGGCTTTACAATGGGAACGTCGTTTAAACCTGATCTTCAAATATCCACCTTTCATTTTGTATATATCCGGTGTATTTCATTTCCACCTGCTCCACCCCTAGAAATCCAATATATAAAGGGCTTGAGTTTTTTTCCCCCCTTTAAGGATGAATCGGCTTGAGCTACTGACAAGATGCACTTTAAGTAAAACCCAATTTTGACCTGCCTTCAAAAATGACATGACGGTCAACAAAATCTATCGTGGAAGAACCAATCTGCTCCGGTCAGAAGTTCATGCTTGCATCACTTCAACCCATTGGAAAGGATCATATGTTGTGGACAAACTTGGTTCACTGTTGAGGCAATGCGGAGATGCCAAAGCTCTTTTACAAGGCAGGCAGTTACATGAGCACATTGTCAAGACTGGGCTTCAGACGGACAGATTTTTAAGCAACCTTCTCGTGTTAATGTATGGTAAGTGTGGTGCTTTATCTGATGCAAGAACAGTATTTGATAACATAAATCATAAAAATTCTTTTTCTTGGAATATCATGATTAGGGCTTATATCCAGCAAGGGCAGGTAGAAGAAGCTTTTATGGTATTTAAACAAGTGCCTGAAAAGAATGTAGTATCATGGACTATGTTAAGCAAGGCCATTCTAAGAAGGCTATGCAAATGTTTCGAGAAATGCCGCAACACAATGTGGTTTCATGGACTGCCATGATTGCAGCGTATGCTCAGGAAGGGCAATTGGAGGAGGCTAAAGAATTGTTTAACCTAATGCCAGAAAGGAATGTTGTTTCATGGAATGCCATCGTTTCAGCTTATGGACAACAAGGGCAACTCAAAGAAGCCCTCCAATCTTTTGCAATTATGCCTGAAAGAGATGTTGCTTCATGGAATTCCATAATTGCTGCACATGCCCAACAAGGGTATGGCACAGATGCTATATATTTTTATCAACAAATGCTGTTGGACAATCTGGCTCCTAACAGGTTAACCTTTAGCAGTGTTCTTTCTGCTAGCAGTCATGATGGTCTTGTAAATGAGGGGTGCCACTACTTTGTTTCCATAAGTGGAGATCATTTGATCATGCCAGAGTTGGAGCATTATAGCTGCATTATTGACCTTCTTGGGCATATGGGATGGCTAGATTGTTCAGAGAGCTGGATCAATCATATGGCTGTGCGAGCTAATGTTGCCTGTTGGAAAGCATTGCTTAGCTCATGCAGAAGCCATACTGCTGTTGAACAAGGGGAACACGTTGCAGGTCATATTCTGAAACTGTTCCCGGATAATGCTGCACCATATGTTTTGCTTTCCAACATGCATGCTGAAGTGTACAGTGACTAATCTGGCATACTGCAAAGAGACCATATATTATAGATCATAAAACTGTAGACTATATAAGAGAGATGGATAAACTGGCTAGTTGCAAGATGTAGAGAAAGTACAGAATGTCAATATCCCCCATCTATTAAGCAGCAGTATTGAGCATCTGAAGTGTGCTACCCAAAAGGAAAGTTAAAACATTGCAATAAATTGCTCTTAATATAGATATCTTTTCTGCTACAGGAGTAGAGTGAAATAGATACCTTCTATGAAGGAGTTGATCTCCATTGCTCTACCTCCATTGCTCCATTGCACTAAAGGATGCTGAAAAAATAAACATTGTATAGTTAAAAGAACGACTAATAGGTAACAAAGAAACATTCTACCAGAGAGAGCAAGCTTAAGAAAGAACTATGTATAGTGCCAATCAGCAATGTTGCAATTTGGAACAATACTTACGCTAAGAGTCCATTTGACTCTTAACGTAAGTATCTATTCCAGAATGGACTCTATATTCAACAGAATGCCTTCCATATTTGGTTTATTCGGTGGCCAATGTGGTTAATCCGACCACTTGCCTTGTAGGACATGACCGTGTCTTTCTTGTGCAGAATGTAGGAGGAGATATGAATCAATGTGAAGTTGAAAAGTTAGATGGAGTAAATTTGAAGAAAATATTTACAGGTCTGTCCGATGTTTCTTCAACTGCGTATTAACCAAACCAGTGATGTTCATCTCCTTCAAAATTTGCTGATGCAAGAAATCTGCAATTATACTATAAGTGCTTTGTGTTGGATGAAAGCTATCCCAAAACACGTATTTAGTGGCATCCAGGCAGCTAAATCCTTCCAAAGCTTGGCATAAAATTGAGGCAGAAGGCAAACTGTTCCCACAACAACCATCTGCACTTGACTCAAACCCTGGAAAACAGATTAAGAATCCACAAATAATCTAAGAATAAATTTAAATACTAAAAGGGGATGTGCAAAGTACATTACCATGGTTGGAGGGATTCAGAATTATCTGTAGAAGAAAGTCAAATATATCCAGATATGCTACCTTAAGTCTAGGAAGGTTGAATGCCAAAGATGATAAAGCCAATTTAAGGCGTTTGTTAGAATCTTTAGCTTCTTCATTGTGAATAGCAATACATTCATTTTTGCTCTGACATATGATTCTCATCCATGGAAGACATCCAATTGGGGGAAAAGAAACTACAGCAATATTGCGAGCTCCTTTCTGATATAATGCCTGCATATTTACCAAAAGATTAGACTACAGCTTAACCTATCTAGACCTAATTCAAAGAAGATTTACCTCAGTATTAGCCACAACAGCAGAAGTAAGATGGCGTTGAAAATCATGTGGGTATCTCAGCGTCTTGTTTGAGGGATCCGCATTATAATTCAGAATAAAGTCGTTTGCCCCTGTGCTTATGAGATATAATGCATTTGCAATAGTAGATTGCGCAAGAATTGGACCAAACTCAAGCTCTAGACCCTTTATATATGCCTCATGCCATCGCATTTGCTGGGAAAATGAAACCGCATTCTATGTACATATTATAATGAAAACAGAGCATTAGATTTGATATTTTATCTTAGATTAGGTCCTCGTGAAACAGGATCTAGGATTTCTTACCAACGCAACCGATGTGGAGTCTAAAAACCCAGAACCAGCTGATGCGAAGTTTATTCCATGACTAATTTGTCGACCTTCAGCTTCTGGAGATAAGAAAGCAGGGGGATATGGCAATCCAAACTTAGAAGCTGCAAAATCGGCAGAATTCAGAATAACGGAGATCTTAAGAAATATAGGATCAAGGAATATGAGAAATTACCGAGATAATCAACTGCCAGAAGACCATTTGAAAAGACCATTTAAAAACAGGAAGGAAATTTGCTTTGAAAATGGTCTGCAAGTAATTGTTGTTGCCAACATCAACTGTGGAATCGCCAAAAACAATGAGGCTAGAAATATTAAATCCGTGTGTCATTTCGAGCATCAGCACGATGATAGCTGCCAAAAAAATGAGCGCTGAAGCCGACGATCTGCACTTCCTCTGTCTAAAAACCTTTATAAAGAAGTGAGCGTGAGAAATAACCAGAGATCCTTTAATTCTAGAAATACAGATATTGAACCGGAAGAGCAGCTAGCCGAGGAGACATCGCCATGGAAAAATAACGGTTTCTGTTCTAACGTGGAGATAATCAACGGACAAAAAAAACCCTAAAAAAATTGAATGCGCAAGATTGTGCACAGACTATCCTAAAACTCTTTTATTATTATATATAGATAGATATAGATTATTCTCTGAGGTACTCTTCATTCCTTGCAACACATTACAACAAAATTTGTGTTGCAAGTCTTCGTAGCTCGGCCTCCTAGCCCTCCGGAGCGCTCTATTGGCCTGCAAGTCAATACTACATTAGTACCATTTTTTTTTTTAATTATTTATAAATTTGGTTATAAGGGAACCACCCCAACTATCTACATGAATGCATGGCTAATCTCCCGGCGTAGGAAGAGGATGCTTCTTCCATCTTGGTCAGGAGAGGCATACCTATAATGCCTATATGGCGCTCATGCCTACACCTTTAGTTGCCCAGCGTGGAGGATAGGGTCCTTCGCGTATATGGGGCGTGAAGGATAGGGTCCTCCCCGTAGGCATTGACTAGAGATGTTTTTCCTATCAATGCATTCCTGAATGACCTCTTATCTCTCGAGGTCGTCTACTTCCGTGGGACAGAAGTAGACTTTTTAAGCGGAACCGTGGTCATGCCTACATTGACATTACACCACTCCTAGAGATCACCGTAGTGATCTCATCATCGGTAACAACGCATGCAACCCATACCTCATAGGTTGCATGCGTAGATTATACTTAACTATGCAAGCTATAAATCTACACAAATTGACATGCCTGAGCCGATTTCTTCGGAGATGACCTTGCCGTCCCATTGCTCCATAAACTGTGGGTACTGCTTTATCAGATCTCTTTTAAGTACCCATGTCGCGTCTTCCACCGGCAAGTGTTTCCACTTGACCAAGTATTGGAGAAACTCCGGATCTCCTTGTTTTCTTGAACGCTTTATCAAGAATTAGTTCTGGAACTATTTCTATCTGCTCTTCTGTCATTTCCAACATCGTTGGAGTGTGCAGGACTTCATCTGGATTGGGAGTGTGCTTCTTCAGCAAACTCACGTGGAAGACTTTGTGGATCTTTAAGTGTGCTGGCAAGTCTAGCTTGTAGGATTGGTTACCTACTCTTTGGATTATTCTGAAGGGTCCAGCCCACCTTGGAGCAAGCTTTTTACAATTTCCGATGCGGAGCTTCGCCTGCTTTACCTTGATCTTGAGCCATACATCATCTCCAACTTGGAACTCTCTGACTGTCCGATGTTTGTCGGCGATGCTCTTTTGTCGACTCCTTGCTGCGAGAAGATACTCTCGAACTTCTTCCACAAGCTGCTGCATGTCGCCCAACATTTGCTGCGAAACTTCCACTTTTGACACAGGGTTGTGCCAAGTGTCTGGAGTTAGGCATTGGTAGCCATAGTTGATCATGAACGGCGACATTTGGGATGATTCCTGCTTGGTGCTATTGTATGCAAACTCCACCAAGTGAATAAATTCCTCCCACATATCTTGCTTGTTTCAGACATAGTTTCGTAGCATATCCTCCAATATTCTGTTGGTACGCTCCGTTTGCCCATCTGTCTGGGGATGATAGGCCGTGCTCATGTATAGCTTCGTCTGAATCGTTGCGAAGAGGTCCTGCCAAAAGGCACTGATGAACTTCGGATCTCGGTCGGAGATAATTTCCCTTGGCATGCCATGGAGCCTGAAGATTTCTTTGGTGAAGAGCTTTGCCGTATCCATAGCTGTGTCCGTGGTCCTGCAAGGCACGAAATGGGCCATCTTCGACAACTTGTCGACCACGACCATCAGGGCATCCTTCCGTCTTACTGTTCTTGGAAGCTCCGTTATGAAGTCAATGCTGACGACCTCCCACTTAGCGTTTGGCACTGCTAATGGTTCCAATGCACCTGGAATTCGAAGCTGTTCTGCCTTCGTTTGCTGACATAGCTGACATTCCTTGATGTGGCGAGCTACCTGCTTCTTCATTCCTGGCCAATAATAGCTGCTACGCACTTTGAAGTATGTCTTCATGAATCCTGCGTGGCCAGCTATATTGGGCTGTTGTGGGTGTCGTGGAGGATCAACTTTCTTACTCCAGATGATTCAGACCACGCACAACTTGTTCTTATGGTACAAAAGGTTACCTTCCTTCTTAAAATTTTTGAAGGTTTCCCTCTCCTTATCTGTTCTCGCTTCCTTGCATAAGCTTGCCCATACTTCTTTGAAGTCCACATCCGTTGGCAACGTTTCTTCAATCTTCTTCCCGAAATCACTGGAGAGCGTCGAAATTGCATTGCAATGCACTCTAGTTGTCAGCGGA
Organism: Isoetes taiwanensis; assembly: GCA_021234155.1. NCBI lineage: Eukaryota > Viridiplantae > Streptophyta > Lycopodiopsida > Isoetales > Isoetaceae > Isoetes > Isoetes taiwanensis. The sequence continues at coordinate 44,092,927 of JAJEKV010000002.1, forward strand.
TGCCTTGAAAGTGCATCTGCTACCACATTAAGCTTCCCGGGCTTGTAGACTATATCAAAGTCATACTCTTCGAGAAACTCCATCCACCTTCACTGCCTCAGGTTAAGGTGTGGTTGCGTGAATATATATTGGAGGCTCTGGTGATCCGTGTCCAATTGGAACTTCCTTCCTAAGAGATAGTGCCTCCAGATTCTTAATGCTCTGACAACTGCAAGCAATTCCTGATCGTGCGTCGGGTAGCGTGTCTCGGCATCGTTCATCTTCCTAGAGTCATACGCTATTACCCGCTCTTCTTGCATGAGCACTGCACCTGTGGCTATCTTACTTGCGTCTGTCGCCACTAGCTTGTCCTTCTCTGGGTCTGGCAGGGTCAAGACGGGGGCGGTTGTTAAAGCTTCTTTCAACAATTCAAATCCTGCTTGGGCTTTCTTAAGCCAATGGTCTGCCCAATTTTTCACCTTTTCTGCCTTCGTCAAGTCTGTTAGTGGGGCTGCTATCTTTGCGAAGTTCTTCACGAACTTCCTGTAATACCCTGCTAGGCCGAGGAAACTTCTGACCTCGTGGACGTTCTTTGGTACTGGCCATTGAATCACTGCTTCAATCTTGGCGGGATCCGTCGAGATTCCTTCTGCTAAAATCACGTGACCGAGGTATTCCACCTTCTCTATTGCGAAGTGACACTTCGACAACTTGGCATACAACTGCTGCCTCTTCAACTTCTCGAGCACCTTTCTTACGTGTTGTGCATGTTCTTCAATGGATCTGCTATACACCAGAATGTCGTCGAAGAACACTATCACGAAAGTGTCCAAGAATTCTCCGAAGATGTCGTTCATGAGTCTCATGAACGTAGCTGGGGCATTTGATAGCCCAAATGGCATTACCGTGAACTCGTAATGCCCATACCTGGTCCTGAAAGCCGTTTTGTGGACGTCTTCTTCCTTTATCCTGATCTGGTGGTAACCTGACCTTAGGTCGATCTTGGAGAAGACCTTTGCCCCTTGGAGTTGATCCATCAAGTCGTCCGATCTGGGGAGTGCGTACTTGTTCTTGATGGTGTGCTTGTTCAATTGTCTGTAATCTATGCACATCCTCAAGCTGCCATCCTTCTTCTTGACAAAGAGGATGGGTGCCCCAAATGGTGAGACGCTAGGTCTAATGAAGCCTAGGTCGAGCAATTCTTGCAATTGTTTCTTTAGCTCCGTCAGTTCCTGCGTCGTCATTCTATATGGAGCCTTGCTCGTCGGCTTGGTTCCTGGTTCGAGTGCTATCTCGCACTCAACTCCCCTGTAAGGAGGAAGTTGCTCGATCTCATCTGGGAAGAGATCGTGGAACTCCGTGATCAAGTTGGCTATTTGCTTGGGCAACTTGCTGAGCACCTTGTCTTCCTTGCTTTCCTCCGACTCGGGTTCTTCAATCTCAAGTTTGAAGATGTATGCTACCTGCTCGCTCTTGATTGACTTGAGCGGCTTCTTAATAGACATACGCTGCATGATGGGAGCAACTTCTTTACCTGTGATCTCAATAACTTTGCCGTCGGGCATTGTGAGGGTCACCTTCCGCTTTCCACAGTCAATGATGGCCCCTGCTGGTCCAAGGTACTCCATTCCTATTATCAGGTCGTACTTGCCGATGCCATTACTTCTGCTCCCATCGGGATATTAATTCCCGACAAGTCAATGTCGAAATTGATCCTCTTCCCTGCCGTTTGTCTTATTGCTCCGCTCGCCAAGATTACGGGCCTTGGCTTGGACTTTAAGGGTTTCAACTTCAACATGTCGACCATCCTTGGGGAGGCGAAGTTGTGGCTACTTCCCGAGTCTATTAGGACTATGAAGGACTTGGTTTTGGCCTTCCCTATTGTGGAAATTACTCTATACTGATTCTCTGCCTGTTCTGTATCTATAGCAGCAAAGATGTGGCACTCACCCTCAATATAATCGCGCGATGCCTCGCCGTCATCATCAGACGGAGTGTCCCATCCACCCAACTCCGCTAGCGCTGAGCTCATGACGAAGGGGCAATTCGTCGTTCTGTGGCCTGGCTGGAAGCATCTGAAGCAAAGCTGCTTCTCCATACACTCCTGCCTCTTTTCTTTGGGCATTGCTTGTAAGAAGGATCGTACTGCTTTCGAGTAGTTTGACCCTTCCTGCTTGTCCTTGAAGGACACCTGCTTCCTTTCCTGTTGTCTCCTCTGGTTGCCACTATATATGGGGATTTTGCTGGACTTGGGCTGGCTGCCCTAGGGCTATAACTCCTTGTTGCTTTGCCTCTATCCTGGTATTACGGTTGTTTCTGCGCGCTGTTCTGAGGCCCCGATCCTTGCAAGCTGATTGCTTTGGATTCTGCTTCGGATACCGTCTTGGGGTCTATTGCCCTTACAAGTTTTCGGATCTCTTCGTTCAGTCCTTCAATGTAGCTCTCCACTGCGTACTTTTCACTAAACTTCGGCACATACAGCCTTAGTCTCATGAACTCCTCAGTGTACTTCTGCACTGTTTTGTACCCTTGCTGCAATCTGTAAAATTGCTGCATCATGTTGGACTTGTGTTCCCGTGGAACGTAATGGCGCTTGAAGGCTTTAGAAAACTTCTTGAATCTGCACCCATCTCTGCTTAAGCCATGGGCCTTGGCATAACCCTTCCACCAGATGCGTGCGGCTCCCTTCAAGTTGGCTGTTGCCACCTTGCCTTTGTCCTTGTCTTTCATTCCGTAGGCGTTGCCGTACTCGCTCATCACGTCGAGCCATGCCTCTGCTTCCAAGCCTGATCTGTTCTCGCCTGAGACCTGTTCAAGCTTCCGGGCCTTCCATACATTGCCCAAGGCTGAGTCTACCTTTTTCTGGTAGTCTAATGCCTTAGCATCCTTCTGTCTGCCGTCTCTACGGTCCGGCACTTGCTCAACCTCTTTCTCGGACTCAGAGTCCAAGAGCGAGCTTGAGTCGGAGGTTTCTGTGCTAGGGGACCTCCTTCTCTTACTCCTCTTCTTATCCTTCCCCGACTTTCGAGGTGTCGTTTGCGGCCCGGATGATGCTTGTGCCGCCAGTAGAGCCTTTATCTGGTCCAGTTCCGTTCGCATTTGTGACATCTCCTCTTCTGGAGACATTGGACCAAATGCCTGTCAGGGGTTTCTTCGTCTCTGTTGGGTCTCTTGTTTTGTTCGACCGTTCTCTGTTCCCTATCTGCATACACAGTTGGCCATTGCCTTATGGTTAGATTCATTTACTTTATTGTACTCATGTATTTGCCGATATAATTTTTTGGAATCAAATACACTCAACAAAGTATTTAAATATTGGCACAAAATGTTTTTATTACATAATATTTTTAGATACAAGTCCTCCGGGATCAAGATTTTAACTACTCTTGAAATCGCCGGTAGGATGGGTTATCCTCTAGAAATTTCTTAACTTGGGCCGTTCCTACCGAGCGTCCCAAGTTCCTAAGGACATTGGTTGACGTCCCGCCCTGTAAGGCTATCATCAATTCCTCTACTCTGCGGTCGGAGGTGTAGGCCGCGGTTACTGCCAATCTTCCCTGCCGTCGGTAGGGCACGGCGAAGTCGAAGATGTCAAGTGTCATCGCTCTCTTGACTAAGACAGGTTTGCAGCTATTCGAGCATGCATGCCAAAGCCAGAGAATGCAATGAGCATAAACACTCCTTCTTCGCCTCGGGGACTGAATTTGCGGTGTATTACCGCTATTCTACCATCCAGCAGCAGGGGAAGGTAGTACCTCAACGACCTGTCATTGTGTGTTGCTGATGACTCTCCACCTGCTTGGCCTCCCGCTCTATGCCTTCCAGCGTATTCATCGACCTCTACCTCAGTGATTTCTTGGTAGTCTCTACTTGTCGATGAAACTCGCCTAACGTCGATTCCTGCTCCTCTTGTGCGAGGTGGTGTTGAGGAGCTCCGCATCAAGATGCTCGTGGTCTTGCCACGGATCCCCATCCGTTCTTGGATGGCATAGAACTCCTCCTCAGATGGCAGTTCTCGAGCTTCCATTATTTGCCTTATGTGCTGTAGGCCTGGATGTCCGAAGTCGACTCCCCTGTATAGGTGTCGGCTTCTCTCATTTGAAGTGGGAAGTCTGAGACTCCCCGGACGATGAAGTCATCCAAGTCTGATTGCTGCCGCAGTTGGTGCAGCAACTCGTCAAGCTGGAACTCCCTCTCCCTGCATTCGGGGAGATTCTGGATATCGCTGAGGAGTAGGTACTCCTCACCGTCAATGATGATGGGGGCTAGGCTTGTGATGCCTAGCCCTAGTGGGGGAGCGACTCTGAGGGTCTGGCGGCTTCGCTCGAAGTTGGGTAGCTCCTCTTCTGCTTGCCGCCGTTCTTCTTCTGGGTCGAGCTCCGTGTATTCTTCCTCATTCGATTCCTCTTCTTCTGTTCTTCCTTCCTGCTCTTGCTGGTACTGCAAAAGCATCTGGTCTGCTGCTGAGGATGCTATGGGGTCCACCTCCATCGGAGGAATAGAGGTTTCCCCCATTGGATTTTCAGCACGGTGGGAGAGGAATATGGCCAAGGCAGCGGTGTAGGAAAAATACTTGGTCCTGTCAACTGTCAGGACCATGTAGTCTGGCAACCTCTGTGCCTTGTTGGTCAAATACTTGGCAATGTTCGGGACATCACCCAAGGCTGCTTGTAGGGATGGGCGGGGAACAAAATAGCCCGTGCAAGGGGGAAGCTGCACTAGGGACTGACCTACCCTAGCTTGGAACTCAGCCAAAACTCGCCTATATGCTAGCGTTGCATGCAAGGTTGCTTGGACATCAATCTCTTTCTGGAAAAGCTGGAAGATGTTGTTGATGTTGGTCTCGGCTGCATGTGCACTGGCGCTATACCATCGCCTGAAGTCAGCAGTTGCCATTGCTCTGGGGAAGGTGTGACTAGCAAACAGATGCAGGAGTGCCTATGGGAGCCGGAAATCGCCTAAAGGGTCAAGAGCAGACTTGTAGGGTGTCAAGTGGGAAATGGGGGCCTATTTATAGACAAGGGAAAAACCCTAATTTTTGGATGACTTAGAAATTTATTGGGGTTGGGCAATTCTGACCTATTAGGAGGTCCAAATGAGGATTTGAAGACTACTTTTGGGGTTTGAGCATGCTAAGATTAGCTAATGAACCTATTGCAACAAACTGGAGGTCATTTGGATATGGCATGGTGGAGAATTTGCTGAGAGGTCTCACACGTTGCGCCCAGATCAATAATGAAAGTTTCATTTTTGCTCCTGGCGCGACGTGTGAGACATTGACTCTAAATGGGTTAAACTTGTCCAATTCGGGTGATGTAAGGGTCTAGTTCTGCTAGACTCATTGAGTTAAGCAGAATTGACCCCTTATTTGGTCGATTTGGACCTGTTTTGGCACTTTTGGGCCATGGTCTCACACGTTGCGCCCAGACCAAAAATGAACTTTTCATTTTTGCTCCTGGCGCGACGTGTGAGACATCCTCTCAATTTTGTTCAAATTGTCAGTTTTAACTAAAACAAAAACTGGACTCAGTAACTTAACTCAATTAAGCAAGATTGCACATGTTACTTTGTCAAAAACTCTTTATATTAACAAAATTTTTTCTATTATTTACAAAATTTTACTGTCTCTCTCCCTTGATGTAGCTGGCAAGATGCATGTCCTGCTTCATTAGTGTCACCCTCTTTGCGTGGACTGTGCAGGCTGCCGAATCTTCAAAATGCTGCACTAGTTTTTGTTCTGTTGCCTCTTGCAGTGCCAGCAACATCTCATCCGTCACCCTCATCTCCGTGTTGTATTCTTGGATTACCTCTCGGACTAGTCGGGCGAACGGTGGACGGGGAATCAAAAACCCGAAGCTACGCTGAAAATGCCTGATCTCCCTCAGGGCTTTCCTCGCGCTCTCCTTTCTGCCGGTTCTCTTTTTGCCTGGTGGTCTAGGAGGCTTGGGCTTTTCTGGTGGCGGCTTCAGCGTCTTCTTCTTAAAGGGCATTCCACCTTCAACAAATGTTACTTTATTCTCCTGGTAGTAGGAGTTGTACGCCTCCCACTTCGCCATGAAAGCATTGTGCTCCCTTAATTTCCTCTGATAGACCTTGACGGGGTCTATGACATACGCCTCTCGGGCTGGCCGCGGCGCTTTGTTTCTGTCCCACGTCGGGTATGGTGGGGGCTTATGCGCTTGCTCGGGCTGCTCCGGGTCGGGTGCTGCCTGCTCATTGGCGGGATCCTTCGAAGAACCCGCCTCCTTATTGTTGGGGTTATAGTCATCATCCTCCGAGTCGTCCGAGGAGGATGGGGGCTTGTCTGCTGGCCGTTCTTGGATAACTACCTTGGTTCGTGGGGCTTTCTTGAGTTTCCTCTTGCCTACCTCCACGAACTTCCCCTTCTTCTTCTTCTTCAGCTCTTCGTCTGCCTTCGCCTCCTCTTTTTCCCTCTTCCTCTTCTTTTCTGCCCTCTTTTCCACGCTGCTAGTTCTTCCTCTTCGGCTGGCTCGAGCATCGGCTCTCTCTTTCTTCATGCTCCTCGGCTGCCCGATCTTGTTCCTCCTTCTTCTTCCTTTCCTCCTCCATTTCTTCAAAAACCTGCTGCATGACGTCTGGCTCCTCATTGTCGAGGACTTCTGTCCCCACATCTGAGTGTGCGTCCTCCTCCACTTCGGTCTCATCCCCTCCTTGGTTGGTGGGGTTGTCGGGACGCTCCTCGGACGAGGTCCCTTCACTAGATGAAGGATGGCCTCCTTGGTGAAAGAGGCGCTCTCGAAGCATTTCCTGGATTAGGACGCTGGGAGTTGTGTCACCTGGAGGAACTCTAGCAGTTTGTTTCGTCCTGGCCATGTTTGACGGTTCATCAATTCGATGTCGGGCGCCCAAAAATTGCCTTAGCAAGGGGAGCGATTTTTCCAAAGAGGAACGTAGAAATGGGGGTCCTAGGTCTATTTATAGATGGCCAATTCTAGGTCAAATTTCAAGCTACCCTTTTTGATGAGCTAAAACACTTATTATCCTATTACATGGCTTAATTTAGACCTTTCTAGCCTCATGGTCTCACACGTTGCGCCCAGATCAATATCTGGAGTTCCAGTTTTGCTCCTGGCGCGACGTGTGAGACATGGTGGATTTTGATGCTAAACTTTATGCTTTCTAAGCATGTTTCTAGGAATGTAATATACTAATCTAGCTAGTTTTTAGCTTGGAATTCGAATTACCATGTTACTTTTCTGAAATTCATCACTTTTCAAGGTGTTTTTGGCTCAATGTCTCACACGTTGCGCCCAGCTCAAAAATGAGATTTTCATTATTGTTCCTGGCGCGACGTGTGAGACCATCTTACTTTTGAAGGTTTTGGCTCACTATTTTTACTCTTTTTATGTTCTAACTTACTGTTACTAGCTTAGCATATACTACCAAAAATGAGAAAAAAATTTCCCATTTTTTGAGGTTTGAAGATCCTATCAAGTTAGTACTACTGGGAGCATGGTCAGTGCTTTGTTCTTGGTCTCCAAGAACATTGCTCTGATACCACTGTGACACCCCCTACTCGTATACGGTGCACTCACCGTATACAAACAGGAGTTCATCCCCCATACCAGCTCCATGCTGATACAGGGCCCTCCACATATCACTGTAACCGTACTGGGTTCCAGTGGGAAGAATGAAGGGGTCATTTTACCCCGTCTCCCTCAGGGCCTACCTAGCTGCGGAAGCGTAAACATACATGTCAGTACACATAATCATCACATATCCACCTCGAAGGGTGGTATACATCAACATCTGCATAGACAAAGATCAGCACAATACAAGTGGGTTCCTACCCAAGGCTTAGACTCCAGGGAAGGACTGACAGCTTGGGTCTCCAGAGTTCATTGCAGACATAATCATGACAATGGATTCGGCTGGCATGAGAACATGGCATAGGGTTGTCCACTCCATCCGCCCCTTCTGTGCACACTTTGCAGAGTAGGTTGAAGGGTGTTGGGACCTGACTGTAGCCCGCCGAATGCATAGCCAAAGGGGCCACTCCTGGGTTGCATCTCCCCAGTTCCGATGGGGCAGGTAGGGATCACTCCCACCAGAGGTCTCCATGCTGACTCAAGGTGACTAGAGGGCCACTGCCCTTATTCGACTTAACCCACTAGAAAGTGAACACCACTCCACGGGTGTCGAGCCCATGCCTTACCCACACTCAGTGGCAAGCCATTAGACCTAGTCTACATTGATCCCCGGTAGACTTTACACACCAGAGGGATCGATCAAGAGTCAGAACACGAACCTCCTTCTGAGCCAGTCTGGCCCCTTCACCCACAACCAGGTGTGGTTCTTGTACACAGGCCGAATCTAGTAATGCACTAAGAGGGACTAGCTAGGAGCATCAACTACTAAGCTTTAAGTCTCTACCCCCCTTCTCAATACAATGAGTCCACAGAATTCATCCATCCGTCACATCATCATAGAACTAAAGAATAAGAACTAATCTATATCATAGAGTTAGGTTCTTTAGTTAGGGTCAATCTTGGGATCTGCTTGGCTACTAAGGGCAATTTAATAGGCTAAACCTATTGGTTCGATGGCTGGAATACGGTTTAGGCTATTAAATCGACTAAGTACCTGATCCCTGGTTCATTCCTCTTGATCCGAATGCGTCCATGTCGCTGTTCTGCTTGGGGATGCGGTCAGAAGGAGAATCTGACGAGCTAGGGCGCACGGGCAGATCTTGGGAGTTGGATTACACCTCTGCAAAGGTAGTTAAAACAACTAAAATATGAGAAGCAACAACGTTGCTTCCTTAGAGCATGTGCTTGCTTCCTTTCTCTCTGCTCTATCAGAGGATCCAGACTTTTTAAGAGGATCACATGCAAAATTCTAAGACATCCTCCTTATCAATTTGGCAATAAATATTTCAAGGTGCACCTCCATAGTGTGAACGACTAGTTAGACTTCACCAAAATCGTAAAAAATCGAAGGCAAACAAAACCTAACTATTGCCAAAAAATGCCTAATCAATTTAAGATGGGTCTTTAACAGTTGATTCTGATATACTGGCAGCCAATTTGACCTAAGCATGTACAACAAATGTAGAGCAGAGTTAGACCTAGATCAAGGACTTGCACTGCTCACTCCAAGATGGATCAGCTCAACCCAAGTGCAGGTACATCAACTATTATGAAGAGAATCATACAAGCTTGGAATAAAGTGTCTGTCTGTTTTAAAGCTTATCCAATTGAGAATGTTTCAGAGGACTTTAATTTCTTCTGGCACCAGGGCTTGGCAGATGAGGATGATGGGTGTCTAGCTCTGAAACACCCTAGAAAGTATAAAGAGTGTATGCTTAAAGGTCTAAGCACAGTTGGCAGTATGGTCAGGGATGGAGGATGGAAGACATGGCAGGAAATCTTCACACTTGTGCAAGATTCTAGTTGTAATAGAAATATCTATAATGCACTAACCCGACACCATAAAAGACCAGACACTGAAATAAAAGAACAGAATTGGGCCTTGGATGGAAATAGCTATAGAGTAGCCAAAATTTATTCTATTCTGCTGAATGCTCAAGAGACAAAAGTTGCTAGTCAGTGGGATTGCCCTGATTCAGAAGCTATCCGAGCTATTAGAAAGGGTTGGAAATTACAGTGTGCAAAAAAGATCATCCTTTTTAGATGGCTTGTCCTGAATAGGAGTCTTAAGTCCAATGCATTTCGAGCCAAATATAATGACCAGATTTCGGATATATGTCCTTTAGGCTGTGGCCACACAGAATCCTCTAGCCATATTTTTATTTGCCCTTGGCTGTCTCCTTTCTGGAATTGGATTGGTCCCCATATAGGTGTTACCCGAACTCATGAGCATGATCTTTTTTGATTTCCTTGTAAATGGTTCCCCATTTTTGGATACAGTCAGAACTCTATGTTTGTGGGTGATCTAGAAACACAGGAATAATGTGGCCATCAATCATTCTCTTCCAGATCTGAATTTCCTCAAAACAACTCTTCAATTAGAGTTGGCAGATGCAGCTATGGCTCATAGACTGAGCAAGGGTTCCAATTATGATAAAAGTTGGGATGCTTTGGGCTCCTTTCAGGGGTTTTATTCATACTTTACTTCCTATTTTAACAACCTATCTGATGCTGATAATAGATTATCTGGTGAAGAAACATCATGAAAGAGGACATGTTAGGGAGGTTCCGGAAGGCACGAAGCCCATGTCTCATTGGGAGGTTCTTGAAGCCCTACTTTGGGTTAAGACAGAAACTATAATGATCCGGACATTGAACGACTACTGAATGATGAGGATATCTAGCAATTTAAACAAGAGCTCAAGCCGTATTTTGAAGACAAGCTCGGTATATGTGAGGGAGCCCGTGATTCCTGGATTCTATATATCCTGGATGCTGCAGCATATGGAGCAATTGAATTGGACGAGTTGCTCAACAAGCATACAGATCAGGCCTTTGCGATAATTACTCTAGATGGAGTAATTGATGAATGAGGTTGCAGCTGCAGATTTCTCTGAAAAGCTTAATATCTTTATGATCTGCAAATAACTTTAGCTCCTTTTTGTTTGATTTAAGGATTAAAACAATGTTTAAGTCTAGTTGAATTTTCCTCCTCGGGAGTGTTAGACCAATTTTGACTAAGTCATGGCCTTCATAACAGAGTCCCACTCTGTTTTTTGTATTACCATGCCCCAAACCTGCTAGAAAATGCAATCAATATGGACGGATTTATCTTATAATTCAACCAGACTACTTCTTGCTCAACATGGTCATAACATGCATTTTCAAGAACAAAATGCCACAGTCCCATCTTTGGCTATGCTATAACTTGCAAGTAATTTAGGCCCAGTAACTCAATGAGAAATTCCAACACCCCAACACCCACGGGCCCAAGATAGTGAAGGATTGCAGTAAGAATTCACAAATATCAATGCAGCTTGAGTATAAATGCCACATTAACTCTAGAATATGCAAGAAACATCCACCACAACATTGAGATAATGACAATGTCTTTTATCATATAGTAGCAGTGTTCAATTGTTGCAGCTCTACTCTATGAACTCATGCATACGAAAGTCCAAGGTGCATCTTTGAGTGTCACAAGGAAAACATGCAAAACACCCTAAATTGAGGATCAAAATGCAACTGCAAAGTTCTGCCGAATCCACATAGATCTTAATCCAAATAGAGCTGCCTTGTTTATCTTAACAGATTGACCAAATTTTCATTCCCATAGCAAAGCACATAAATAGAGTGCTGCTCGAACCTCTACCAAAATAACTCAATGTCCTAATAAAACTACTTTAACCAGTGTAATACCAAGTGAGCTAATGTGATTATTTTTTATCTTGAATCTATGTTTTTTTTTATAACAACCCATTCAATTGTTTTAGGAATATATGGTCTATAGTTTCAGGAATTGTTATTCAAATCCCCCTGGAATCCCCTGTTATTTTGCTACATATTTTAAACAAGGTGCACCCTGGACAACCACAGTCGTCGGATTCGTCAATTCTACGACCCAGATCGTATGTTGGGGCCTCTGGGCACGTCTCATTTTGCTTATAATCATTTATGATTGAGGCGCCTATGATACTGAAATATGAAATACGATTTTGCCTAAGGTTTTGGGGGAATATTGAACCTCTATACGACTTTGCCTAAGATTTTAGAATATGAAATACGGGGGCTTGAACCTCTACCAAAATAACTCAATGTTCTATTAAGACTACTTTAACAAATGTACCCAGTGAGCTAAGGTGATTATTTTTTATCTTGAAACTATGTTTTTTTTATAACAACCTATTCAATTGTTTTAAGAATACGGGGGCTCGAACCTCTACCAAAATAACTCAATGTCCTAATAAGACTACTTTAACCAATGTACCCAGTGAGCTAATGTGATTATTTTTTATCTTAAATCTATGTTTTTTTTTTTATAAGAACCCATTCAATTGTTTTAGGTATATATGGTCTATGATTTGGAAAATTGTTATTTTTACATCCATATCAAATCCCCTTGGAACCCCCTGTTATTTTGCTACATATTCTAAACGAGGTGCACCATGGACAACCACAGTCGTCGGATTCGTCGATCCTACGACCCAGATCGTATGTTGGGGCCTCTGGGCACCTCTCATTTTGCTTATAATCATTTATGATTGAGGCGCCTATGATTTTAAAATATGAAATACGATTTCGTCTAAGGTTTTGAGGGAATATTGAACCTCTATACGACTTTGATTTTAGAGTATGAAATACGGAGGCTCGAACCTCTACCAAAATAACTCAATGTCCTAATAAGACTACTTTAACCAATGTACCCAGTGAGTTAATGTGATTATTTTTTATCTTGAATCTATGTTTTTTTTTATAACAACCCATTCAATTGTTTTAGGAATATATGGTCTATGGTTTTAGGAATTGTTATTTTTACATCCATATCAAATCCCCCCGGAACCCCCCCCTCCCCCCCCCCCCTATTTTGCTACATATTTCTAAACGAGGTGCACCCTGGACAACCATAGGAATCGGATTCGTCGATCCTACGACCCAGATCGTATGTTGGGGCCTCTGGGCACCTCTCATTTCACTTATAGTTATTTATGATTGAGGCACCTATGATTTTGAAATATGAAATATGATTTCGTCTAAGATTTTGAGGGAATATTGAACCTCTATACGACTTTGTCTAAGATTTTAGAGTATGAAATACGGGGGCTCGAACCTCTACCAAAATAACTCAATATCCTAACAAGACTACTTTAACCAATGTACCCAGTGAGCTAATGTGATTATTTTTTATCTTGAAACTATGTTATTTTTTTTATATAACAACCCATTCAATTGTTTTAGGAATACGGGGGCTTGAACCTCTACCAAAATAACTCACTGTCCTAATAAGACTACTTTAACCAATGTACCCAGTGAGTTAATGTGATTATTTTTTATCTTGAATCTATGTTTCTTTTTATAACATCCCATTCAATTGTTTTAGGAATATATGGTCTATAGTTTGGAGAATTGTTATTTTTACATCCATATCAAATCCCCCTGGAACCCCCTGTTATTTTGCTACATATGGAGATAGCAAAAAGATGGATGAAGTGGGTTCTTCAATATGTGTAGCCCTATCTTGCATGTGCACTGGTATGAACGGGTTTTATTGCCATTGAAATGACTTGGCATTGTTTGTTCCTTTTTCCTGCTTCCAAAAATGCTGTAGTTTTTTTTTTTAGTCAATCTTTTGAGTTGTGCAGGTTTTCCTCTTTTAGTCAGAATGAACTTAAAAAAAAAACCGTTTTCATGTCCTTAGGTGATATATCAAACACGAAAAAAACAAGATAGCTTTTCGTTTCCTTAGGGAGTTGGTTAATTGTGGTAGACATGTTTACGATCAGCACAATTGTGACTTCATGCTGCAAAATCACCAATTTGCTACTATTACACTTATATCATGAATTAGAGACAACTGTAAGTTATGAATAGCAGCTTTTCTCAGCTTCCAATGCGAAGACTAAATGCGATTTGCGATTGAAATGGAGATTTGATCAATCTGTCAAGGTACCGTATTTCATATTCTAAAATTTAGGCAAAGTCGTATAGAGGTTCAATATTTTTTTTTTTTAAAGAACTGTGTCATCAATATATTAAAAGAATGGTAATGTTACAAAGCAAGTGAGGAGGAAAGAGAACTGCCCCAAAGAGACAGCGATACCTCGACACACCACAACAAACTCACAGAAAAACTGCAACTCTATTACTGTACAAACCGACCAGCACCATGTACAATACCCAAGAAGTCCCGCCAAATGGCAAACTTCTGCTCTACTAATCCCGGGAATACCAGAAAGCTTTGAAATAGCTTGTACCTGAGTCGAGGAATCAGAGAGGCTGCATGCTGCTGAATCCCCTGAAAGATCCACAACTGTCGCGCTTCCAAATCAGCCACACCAACCAAGCCACGCACAGATGCAAGGCTTGTTGCTGCAAGAGCGACCAAGCACCACGATACACATGAAGCAGCAATTGCTGGCTAGTCAATCTCACCTGAAACAGAGCCCTGACCCAATCCCAGGCAGCCTGCAAGTGAGGGCATAAAACCAGACAATGCTCCATAGTCTCACGATGAAGGCCACAACAAGGGCAGAGAGGGCTCACACCCGGCCTAAACTGACTCACAAGGGCATTCAACTGATACAGCGGTGCACCACCTGCCACAGAAGCACCCTAACCTTCGGTGGGGGAAGCGAGCTCCATGTCCACGTCTAAATCGAGCGCCATCGAGAACCCGGAAGCTGCAGAGACCACTTGCCTGAAGGGGGCAGAGTGTCATGAATAGCCAGCACCCGGTAATAAGACCGCACAAAACAAGAAGACACAACATCCGGATGAACCTTCCAAACCTGCACCACCACATCATCCTGAGGGACTATAGGTATGTGTAGAGGAATACTCCCCGCCACTTGTTCCCAGATAGCCCGGTCACTGCCCCTCAGGTGAAAGTGAGCTCGAAAGAACTCCCACGAAGCTAGCTGACCACCCCAATACCAATCCTCCAAGGTGAGCACAGCAGCTCGCCTCCAACCAGCCTGCGTCCGAGCATGCACAGTGGCAGCCAAGGGCAAGTGCGCAGGGGGTAGAGGAACCCACAAGAAAGGAGAAGAGTGGTGATAAACGAGGCATAATCTAGCTGGAAGAGCACACGCACATGATCCCAAGCCCGCAACACCCCCGTGAGAAAAGGGGATGCATGTGGGAAAGGCCGAAGACCATACAACAGTGCCCAGGGCAACTCCACATGCACAGACGGCTTTCCAAACGCCACACAATGACGAAGAGACTTCAACAACAGCGCCGCACCAGGAGAAGATGCTCCATCCTGCAGAGTGCTCCAAACAAACTTGGAGACCAACACCTTACTATGCAGTGCCAAATCCAGAATGGCCAAGCCCCCATCCTCCCGGGGGCAGAGACACTTCCACCAAGCCACTTTATCAACCGCGCCTTCATCATCCCCGCCCCACACAAAATTTCGAACAATATTATCCAAAGCCTGTATCTTACCCTCAGGAGCTAACATGGCAGATGCTGTATACACATGAGTGCTACAAAGTACTAACTTGGCAATAGTGATCCTACCTGCCATGGACAACTTGCTACCCTTCCACCAATTGAGGTGTTTCTGCAACCCCTGCAAAATCTCATCCCACACCCTCCCCATGGAAACATCCCCTCCAAAGGGAATACCCAACAGGGAGGCGGAGTTAGCTGGGCCCATAATGCATTTACCCCAATTCAGAAGAATGCCCGAGGCCAAAGAGAAAGTATCCAGCAAACCCTTCACATTCCGCAAATTCCTCTCTTTTGCCACCAAGAAGAGGAAAGTGTCATCGGCGAACTGGTTAATAATCTGTTGGCTACCATCCTGCATCCGAAGCCCATCCACCACCCCCTCCTCCACTGCAGCAAAAAAACAACTGAGACAGTGCCTCCGCCACAATCGTAAACAAAAACGGCGCCAAAGGGCACCCCTGACGCACCCCTCTGCCTAAGTAGGAAAAGGCGGAGGGTTCACCCTGGCACACCACCGTAGCCCGTGCTGACCTATGCAGCTTCATGACTGTCTCTATAAAGTGAGGACCACAGCCCAACGCTAACATCATGGCAGACAAGAACTCCCAACGGACACTATCGTAAGCTTTGGCAAAGTCAAGCTTAAGATAGACAATGCCTTGACCTGTTCTCTTGGCCCAATAAAGGCCCTCATAAGCTGCGGCAACATTAGTCAAAATGTTCCTCCCAGGAACAAACCCAGACTGCACCTTACTAATGGAAGAAGCCAACACCGGCTTCAACTTCTCTGTCAGGGCTTTCACAATAATCTTGTACACAGAGGACAACAAGGAGATAGGCCTCCAATCATTAATGGTAGAAGGCTGCTTAACCTTAGGAATCAAGGAAATGCATGCGGTATTCAAGATCCTATCCATTTGAGAAGACTGCAGCAACTCAAGATACACCTGGTACACAGACTCACCAGCCCACTCCCAATAAGTCTGAAAGAACTCCACAGGGATGCCATCCAGCCCAGGACATTTATCCTTGGCCATGCACATACATGCCTCCGCTAAATCCTCTCTGGAGAGCTCCTGCTCCAAGCTCTCACGCTGGTGAGGCAGAATAGATGGCTTAACAGCCCCCAAAACAAGCTCCTGCATCTCCTGCTCATAGGGAAGAGTGCGCTGTGCGAAAAACCCTGAGAAATGAGCATGCACATACCTCTGCAAATCAGCGGGATCCTCCAAAGTCCGGCCATCAGGCAAAGCAAGGGACGCCATAGATGCTGCATATCGCCGCTGCCTAGCTGCTCTGAAGAACACCGACGAACTTGTGTCCCCCTCCTTCAACCAGGTAAGGGCCGCCTTCACACGCGCGTCCTGCACTTTAACCTGCTCCAGAGCAACAATACACTGCAACACTGCATTCTCCCTAATGCCATTAGAAGGTTGCGCCCGAATCTTCTCCAACTCCTGATAGAGACCATGCAACTCCTGCCCTGCTGCACACGCTGCCTACCAAAGACCTTGGCAAAACGCTTCACCCTGGCCAACACAATCACTATATCAGACATACCCTTCAGAGATGAAAAGGTATCAAGCCACAACTCCTGGCACTGGGCCGAGAAATCCGCATCAGCCAGAAGCCGGGTGTTCAAACGGAACACCGTCCTAGAGGGTCGAGAGGCAACCGCACTCTGACTGGACAAAATTTAAGGGTAATGATCAGAAATGGAGGTAGACAGAATGTTACTCCGACGCAAAGAGGGCACACCATCCAGTGCGCATGGGGAAGCATAGCACCGGTCATGCCTAGCATACGCCCGGCCCGCACCAATCTGCCTATTACAATAGGTGAAAGACAAGTCCCCAGGGACCTCAACCAAGGCCAAATCCTGCAACAAACGAGACCACTGATCCCTCTCAAACCCATGCACAACCTGGGTTCCAGAACCAGAGCGATCCTCTACTCGCTCTACCATATTGAAGTCCCCTAACAGCAACCAAGCGACCTGCAACCCACCAAGGGCTCGCAACTTATTCCGGAATGTGGCCCATAAAGCACCCCGCTGAGAAGGCTGATTAGGGGCATAAACATTAACAATCCCCCACTCTTGCCCTCCCTCCAACCACTTAATTATTGCCCACCGACCAAACCTGTCTGCTGCAGAGTATGTGACCTGCACATCCATCCTCCAAGCAATAAGAGTACCCCCACTAGTCCGCGCAGAAGAAGAAGCAATAGAGACAAACTGCCTACCAACCATATTCATGAGCCTGGACATATCACCCCTATGATTTTGAAATATGAAATACGATTTCGCCTAAGGTTTTGAGGGGCTGGTGATCCTGCCCCTCCCAGAGGCCCCAACATACGATCTGTGTCATAGAATCGACGAATCCGACGACTGTGGTTGTCCAGAGTACACTATCATTGTGGAAGTTGTTTGAAGAGCCTTATATAACTAAATGTCATGACAATGTGTGACGTATATTCGTTGTTCATTGTCTTAGATTGTTCTAGACAAATTAAGCACCTTCAAGTGATACGTGTATTATAATCTGATAATCTGAAACGATGTACCTCTCTACATGCCTAGTAAATGCCTCACAACCTTTTTTTTATTAAGGTCTCTTTTATTTTCTGCTTAAGCCGCTGCTTTTTCCTGACGACTGCACTTCATGCTGCTTCACCTGAGCTGGCTTTTGCCTGTATTGAAACCATAACAGTACAAACATAGCTGTTAAGAAATTAAAAAAGCACATTAAACTCAAATAACACTCATGCTAAAGCGAACAACACATTAAAGTAATATCCATTTAAAAACATGAGGATTTGCTTCGGCAGTACAAACCTCAAAGTTGCTTATAGTAGACATATATGACTGTATCAACTGCTCACATCCTACACAGAGGAAAAAAGCAATGCGTCCATGCAAATAGTCATGCTCTCACTTTTCAATGTTACAACAAAAAAAGCAAACATGGCAGAAAATAGAAACGACAGGAAGTAAACAAAATAAATACTTGAATTCATCGTCCGTTGGAAATGGGGACTTGTTGTAGTTGTATCATTATTAGAAGTACCCCTTACCTTCTCCCAAAAAGACAACATCAATAAATTCTATTTTTATGCCTATTGCACGAATACAACTTGCCATTATTCCATAAACAACTCAAAATGATTATCTAGACATGGGTTATATGCTGCTAAGAGACCATGCACAGTCACTAATCTAATCTTTCTATCTGGCTGCACGTAGCAACCTACAAAAGTCTAGGAGTTTGAATATGGGGAGCTTGCTCTAAAGTGGAAAACTGAGGGCAAAAATACACCTGCGTTGTTTCATCCAGAAGCTCAGACAGATTTGTAGATTTGCAGATTTCAGGCTTGCTAATTATCAACATTCTCATCCGAAGTAGGCTCAGTAGGCTACTGCTGCAAGGAAGCCTTCCCATATGTTGCAAAACCTTGTCTTTCATTTCCCTGATATCAACAAAATCTTGTCTTCCATTTCCTTTACTTACATCTCTCTAACTTGCCTAGTGGGCAATTAAAAAAGTTGTCGTATTCCTTCGAGAATAGATGACGCTTTATTCCAAGTGATGGGATTCAGTAGCATCGGAGCTTTCTAACAGAGGATTCATAATAACTGTGTTAAGAGAGAAAAAGTATATTTCCCACCATAGTTTGTCCTTGAAGACCCATCTATGGCCATCTTCGCATGATTGATGGGCTTGGATCAACTTCTGACTTTCTGCAAATTTGCAAAGATCTTTGCTTTTGACATAGTGCAAAAAGCTTGAAACCGGAATCCAGATCATCCTGCCCTGTATGATATTTCAAAATCTGTATTTGGAAATGGCTTCCAGATCATCCTGTCCTGTATTATATTTCAAAATTGTATTCCATCTTGAACCTAAGATTGTGCACCATAGCTTAGATTAAGCCTGACTTTTGCTTAAATCAACCTAGTTTATGTAGCCTTGCAGTTATTATCATATCTTCCACGTCTATTAAATCTTTCAGAATGGGGTTTTAAGAATTGAATGTAAGAGATGAGGTTACAGAGTTAAAAAGGCCTACCTAGAGATTGCACAATAGCGAGGATTGCAGGTTTGACTGCAGAACAAGACCAAAATAATCTACTACAGAGACATATACATGCTGCATATGCCGGAGTAGTTATTCTCGCAAGCTACAAAGAAGAAGAAACCTTATCACAGTTAATGACGAATGAAAGAGGAAGCAAAGTGAACAAAGAACTTCTCACATGAAAAATAAATGCTATAATGCACCCATTGACTCATGAAAAATAAACCCCTGCCATACAACGAAAAATTTCATCTACATATCACTAGCACAACCAGTGTTGGGCAAAGTTTTTAAATCCAATCGGAAATTTTCCTACTCTTTCATCAAATAGCCGGATATTTTCAGTTCCCAATCGGAAATTTGTATTACTCTTATACAAATATGCATAAAAACCTACCGGAATTTTTCCTGTAATGCGTTAACTCAACCAGAAATTCTTAGTTTCAACCCGAACAAACCTTCTCTACCCCGGAATTTGCCCAACAGTGAGCACAACCCACAACGTAAGATCTGGGCTGTAGGATACAGGGTGCACCTCGTTTAGAATATGTAGCCTCTTCTTTTATGAAGCTGGGTAACATGGTTCAAAATGTACGCTCAGTAGCAGATAGTTGTATACAACGTCTCTTTGGATCCTACTCCATACAAATGTTGAACTTCATGGACGATCATTTTGGATGCTAAAAAACAGCATTATCATATGGCAATGATAGCTTGTTCACACACAGTGAAAATCAAGTTAATATTTTACACTTAAACTGACCCTTAGAATACATACCCGAGTTCCTATAGCAACAACTAGACCAATAGTTTCCAGCCATGCACAACTCTAAAATGCTAGTGGTCCCCATTTAGAGCCATCCAACATGACAATCATTTTCTCCAAAACTTTATGCAATTTATATCTTTTTTTGCAAATTACACATATATATAAACATTGGGGAATGATGTAAAAATGAAGAACAAGTTTTGGCATTGCTAACTATGTTACTTTAGAAAGTTTGTTTTTCTAAAGACGATGTCGTTTGCTTCATCCTTTTGGATAAGTTGACTCAACGACATTGGAAAATGGCAGGAATCTTCACAATTAGAGCACGGTATGGCTCAGGCCAGCTGCTGTCATGGGAGGCGTTTCAGCTAAAGTTTTTGTTGGGGCGATGGAATAGAGCTCTTTGGTAAAAAGTTGTTCACGATCTACAGCCCATTCTGCCACACCAAGCAGATATGTTGATATGGGTTTGTCATGAGGAGGTTAAGGAGTGCAAACTTGTGAACTCTTTGTATAATTTATTGCTCGATATTGATATTCTTCCTCCTTCTAATAAGTGGCCCCTTCAACTCCTTCCTCCTCAATGGCAGCAGATGTGGTCTTGGGCATGGGATAAGCTACTTCATCCTAAAGTGGTAGTTCTTTGGTGGCAGATTCTTCATCGTCGGGTTAACGTGCTTGTCCACAAGTTTAACCCTAGAATATCAGATCAGTGTCTAGTATGCAAGCGTGCATATGAGACCATTAAACACTGCTTTTTTATGTGTGATCACCTCAGACAGGTATGGGATTTGTTGTTCTCTCTTTTTCAAGCTTCCTTAACAAGCCAACAAGTGCTCTTGGCAATTTTCCCAAGTGCTTGAAGGGAGTTACAAAGCCAGGCTTTTCATCTTGCAGCAGGGTGGTTGCTTTGGACTGTCTGGAAAAGACGAAGATTGGTAATCTTTAAAGGTTTGGATGTGGCAGATAATCGTGTTCTCCAAGAAGCTCAAGGTCACATTGCTAAGTCGTACCAATGTTCTTTACTTGCTCCTCGTAAGACACGATTAATCTCTGAGAAGTATTTGGATGTGCGCTCTTATGCTTAGGCAGGTTGCTGCTTATCCGTTGAGATTTTATTCCTATCTTTGTGCTTATACTTGTATTTGATTCTTTGATTAAATAAAGTCTAACGCCCTTCAACAACAAAAAAAAAAATTAAATTTTTGTTTGAAAAAATATGTTCCTCATATTTTCGTCGCTGAAAGGGCTCTCCAGTCGACACATTAATTTTTGGGGCCATTTCTGTTTTTTTTTTCCTCTATTTTTCTTTGTTCTACACGTGGTTGGGAGCCACAAGCTTATGACGATGAAATTATTATTTGCTTTGAAGCAAAGCCCGAATTGTCCAGCGATTCAATTGACTACCATTTCTAAGGATAAGCTCTTCGCCAGATTTGCCCAACCATTCCGCCATGGCCAGGGCTCTATCCAGTTCTGTTCTACTATTCCTTTGTATCTGCCTCATTTTCTCCCCTTCATTTGCCGATTTTTGGTTCCCAAAATTTGAAGGAAAACAGCTCGAGTTGCTCAAAGCCTGGGACAATATCACCGTAGCAGATGAACAGCTCAAGCTTAACGGATTGGCAAATAACCAGCTTGAAAGAACAGTTTACGCCAAGCCGCTCACGATCTGCCCGAAAAATGGCTCGGTAGTTTCTTTTACCACAAATTTTACGTTTTTAATACAGGGGGGTTCTGGCAGGGGCGACGGATTTGCTTTCCTTATAACTCCTAAATACGAAGGAAGCCCTGCTGGAAGAAATGGCAAATGGTTAGGCTTTTGAATGCGGATCAGAATACTAAAAATGCAGGGGATTTTGTGGCAGTGGAGTATGATACCCTAAAAAATGCAGGAGCTCCACGGAATGATATCAACGATAACCACATTAAAATAGATGTGAATAATATCAGTTCTATTGCTGTGTACATGATTTGTACAAGTCCGACGTTGATCTTGCAAATGGGCAGGTTTTAAGCTCTTTCATAAGCTATGACGCAAAGACACAAGAGTTTAATATTTGTGTAGCTAATTCTTCGGATCCTGTGATTTCTAAAGTGCTGGATATCTGTTCTATATTGGATTCATATCGAGTTTACATGGGATTTTCAGCCGGAACAGAAACAGAGGGGATATACCAGAGCCACAACATTCTTACTTGGAGATTTATCTATGGTGAAACTGTGTCTAAAGGTACTAACAGATCTACCAGCAGCAGTGGAAATAAATCTTCGGCAAAATCAGGCTGTAGCCTTTCTGCTCCATCTGCCGTTCCATTTTTGGCTACAACATTCTTTGGTTTTGTGGTTCTGGCATTGTTTTTGTAAAAAATGAGTGTAAACTATAAACCTTGTGTCTGCATCTCTCAATACCTATTGTTGAGGTTACTCTTCTTCAGGAGCAACTATTAGCCTCAATTTGACTCAAAATGTGTTTCTTTTGGGGACCTGCAAGAGTCGTTAGAGCTTTGTTGTGCTTGGAAGCAGGGGATTGCAGAAGATTTGCACTGGACAATTTTTGAAGCAGAAAAGAGAGAGCTAAGAGAGCAGAAAAGAGAGGTCTAAAAGTTCATGATTTTTTTGTCATAACAGCAAATGGGTTAACCAGCTGCAGCACAGATGCACAACACAGAGAATGGACGGGAAGTGAAGACGATGTCTGAATATCACTGATGGTTTCTGAAACGGTTAGAAGCAAGGGAAGAAGGATAAATTTATTCGTCAAAGCTCTAATCTTTACGATTCTTGCATGCTTGCTTGGCCAAGATCTGCGCGTTGCATTGCAGATCTCTGAGAATGGGCTTGAATCCTATGACTTTGCCAACTAAATCTTACTTGTTATCAAAGGCCTCTGAAATTCTAACAAAGGCGAAAAACAGAGCGTATTTGTACACTATTTCTTTGCCTATAATTTTTGCAGCAAGCAGCTCATTTTCTTGCACTATTTCTTTGCCTATAATTTATGCAGCAAGCATCTCATTTTCTTGCACTATTTCTTTGCCTATTTATTTAATAACACTTCATCATATACATATCTTCTTAGCTCTTCACAAGATGAATACATATTTTCTACATAGGTTACCATGCACATCATATGAAATTTTGTTAGTCTAATTTAGCTTCATCATTATTTTGTTATTGTTCCTATTAGTCAAGCATCTCTAGAAGTGATACTATGTAGAGCTCTTTCACTCCAGCTCTTGCGGTATATTTTTGCATTTTTTATCTTACCACATTTGTCATTGGAACATTCAGACTCTACTATTTCATAGACATGCTAGCTGTCACGCACATTATGGGTTTCTGTAATGTGCATTATCTATTTATTTATGTGTAAACATTCAGAAAGTGAAGTCTTTTCTTATTGTCATTTGACATGTTAGCCTTGCTAAACTGACCATCTAAAATGTCCATGTTATATTCATTGTATGATTGTTTAATAGTTGTATTCCTCATTTACAACATAAGATACTTCTACAAGTTGATACAGAATTCAATCCCAAGGGTTTTAAATGACAAAATTTGAATAAAAAAAATGTTCACGGCGGCCTTGGCATTGATGAACTTGATTCTCCTCTTTATTGAATGAGTAGCAGCTTTGATAACTTCGATCTAGGACCAAGCCACTACGAGAAGTTCTAAGAGCATATGAGGTAATAAATAGAACCTATAAATTTGAGATACAACGTTTTGATGGATAAAAGTATCTAATTAATTAATTAACTAGTTATGTTGCCCGGCGTTGCCGGGCCTAACTACAATTTTATTGTAGAATTATATGAATAAAATGTAGGATTTAGGAACACTAAAATTGATTTTGTTCTATAAGAGTTGCAATTCACAATAGAATAATTTCTAGGAGCTTCAAACATGTGTTTATAAGTTGGGCACTGTATAGATCATGTGATTTGGAATGGAGATTGAACTGAGGAAAGAGTATTGCCATGGGATTTGTAGTTTCATGTTCGACAATAATAATGGCACTGAGGTGTGAGATGTAAATTGGAATCAAGCTAATATTGAGCCAACCTATTTAAATGAATCTTCAACTATATTCCAAAATTCATAATAGATGTGAATTAGCATAGTGAATTTAAATAGTTTGCTTGATGTGTTAACTCTCTCATACTGTTTGACATGTTTATAGTGTAGACATGTGTTTCGCATTTGTGGCATGTCATGGCCATTGGGTGTGCGCCTTATTCTGCTTATAAAGATGGTTGTGGCGACTATTAAACTTTAATCTTCCACAATAATGATCATATACCTAGAGATGAAGTACATCTACATGTCACGTGTTAGTTGCAATTTAAGTAAACACCACCCTAGTTTAATTGGTTAATGTTTGCAATGTATCTCTAACTACAATATGATGAAAATAATTCAATAAGACACATTTTTAAAAATATAGCTTCAACGATTTCTCAGCAAGATACAATTCCCAAGTATCATTTGGATAAGTTTGATCAGGGTTGATTTGCATTACAAAGCCTTGCTTAAATCTTGACATTTAATTCAAAAGTAACAGACATTTATAGGCAGCATTGCTTGTTAAATGTAGTCCTAAAACAGTCCCACCTCAGAATGCAATTTACGTCAGTGTTTCTTCTGCCTAATGCTAAATGAGTAGTTCAATATGCATAACAATTACCTGCATAAATATCAAAGGTGCTTCAAAGGCAGTATGTTGCTAGAAAACTTCTTATTAGGCAAAAGAATAGAAGGTATACACCTTATACAGAGATTATTCCATTGTAAAAAAAAAAACAATTGTAGATATGAGAAGTATGTATCCAGACTTGGACCTTTGTCAATTGAACTATTTAATTTGAGGCACCTTCTTTTCTATCATAATTGGAATTCTAGACTACGAAAGTTGGGTCTATCAAAGATTCAGCACATATGGTGTTGGTGTTTCTAGGCTAACATATCTGTAGAATTTAAAAAACTAAATCACGTGAGATGAAGCACAAAGGGAGCATACTGATATGCTCAAAAGATGTGGAAGATATCATTTAAAACCCTCCATTGGAAGACATTAAGATTTTGAACATGGATGAAGAATGCCGTATTATTATAGTAATAGATAATGGAAATGGAATATCACAACCTGCAGGTGCTATGAATACATGTGTGAGAGTAGTGGCACATCATGTACATCTGTAAACTCGTTAAATCAGCAATATTTTGTTAGAACAATTCATCAACTGCATAACACTTTACCTTGATCAACAATAGGAAAGCGAAAAAATTGTTCATCATGTATAGCACGAAGTTCATCTACATTACTTGTCTCAGAAGAAGCACATTCTAGATTAGATACCATCTTCTGCAGCAATACAATGAACTTGAGATTCGTAGACATAATGGATGCAACATTTCGAATAGAACCATAATATCATAAACATACCTAAAAGGACCAAATATTAACAGAGGAAACATCCATTAGCTTGGAATTGATGCCTCTCCATCAACTATCACATGCATTTAGAGCACAACCAATGTGCTAAACTATTTAATAATAATTTCATGGCAACCTAGATATTTGAAATCTGATCTAGGAATCTTATGGCTGGATCCAGATATGAGGCAGGTGATCAAAAATCATTCTGCTTGCAATCATTTCACAACAAATTAAATACATGACTGTAAAGAACATTTTGCTTACAATCACTTCACAACAAATTAAAGACACGACTAAACATTAGAATAATCTAAACAGCATAGAATATGGATTAGATTGATCCTACCTCTGAGGAGAAATGGTGCTTCATTTAGATCTAAGTTTACCACATTTGGCCTTATCTTGTGCAAATAGATGGCAACATCGATCAGGATGGCCATAAACAGTGCAAGTTACATAGTACCAGTAGCTATCCGGCAGAATAAAAGTAGTCAATAATCAGATAGTCATGTTTAAATAGTAAAAATATAATAAAGAAATAGTGTTCGTTAGTGAGTGAGTAACTCCACCCCCATCGACGGCTCACGAGGCGCCACGTGGCGCGCTCTCGACCGTCGGATCCTTGAAAGTTCTAGAAGCTTCTAGAAGGTCCTAAAGCTTCTAGACCATTCTAGAAGCTTCTAGAATCTTCTTCTTGAACTTCTAGAAGCTTCTAGAAGCTTCTGGAGTCTTCTGAAATGTTCTTGGGCGTTTCCAAAATCTTTTATGTTTTGTGGGGGATTCGAACCGTGGTCATTGCCCCCCAAGCCCTCTATCTTGAGTGAGTGAGTAACTCCACCCCCATCGACGGCTCAGGAGGCGCCACGTGGCGCGCTCTCGGCCGTCGGATCCTTGAAAGTTCTAGAAGCTTCTAGAAGGTCCTAAAGTTTCTAGATCATTCTAGAAGCTTCTAGAATCTTCTTGTTGTCTAGAAGCTTCTAGAACATTCTAGAAGCTTCTGGACTCTTCTAAAATGTTCTTGGGCGTTTCCAAAATCTTTTATGTTTTGTGGGGGATTCGAACCGTGGTCATTGCCCCCCAAGCCCTCTATCCTTACCACTAGACCAAACATTAATTTGTTGAAACAAATGCAAGTTCACATATAGTTAAGGGTGAGAGCTAATTAACTCAAGAATGCTCTAGGATGTTCTAGAATGTTCTAGAATATTTTGGATGCTCATGGGTAAGCACCTCAGTGTAAAAATAGCTCATGGGAGTAGGTACCTCAGTCTAAACATAGTAAGTTTTTTGAAAACTTTGCTCCTCCTGGGTGGTTGAGCAATAGATGATTAGTAGCATAGGAAGTTTCTTGAACATATAAGGGTAGTAGGTTTGGGTAAGCTCCCAATGGGTGATAGTTTGAAATTGGTAGTTGGTGTAGTAAGTGTGAGTAAGCTTTTAATGGGTGCCCAAACTGAGGCGAGGCCCCGAAGGGGCCGAGCCGAGGAATGAGTGCAAAAGAAAAGGGCCCGGCCGTCAGGCCGGGCCCTTTTCTAGTAAAATATTATAATATCATATAACATATAGATGTGCAAGGATAAAAGCACATAGGCAAAGATGGAATATGGAATTGAACCATTTTGAGTGCTGGCTAATTGCTTCATTGTTCCATTTGCACACACAATAGAGTATGGTCACCCTTTTCTGCAAACAGCAACAAAGACTTATTTATCACCATGAGTTAGAGTTTGTTCCCAATCAGACTGGTTACTTCAGACAACACGATATTATAACAATTTTCAAATAAACTAATAAAAATGTTGCACCTCTCATCATGGTCCACAGTTGATTTTGCTGCAGCAACGGCTTCAAAAGCAGGAAGCATTTAACATTTGCAACTTCAATGCCACAAACTGCATTGCAATTCAAATAAACAATGTAGATTACAAAAATAGACACAGGATTGGGTATTAACAAATGTAGATTAGACGAAGGATTGGTGAAGAATGTCAGACCCAGATACTTGCCTAACTAATTCATAAAAGAATCAACAGGACCTGTTTATCTTTGTTGAGAGGATTGGTTCATATCTTAATGTTGTCGTGGCTCAAAGCTTCAAGAGGGGGGGGAAAAAGGGCACATCTCATCAAAAGAGGAAAGAGTTTTACCTCCTCTTATAATTCTTAAAGGTTTGCCTGAAGAAGCAAGCAGCCCCTGCTAGTACTGTGAAAAATCATGATGCAACTGCTGCTAAGCCAATACAATGGCAAGTAGTATGCAAAACAAAAGGAACAGTAGACTCTAACATGTAGAACAATAAAGAGTATGTAGAAGGACATGCTTTTCGATGAAGTTAATCATCGAACTGGATATGCTAGAATCATCGAACTGGATATGCTAGAAGCACAAAAACAAAAGCCTGGGGCTGCCTGATTGGCGCTTATCCTTTTGATGGAGTTTAAAATAAGGTTATCAAGTAGTTATAGTTATCAAACGCTGCTTACAGATGAAACAAAGCTCTAGAGTTTAACTCTATGGTATCGTTAACAATTCCAAAAGAACGTTAAAAAGACTACCATGGAAAGGAAAATATAATAATACCTGGAAGCACTCGTGCTCTTTTGAGATTAGATGGATCGATCTGAAAAGCCATGCAAACGTGAGAAAAACAACCGAAGCTAAATACGCTAAATGTAAAACCAAATAGAATGCATGAATCGTGATAAAAACCATACTATATGTGAATGGATTTCACCTTGAAAGAAAAAAAAAGGGAAAGAAACTTACTGCAGAAAAATATGCCGAAGTTGATAAGTGCAAGGCTCGTTCTGGCATCAGCCTAAGTTGCTTGATCAATCCATCTCTACGATTACATCAAGCAAGCTACATTCGCACATTTCCATGATCAAGTGCCAGAATCCCTCGTCTTTGATTACTTCGTGTATATGCACTACGCCAGGGCTGCTGGCTAATTTCTGCATGATCTCCATTTCCTTGATCGGCTCTGTGTCTCCTACCCAGATGATTTTGTTTCCTGGACGCTAGGTCGTAAAAAAAAAGTTTTCCTTATCTGGCCGCAAGTGACCATGCTCCTCCAAGAAATATCTCGACAGTTTTTAGAGCATCTAGATCTGGCGATGGCAGGCGAAGGTGTACCGGTGTCATATCTGACCTCAAAAATTGGAAGTCCATATCTTTACTTTATCTGATCCCGAATATGAATTTCCACGAAGGACGAAGCCCACCCTAAGGAAATCATCGAGAATTAATTTTTTTCAATTTTTGGATAGCCGGAGTTTTTTCCGGCGTCTAAAACCCCTTGAAACCTTAGGAAATCATGTTAGAAAAATTCCAAAAAAGTTTTTCACCAAACCTGAAAATCCCAAATTAAAAAGATTGATTGATTGATGATTGATACCAATGGCTTCTTTTGCAATCCCTCAAACTAAAACGGATTATGACATCCATATTTATGTTAGGCCTAACGACCACAATTTAAACAATAGTAAGTCAGTTGGAAAGAGAAATGGCCGCCGCGATAAATTTCTTGTATTCATAATCACAATAATCTAGCCTATTACATAAAATAACTAGGAAAGTGCATAGAACCCATGAATACGCAAGCAAAGTAGAATCATTAAAGTTCCTAGGAGGTTCTAATGCAACACAAATGGAACAAAATGTTTGACTATACCAAACTTAGATAGGCGTGCCTTAAGTGTAGAACTAACCCTACTTTTGAAATATTCAACAATATATTCAAGTGGTCCCTACGATACTTAGACCAAGTAAGTAATAAGGATGTTAGTCCTTATATGGTGGCTACATTAAGGTGGTGGTCTAAACCTAATCTATCCAACTGCATATAATGGAATGAAGTTATGCAAACAAATAGTTAATTAGCTTCTCACAACATCATAGGAAGTTAGGAATTCAAAAAAGGTCCTCAAAATCTTTATTTACATGTGCCCTTCCAATTTTGTATTAGTACCTACTCCACAACAAGACAATTACTACACGAGTGCTTGAACATACTCGTCGCGATCTCCGTACCATGCATAGAAACAAGGAAAAAGACTTGCATATTTATGTGACACAAATGCAAAGAAATTGCAAGAGGACTAATCTAGCAATAAGCAGCACACAACAGCAAAATATATATGTGGTTGTGTGCCACATGGGTAAACAAATGGGGAGTGTACGTGTGCATGAGGGGTATGCATTCATACATGCCATCATAACTAGCAGGGGACAATAAAATGAGTCAATTTAGTGAGGCTGCATTCATGTAGTGGCTCTAGACATGGATTTTCTACATCTAGTGCAATGGCAGCCGACGGTTCATTACCCCTGTTTCCATTCATCCCTATGATCTATGCAATATGGTCCCACAACCAGTAGCCATTTCCAAGCTCCAGTCATCCTTCCAAGTCCACAAAAAAAATAAATAAATAAAATAACAACGATTGAACTAGGGATAAAATTATAGTATCACTTGGACTAAGGTGGGCACAAGTCCACCACAATGAGTATGTAAAAAACTTGAATAGGTATTAGTAACTAGTGGGGTTTTGTTGGGCAATAAAAAAACCAAGGGAGAAAGTATAGGGAAAAAGCTAGATTGTATGTTTTTATTCCCTTTTAACCCAGGACAGGTAGGTAGCTATGTGTAGATATCTACCTCCTCCTTCTGTGTCCCTGCCTGCTAGCTGCCAGAAGCCAGTGCTGCCCTTGGCCCCTGCCCTGCCCGTTTCTGCCCTTCTCCTTGCCCTTGCCCTTACTACCCTTTGTGGGCTGCTCTGAACAAAGGGGTTGGTTTTTGCAGCTGGAGCTTCTGGCTTACTTGTTTTCATTGGCATTTGCATATCTAGCCTATCTGCTTAAGGATGCATCGCTTTGCGTGTTTTTTTCAGCTTAGGGAATCTGATGATCCATAACCAAAACTAAACGCGGACAGGAGTTAGCTGCCCTTGGATTTGCCCTTTTCTTTTACTCACTGGCAGGTTATTAAATCGCCAGTAATCCGGTATTTCTGACTTGAGCCTTTGGCTAATCGTATTCTTAAGGTCGGTCGGCCACGAGTTTTTATGAAATATCAATCAGACTCTGGATCCGATATTGTGAATCATGGTAAAGGATTGGTTAGTCGTGTTCTAGCGATTAGATCTGAAATGGGTCCCTGGAAGCACCTTAGTTTAGTATGTGATTGAGATTGATGGAAGTTGTTTGGAGATAGAGAGGAGTGAGATTAAGATTATCAGAAGGGATTTGATAAGATGGGCTGTTGTCAGTCGATTTCCGATGATAAGCCACCTCAAGCTCATGACGGAGATGGTGCGGCCACAAGAAATGAGGCCGGAGGTGATTATATAATGCCTATTTCTTTTTTATGTTTGTATGCTGATCCTTGAGCTCTTCCGAGCTGTGTTGCTTTCCTGTTGTTAATGCCGATTTTGAAATGTGGTTTTTAGAGAATGGGCCCGAGGCAGAGAGTGCAGCAGTCCCTGTGTTTAGGGAGTATTCACTGGAGGAGTTAAAGAAGGCAACAAATGGGTTCAATCCAGATTTTATAGTGTCGGAAAGTGGGGAGAAGGCACCCAACTTCGTGTACAAAGGGAAGCTAGATCAGAACCGGTGGATAGCAGTGAAGAGATTTCCCAAGACTGCTTGGCCCGATGCAAGGCAGTTTATGGTAAACTGTAGTCCCTAACTTCGTGTTTGTCGATTTGATTTACTTAGCAGCTGAAAGCATATAATATAGGCTAATATGGTATGCCACCTCAAAACTAAAATTATTGTCTCCTCACATATCATTTTTGCCACTGTTAAATCCTGAATAACTCAAATGAAGACTTAATTCATGTTAGCTTCTTATTCTCCACTTTAGGATCCAATTGAAATTGTGGATAGGCTGGGATCTTTATCCGACTATGTTTTAGTCTCAAAAAGTTTTGTGTGTTTTCATTTGGGAGCACAGATCACGGTAATAAATCGATTATACTTTGTTGGTACTAGTTTTAAGTTCCCATTTGCTTTTAAGTGCCAAGGAAAATATGTTTTTGTGTTTTGGTGGCTTTATTGTGGTACAATCCCCTGGCAGCAGCTGAATTAATTTCATATTCCCATTTGCTTACAACTGTGACGGAAAATATGTTGTGTTGTTGAATGGTACAACCCAATTGGATTACCGAGCAGCTCCACGAAATAACTAGAAATTTTAGGCGTCAGTAAGTATGCGTCTTTATTTATTTTTTGCATGATATTAAGTTTCTAAATCTCTTGATGAAAGTGGATGTTTCTTATCTTGTTTTCAAGGTTTGAGAGTGATAATGGCCAGAGGGGAAGGGCGGAGCAGTGTTATTTTACAACAAATACTGTTATACATATATATTGTTTTGCTTGTGTAACCAAGAGATAGGTGGCTGATTGAAGCCTGTTGATGCGGGTTGAAACAAGGAATGTGGCATATGATTGCTTTACTTAATCATCATGCAGGATGAAGCCCTTGGGGTTGGTCAGGTTCGTCATGAAAGATTAGTCAATTTGATTGGATGCTGTTGTGAAGGTGATGAGCGTCTCTTGGTTGCTGAATATATGCCAAATGACACCTTGACAAAACATCTTTTCCATTGTAAGTCCAATTTGCGTTCTTTTTCAAAATATACACATTGGTTACCGTTCTTTTGTTGTTTATACTCATCTGCCTCTGTTTTCCTTTGGTTGTCCCTTTTAACATGCAATTGTAGGGGAAAGGCAGCCAATGCAATGGGCAATGCGCCTTCGGGTTGCACTTTATATAGCACAAGCGTTGGAACACTGTAGCAACAACAATCGGCGCTTGTATCATGATCTGAATGCTTACAGAATACTTTTTGATCAGGTATATTCTGTCAGCATTTATGATTTTTCCTGGTTAAACCTTTGGATAAGATAATCCATGGAGGCATTCAAGTATCATGTTGATTTATGATAATTGCATGCCATATTTATAAGCATTATTCTCCACTTGCATCAACTGCAAGACCGGGTCATAGCCATCTGCACCTGCGTGTTTCTAGTGACCAGCAAAATGGGGTTGCAATGTTGCTTATCTCTGAAAGTTGCACTACATTTATTGCCTTCAAGACACCGTCATTTATCATCTAATCTTATCTAACTACGCCTCATGATATATTTGTAAATTTATTCCTTACCCTTTTTTTTTGGGTGGTTTGGATATGCGCATTAACTTTTTGGTTTTTTAAATTCAGGCCATCTGCTAAAAAAATTCTTTCCTTCATTTTTTGGTTCTTTGTGGTGTATTTGCTGTTCTACTTATTTTTTGGATCTACAGGACGGCGATCCTCGTCTTTCATGTTTTGGTCTGATGAAAAATAGTAGGGATGGAAAGAGCTACAGTACAAATCTGGCATACACTCCTCCAGAGTATCTCAGAACTGGTAAAAGTTCCAAATTTTTGCTGTGTACTTATTCTATTTAAAATTGTACCTGAAAGGGTGAATCTTCTAGGTACTTTTGATAAAATGGCTATTTGTGTGGTACAGGTAGAGTGACTCCAGAAAGTGTTATATACAGCTATGGTACAATCTTGCTGGATCTTTTGAGCGGGAAGCACATTCCTCCTAGTCATGTGAAGCTTCTATCTTCTGCCTTTTTAAGATTTACGTGAAACTGCATATTGTGTGAAGTGAAAGAGATCAGAGCTGTATGTAGGTGTGGACGTTTAACCAGATTTTATTATGTCAGCCTACGTCTTAGTGGTTTAAGTAGTATGATCTCAATAGCGACTGGCCTTATTTCCCTCTGTTTCTTATCTTTGCACTCGTTTTTGGGACATTTTATAATGCCAAAAACGACATTTAGAATGTATTTTTGATCCAGAAACTTCTGCAGTTAGGAGTTAACATGATTCTTTATGCTATCTTATTGCATACACGAGGGCCATTGGTCGTCAATTGTCAATTTTAATGGGTTCATAGAGGACGGAAGAGCCATTGTTTTCATTCTGTTTTAAGAGATCTACTACTTTTACTGGAGGAGATTCTGCCGGAAACAAAGAGTTATTCTTCAGCAGCAAGAACTTAGGTCCTTTTGCCTTATTAAAAAATGTCAAGTCCTGCCAGATGTGACATCAAAGTAGAACAGGCATTTCTGGTTTTGCGAAACAGCAACTTAACAGAAACTCATTTGGAAGGCGAACCAGTTTTGTGCAATTTGACAGCCTGCCAAATCTGATTGACTATCTTTACAAACTTAATGCTTGTTACCTTCAACTCCGTTCTGACGGACAATTTTAATGTTGATACCATATGAATAGCTTTTCAGGCATTCCACATATAGACACAGAAGGACATAGCCGTGAGTGTTATCATTACCACATCAGCCACACCATGCATGTCAGCAGATAATCATGGTGTATATATTTAGGTCTTATAGTTCATAAAGATTTTGCTTGACATTTGCTATGGACTAATGGAGAATTCTGGTACTAATACCCAATTTGGGAAAGGTCATAAGTTGCTTGAGAACTTCGAGTGATTAGCATCCCTTGTGTTTAAAGTTATAGAAGCTAAATAGTATTTTTCTTTTGCTGATGGGTTAGTGGGAAATAGGCATGCAAAACGTTGCTGCATGCTCTCTATCTTAACATGCTGTTCTTTTGGTGTTCAGGCCCTTGATCTGATTCGTGGGAAGAATATCTTGACACTCATGGATTCGTACCTAGAAGGTCAGTTTTCAAATGATGATGGTACAGAGCTTGTACGGCTTGCTTCACGTTGTTTGCAATATGAACCACGGGAGAGGCCAAATACACGGATGCTCGTTCAAGCGCTGACTCCTTTGCAGAAAAGATCAGATGTAACCTTCTTGCAACTAAAACTGGTTATATTATAGACAAACTGGACATAACTTGGCTTTATTCTGACTATGGTACATAACCAGGTGCCTTCATATGAACTGATGGGTATATCTCGAGAGGAGACTTCTGCAGCTCCACTTATGCTCTCTCCGCTCGGGGAAGCATGCTCAAGAAATGATCTTACTGCAGTTCATGAAATACTTCTTAAGACAGGATATAAAGACGACGAGGGCGCAGAAAGTGAGGTGGGCACCGTCTTCCAATTTATAGAAAGCTATTAAATTTTGCACTACAGTTTCACTGAACGGAGAGGATTTGATTTACAGCTTTCTTTCCAAGTTTGGACCAAGCAAATGCAAGATGTATTGAATTCAAGAAAACGTGGAGACTCGGCATTTCGAGATAAGGATTTCAAAACTGCAATTGACTGCTATACACAGGTGTGTTCTGCATTCGTTTAATTCTATATTATTTACCAGATACTATAGGGGCCTTGTCATTTTCCTTGTTCTGCAGTGTGTGGATGTTGGGAGCATGGGATCCCCTACAGTTTTCGCACGGAGGAGCCTAGCATACCTCTTCAGCGACCAACCAGAAGCAGCCCTTCGAGATGCAATGCAAGCTCAGTACGTTCATCCTGAATGGCCTACTGCATTTTACATGCAGGCTGCTGCCTTATCAAAACTTGGCATGGATCCTGATGCAAGGGACATGCTGAAGGAGGGGGCTGCACTAGATATGAAGCGACAAAGCATGTTGAACACATATCCTGTTGTTTGAAGCTCTTTTATGTAGTGCGCAATTTGGTTCACTTTGTGTGCTGCCCCTACGATGGGACGTTGTGGCAATGGGTGTCGTGTGCCAGAGAGCAAGATTTTCCCATCCACCACATGTTTTATGAAACTAGGGTTATAGAATGGTGGATGGTGAATTCATTTATTTACAGACCAGTCGTGCAAGAATATGCCAGTAGCTTCATTTTTTTAGTGGATCTACCTGTTCCTACCACAGTTGTATTATTTCTTCTTTGCTTTATAGGACTGTTTTAGTAGCGCCAGGACTCTCGTTTTCTTCTGTAAGCATATTATTCAGCCAAATTGGTAAGAGGTCTTATCTCTTCTCGGGCATTTGTAACTACTCGAGCTTATTCATATATCCAACTTTGATTCATGTATGCTAAATAAATTGGTTCGTTTATTTAATTTCCCGCCGTATTGAGATGCTAAAAGGTTGCAGTTATTGTGCATCCTTTTGACCGTGCCCCCATCAGAAAGTGTTTTAGGCTTAATAATAACGGGTTCTAGCTTTTTGGAAATTTGGTCCCAACCAGCTTCTCTTGTGCATGTTCTTGGACTAACCAGAGACTAATAAAAAACATTAGTGAAGGGGATCTTCACAACTTGAGTAATGCTCATGCATAGCCAAAGCGCAGCCTCCACATCAATGTGCGTTGATCTTTTAATTTCTTAAAGGATATAAAGATTTTTCATTTGTAAGCTTTCACAAGACCTTATAGCAAAATAGACACCCAGATTTGAAGAGGGTTGGCTACAAAACCCAAGTAAGATACAGAATCACGACTTGTAATGATAAACCCAAGTAGCTTGATAAATGTTTCTCACTATTATATAAACCTTCGAACACATTCTTGAACTTTCTTAATTTATCTATAGGGGTTTTTCTTCCCACATGGGGGGTTTTTTCGTCCCAGTGGTAGAGACACATTGTATAGGGTTTCTGTGGTTTTCTTTTGTGTTTGGATACTTTCCGATATATTGTACCGTCTCATAGGCCAGTCGGCCTCCGTGGACGTTAAAATATACTTCCTTCCTTCTATGAGTATGTTAATTGTATATGCTCGTCTAGAGCAAAGGAGTTTTATCTCGTCAAAATGACCAGTTTGTTACACAAAGGTGAAGTCCCCAGTTTTCGAATGGTTGGAAGTCGTATTTTGGAAAAAAATTCTACATTAGGTTTTTTGGCTACCTATCTGTATTGTTTGGCTAAGGTTAGGTTTTTTTTATACGGTTGGTATTTCGTTGATGAGCAACGAGATTCTTGGAAAGTTTTTTTTGATAAGGCAGGGCAAGGTTTGGCCGGATCGTGGCATTGCAGGCCTGGCTTTATGGAGGTTCTATCTTGATATGTTCCTATTTATCTGTTCCTTGGTTTTTTTCCCCCTTGTGTCGTCTGCATTATTGTGGTCTGTGCGTGTTCATTTGACTAGAGCTCCTTGTGTCTAGTTGCTTATCCGGCTGGGTAAGTTCTTTGATTCGCTATGGAAACCCATAGGATGGCATTGGCTCCTGATGCTTTAGCCTTTCTGCTGTGTGTGTAATTGTTGTATCAATTCTTGCACTTGTTGGTATGAGGAAGGCTACTAAGTTGTTCCAGCCTGATGGTGGCAGGTGGATTCATGTGTCTATCACTCTTTTCTTATAGTGTCATTGACATTGATTTGTCGTTCGTTGGGAAGCTAACATATTAAAAAAAAAAAAAAAAAAAAAAAAAAGTACATGGCTGGTGTTACAGCCTACAAAAGTTAGGATCGATTGTGCTACCTAGAACTCCCAGAGTTCCCCTACCTTGAGTTCCCATAACTCCCCACGCACAACCGCAACTAACCCCTAGGATTAGATTGAAGCCCAGCTTCAATAGTTCTCATCACAAGAACTGCTACTGCCACTGTAGTATTACTCAACACTAGAGCAAAAGCACAAAAACAATGGATGAATCCCAGGTTATCAAGAAGACTTTGGAAACATCCACAAAGAGGTCGAAATGGCGTCTAGGTAGCCAAGAAGGAAGAATATATAGCACAATAACAGGGGGCTTCATTTGTGTTTTTTGTATGCTTTTCAATATGGTTTTGCTATGATTTGATGTATTCGTTTGACTGTACTAGTATTTCTTGAGTGCACCTATTCTTGGCCGTTGATTTAAAAAATAAAAAATAAAAAAATTGTACGGTTGTATATGAATATTAGATAAAAGCTAAAAAAAAAAAAAAAGAGATTGTGTGGTTGTATGTGAATATTAGATAAAGGCTTGACTGATTTGGTGATGGCGCAGCTCACTGGGGCTAGGGTTTTGGTGCTGCTTCAATCTCAGATATCTCTCTCTTCGGGTGTCCATTTCGAGCAATTTTTGGTGCATTGGAAAGCCCTTGCAGTAAGCTTTCCAAATGTGCATGGCATCAGGTAATTTTCTCTCTAGTTCAGTCCAGGATTTGGGATCATCTATTTGGGCCTCCATGGTTACCGTAAGTTTTGGCGTTGCTTCAATCTCAGATATGTCCCACCTCGAGTGTCCATTTTGAGCGATTTTTGGTGTATTGGAAAGCCCTTGCAGTAAGCTTTCCGAGTGTATGGCGTCATGTAGCTTTCTTTGTAATTCAGTCCCGTAATTGGGATCATGCATTTCGGCCTCCATGGTTACCACCGCCAATATGCAATCTTGCTCTCAGGTTCCCGCTTCTATGGCATCTTCAGCACTGCCTCCTAATTGTCATCTCAATTTTCTTGCTCATGCCCCTGCTTCCATGGGTTTGTAGCGAACTATGTTATTACAATATTTATTTTATTAGATGCTTTGTGTACATCTCAGTGCTTTGTAGTTTCTAACCAAGAATGAAGGATTATAAAATATATATGCAGGTCCACGACATGATATCTGAAGCAGCCTTCTATTCTCACCCCTTTATTAGAATCTCTACAAATTCTATAAGTCCATCTAAGATGCTTGTCGCATTCAAATGTCTCAGAGTGATCAGGTTTGACATGTGCAGTGCTGAAGTGATCATGTTTGGCATGTACAATGTTGAATAAAGCTTGTTGGTTTAAAACTGTTTGCTTGCTTTGTTAAAATTTTAAAATTTATTTGATGCAAATCAATGGCTGGCTTCTGCATGATATATGGTACTCTTTCCCATCCTTGCAGTTTGCAAGGGCTTGGTTTACAAAAGAGATTTTTGCAATGGGAAGCATTATTGGTCAATGATATCTCTTGTATCAAGCTTATAAACTATGGTGGATTTTAATGCTAATAGTTCTCTTACATGTTATATTTTGACATTGATATTCAAATGTTATATTTCTGAATTTGGAAACCACGTGACCTATTATGATTTAACCCTTAAATACGGGCCGTGTAAAACTTGAATGTCGAACTTGCAAAACTATTTCTTAGCTAGTTGAATTCGAATTAGTCCTTAGCCTCCCTCGTGGTTTGGGCCTGTTTCTCCTTAGTCTCCATTTCTTCGCAGAAGGTAACCAGTGTACAGGTGTGGTTGCGAAAAATGTCGATTTCAAACTAGGGGCAATATGCAGCTCTACTTTTGGCTACCTTGCTCTGCATTGTTCTCATAGCATTTCGCATTTTACATTTTGTTAGCTAGATTTCTTTATGTTATGGGAAGTAAGTTTCGATGTTGTTTTCTCTAGGTACTTCTTCTTTGTAAGTTTATAAGGGCATAGTACTCGACCTTTCTTATTAGCTTATTGGTTGAAGTATTAGTCTATTTGCACCTAGATCCAAGCTTGAACCTACACATTTTCCGATTGGTTTTTGTTGCTATGTTACCATTTGTTTTTTGGGATTGGGGTGGTTGTTTGCTCATAGGAGTATTTCTAGTCTATGAATTCGGACGGTGTCCCTGATCCCATTTTCTTCTATCACATGCACGAAGTTGTTGTTGTTGTTGTTGTTCGGTTTGGGAGATTCTTCTTATCATATTGTGTTTCTAAGATGCAGCTTGTTACCATGATTCACGTGATTCTCGTTTTCCCATTGTTCTACGATGCTTTGGATGTAGTGTTATCATTATTTTTTGTTGATATACCCCATTTGCTTTATATTCATCTTTTCAGTTAGCACATTTCTACTCTGGGTTGAGACGTTTAGTTCACATCATGTTTGACCACCTCTACCACATCCCTTACCCATATCCATCAACTTGACCACCTCATTGGGCATCTTCGTTTTTGTAGTTCACATCATACTTTCTCGTTTTCCTCATGGGATTACACCTTACTACGACCTCCACTTATGCTCCTTGGCCATTAACCTGCCTCAAACCCGACCTTGGCTTTATTCTCAATTGCGACCTTATTCTTAGATTCCTTCATCCCAAGTTTTGTCTCCTTTTCTCATGGACCACGTATGTCGTCGCATAGGGCACAACATTCAACCCACTTTCAGCATGAAGGGGAGGTGCTCTTGCCGTGGCAGCTAGTGGAGTTCCCGATAGTCCTTTCTGCGACATCATGGAAGCGAGTGTTCATCCTCTTGTCAGGCACAACACATTCACCCCGATCTTCATGAGCAGTTGCAGTTATATTGCCTCTTAGGTTTATGAGAAAAGCACTAGGTCTGCGAGGAGAGCAGAGTTCTCTTCTTTTCGGCCAGTGTTTTGGTGTGCGTATATCGCGAGTCCTCATCATGAGAATTTCACAATATCACCCAAACAAGAAAATAATATATGAGGTGCAAGACAAAAGAATATAATAGCCAAGGAATCAACATGGATGGGATATCCCAGTATATGCCTGTGCTGGATCCGTGTTTTTGGCTCATGACCACCTGGAGCTGCCATTTCTGCCTCAAACCTAAGTGCCTGGCCTCCTCTTGCACCAGGCTGATAATGGGCAGCTGCCACATCAACACGGATCTTGTATGACATGGCCCAAAATAACAAGTGGCCACAAAAAAGTAGTTGCGAGAGGAACCATGGTATGAAAAGCAAATATGGCAAAGAAAGATAAAAAAACAAAAAGGAAATAAACATGGCAAGTTTGAAAAAAAAAGAGATGATAAGGAGGGAAGGCGGACTAATAATTGTTATCAGCCTAAAAAAAGCCACTGAGCTCCCTTCCCCCCTCCCCAAAAGACATTTGATGTGTCATTTTTTTGCTACGTTGGCCGAATGCCAAAAATTCGGTCAACATGATGCACAAGATCTAATGTGGGAGGTATAAATGTGTCATTATCCCGTCACCCTCGGGATCAATCTAACTGCGGAAGTGTATGAAAACATAAGCATGTGACAACGTAGACAAATAGCATAACCACCTCGAAGGGTGGAATCACGATAAAATATACTACTGCAAAGACATATTTATCATACATCATAACGCATGATGTTCTACCCAGGCTCAGGCTCCTAGGGAATCGACGGCCGACTTGGTCTTCTAGAGGTCAATCAGATCGAGGTACAACCTTGGCCCTCCAGAGGTTAATCAGACATAGGTAGACCAATGGCTTGGGTTGGGAAAGAAACAATGGACGTTGGGCAGCCCAGGTAATAGCACTTTCAAGTTCCTAATTAACCTCCATTGCATTAATATCCTCATCTCTAAGGATTGCAATCTGCACCGCTTCATGGACAGATTCTTTGATGATATTCCGCATAAGAGAATGAATTCAACAAAATGTTGTTGTAACATTCTAGGTCCTATTTTTGTTGCAAACCTCCCGCTACAAGAATGAGGCAAAGCCTCCAAATAGGGCGAAGACTCCAAATAGGGCAAAGACTCCAAACCCAGCAAAAAGACCCGTTGACGTTTACATTGTTCAGGGCAAGCCATTGTCCCCAATATGTCATTTCTGCTTACATCTGTATTCAACAAATCTGGTGCAGTAACGTTAATGATATTGGAAGCAGCAGGATTTAGGTCTAGAACAGAGTTTTTGCCTGTATATATGGTCACAAAAAACTTTGAGGCATCCATATTTGGTGCAGAGTCGCCATTCAGACATATTGCTGTAGACGATACCCCTTCGTTCACAACAGAGCTGAAATTTTTTCTGCCATTTTTATGTACTCCTTTCTGGCAAGCATTCGAACTTTCTTCTTGAAGATAGGGCAAGAGTACTTCTCAATGGCGCACTCATTAGACAACAATTTGAAAATAAAAAAATAGAGTTAACATTTTTGGCAATCCACCATTGAGGAGAAAATTCTAAAAATCTTTTGCCTAAGAGGTCCACACCAGGGCCCGTACTATGCAGGCTATCACGATCGGCCTCTGTGTCCACCTGCACGCACCTGTGCTCCTGAACTTTCCATCTGGCGAACCACTGATCTCTCTTACCCCTCCAACAGGCCCTGAGCCGCTGCGGGCGCATTGCCACAGCGTAAGCCAGGTGCGGGAGCCGAGCATCACCCATATTAACCACTTTCTGAAAATAGACGATGTGTCTATCAAGGGCAGGCTTGGGGCAAAGGAGAGGTGTGAGGCAAGTGAAGGGAAGGAAAAAGAAAGGAGAGTGATTGCTCTGTACAACTATGCTAGAGTATTATATCTACGATCATCGAAGCATAAATGTAAAGGCCATCCAATAAAAAATATTGAAAACGAGCTCAACAACAAACTATAGGTTAAATTTCTCTGTCTTTTACTATGTTAAACAACTTCCACATTGACAAAGCGTGTGTTCGCATTTAGAGCTCAACTGCAATATATAGCATAATAACGTGTTTTTTTTTTATGTTTTTGTACGATTTTTACTAAGGTTTTTCTATGATTTCAGTGCTATATTTGATGAGGTGTCCTAAATAGTATTTCTAGAGTG
Source organism: Isoetes taiwanensis (assembly GCA_021234155.1). Classification (NCBI taxonomy): domain Eukaryota; kingdom Viridiplantae; phylum Streptophyta; class Lycopodiopsida; order Isoetales; family Isoetaceae; genus Isoetes; species Isoetes taiwanensis. The sequence goes on from JAJEKV010000002.1 coordinate 44,134,674, forward strand.
CGCCCTTTCTGGATCCTTGATTTTTGTAGCACTTTTCAATAATCACCTATGAATGTTCAATATTATTCCAAATTGAACATGCAAGGCTCGAGTAGGGTTCTTTGCATCTGTGCCTCTGTTTAGGGTTCTATGACAGACTAGCCCCGATCTGTGCCAAGGAGGTCAGCAAAGAAACCAAGGATGTGTGTGCGACCATTTCATTCCATTTGTTGCTGAAATACTCGTTCATTTTTACCCTTTGGCAGATAGGATCCATCCTTTACAGGGCAGCATCTACAAATGCTAATATTGATGATTTACTAGATTTTTGACCTTCAGCAAAGAAACCACGGAGGTGTGCGCGACCATTCCATTCCATTTGTTGTTGAAATACTTGTTCATTTTTACCCTTTGGCAGGTAGGATCCATCCTTTACAGGGCTTCCAGGCCGAGCTTATTTGCAGCAACGAAGGAGTTTATTTCTCTGAAGCATCTATAGATGCTAATATTAATGATTTACTGGATTTTTGACCTCCTTTTTTCACTGATCACCTCATACAAACAGGGGATTTTATGGCGATTCTGCCTTGGAAGCTGGAGACTCCTACGTTATGCATCCAGGTTTGATCTTTTACACCATTTCTGGATCTTGCATTTTTTTTCTCTCTTTTCGACTCTGTTTTGCAGTCCATTTTGATGTCTCATTTTATGATGTGTAATTTATGTGTATTCAAACCTAAACTTTCCACTTCTTGATGCAGCTAAAACCATCATTCATTTAAATTGGATTTATGTTTGTTCCAAAAGCACGCCACTTTTGCATACCCTTTTTTCAATATAGTGTTGTGTTGTGTGACATGCTGTTTTGCATTGTTGCAAATTTTTGCATTATAGTAGTGGGTGATTTAACATTTTCTTGTTTTAGAGAGAAGAATGTTGTGTTTGATTAGCATTTGTAGATAACAACACATCAATATACACAGAACACTTTTTACATTGTATTCACTTGATATGAAGATTACATCATGGAGGGACTAGTCCTTTCTTTGTCAAATAACTCTCAAGATAGGGATCCATCTCCTTAGTCCGATCTAGTTCTGGATGCGTTTTGACAACATCTGATACTGTTTTACCAGCAGCCAAGCCACTCATGATGGACATGAATAGTACTAGAAACTCATCTGTTCAGTAATCTTGTGGAGTATAAGTTGGTGGATTTAGAGCCTGACCTTGATTATAAAAGCACTTAAGAGCATTATCATCTACTATTATGATGTCCTCTTCTTTTGAGTGCCAAGCTGATCCATCATAGTACCAAGATGTTTCACGAAGACCGGTTTGCCATCCGAATCTCTTGGATGTGGAAACTTTATACACTTACTTTGGTCCCAAATCATCACAAAGTCTCGATTCATGCCTTGTAACACCCTAAGTACTTCATCAACATTTATGCGTTCCATTGAGGACCAGATGGCAACTTGAAACAATCTGAACGCCTCATTCATCATATCTTCTAAGTGTGGACGAGGATAGATCCACTTAGTATTCGATTCTAGAGGGAGTTGCTCGAAGTCATCCCTGTTAATAAGATTCTTAGGAAACGTTTTACACAGGACACCATTCAGATCGAAGACAATGATTTTGTCACAAGCAGGTGGAGCCCTGAACCATGGAAAACAAAGAGTTAGCCATGCAAAAGTGGTCTGCAGTACACGCCAAGCACGTTTTGTCCGTCACAAGTAAGCTACATATCGCACATGGCGTGAATTACCTTTCATCATCGCCGTCATCCCCAGCAGTCGCAGCATCTACTTCACTCCCCGGATGCTTACTTCCAGAAGCATCAACTCCACGGTTTAGTTCGGACACGTTCTCTTCTATGAAAGCTACCACAGGGTTTTGATTCCTAACCTCAGTGGTTGAATCTGAGCTTGCATGATCATCCTGGCTGGTATCAGGAACTACTGTAGTCATACCCCCAAGCTGGACATTACCAGTTGCAATATTATCAAGCATGGACTCCATATTTTTCTCCATGATCTCACGTTCCCGCGCTAGCATTGCGGCCTTCTCCTCGGGGGTTGCATTGCTTTTTGAACATTCTGGAGTTGCACTTGGAGGCTTTTGTGAACTAGTAGTCTGCTTCTGCCCTTTGTAAGGTACCAAAGCCAATGGGTTTTTATCTTTGACAGGACCCCAATCAGTCGTGGCTAGTACCTTTTCGAAAAACACTTGAAGGAAATCCCTGGACTGGTCATCGTTGACGAAACTTAAACATCTTCTTGATGTCTTCAGGGCTTCTCTACCAATATACCCTCCAACATGTAATTCACGGCAAGTGGTATCAAGTGGTGCAAATGCCTCAACAAGATAGCTTGCCAGATTGATTGCAAACCCATGTTTATTCAAGGGCAGCAATTCCAGAGTGATGTCTTTCCGGCAGAGATTAGGAACATCAAATTCCTCGCTTTTATTCGCTTCATCCTCATCATCTGCTTTGTAGAAGACATTTTTCAAGTTGGGTTCATCCAAAAGAAAACACTGCCATGCACCTTTATCTGATGCCCCTTTATTCTTAGCTACCTCATAGTCGTCATCTGGCACAAGGGATATCATTATGAAGATTATACAAGCGCTTTTAAATTGCATCCTCAAATCAGTATCCTTTGTCTCAAAGAGAAGAGAACCTTCCCTAACGACCTTTAGATATTCCAAGTCGTATGAAGCCACCAAAGCATGCATATGAGGCTCTCCTGGGGGGCATATGATGACAATAGTAAAGAGCTTCTCAGTTGTTAAGCCTATGCAGCTAGCAAAAAAACTGTTGTACTCTTGTTGAGTCATCCCTTTCTCTCCTTTTGCAGTCCTGCTATCCAATACAAACAGAGAAATATTGCGAGGGCCTATTGTTGTATCGGGTAGAAGACCTTTATAGCCAGTAGAGACCAGGTATTGGAGTGCAGGTAAGTCACTACCAACATCTTTCAGGACGGCAACCTTTCTTCTCAGCTCAGCCATCACCTTATCTGATAGTTTTGTGTTGTGCTGTTGATTCTTTGATTTCCTGTTTTGCAGAAATTCCTTCGACCAAAAGACGTATTTCTTGATGTCATCAGCAGACATGCCATACTTGTCTAGCAGGCCGAGTTCAGACAATGTTACATCATCAGATAGCTTCTGAAGTTCTTCACCAACTGCTACCTTCATAACTCGCATTTTCTTTATATGAGTGCAACAATCAATGAAGGACATTTTGTCCTTAACTGAAGAAGACTTCTTGTACAGAACTTCTTTATTTATGCATTGATTTAACAACCAAATGATTTCATCATCTTGAAGGCCCTGTACTTTCCTCATCTCTGTAGTCTTCAAATCAAATATTGAAGTATCTTGAGGAGGCACTCTTCCCATTGCGTCTGGGAGTTGTTTCTGAGCATAAGCATCCCAGAACTTGTTCCACTTCGCCCAGACTTCGTCCTTAGCGAAGACGATCTTGCAGGCATCTGTAGGACCTCTGGAAGATGCTTCAGACGTCTCGCCTGCTTCCTCCCCAGTTTTTTTTATGACGGAGTTGTTCCACGTAAGGGCTGAACGAATAAGGAAATCATATCAGCCAATATGAGCAGGGCATACAAAAATGAACCGCTTTTTAAAACAAGCAAACAGGATAATCAGGAAACGACAAAGCCAGGCATGCCAATTCGCGCTAGGCGTGTATCCATGCTGGCAATTCACGGATGAATACACGCCAGACACGAATTGGCAATGTACTGCCTGATCAAAATGCAACCGGCGTGGCTGCATGAATACACTTTGTATTTTTTATTTTTGGTCCAGCTAGACTAGTCATCTTGTACAGACTAGCTAGAAATATCCCACTGCCGGTCAAGGCAACCAAAGTGGAGGACACGTATAGGCACAAGTTCTACCACGTCGGGGATCATGGCCGTATAACCCCAGTAACCAACTCCCAAATATAAATATACACTGGCCGGGTTTGAACCCCCGACCAAGTGCACATTTATTTTGGCATTACTAGGCCTATACCAACTCACCATACATCCATTGGGCAAAACTTTAGCCATACATGCACACTTTGTAGGCAGGATGAATACACGTTAGGCGCGTTTTGATCAGGCAGTACATTGCCAATTCGCGCCTGGCGTGTATTCATCGGCGAATTGCCAGGATGGATACACGCCCGGCGCAAATTGGCACGCCTGGACACACGTTGGACCTACTGTTATTCCTACTTGATATATCTAACTAAATGCCACCTAATATACTAACCTTTTATAAAGAAAGACTTCGCCCATTTCGTTCAATGTTGTACTACTAATCTCTGCCAGGTCCTCTGCAGGGGTATGGGGGCTTAGAAACCGACACCTCCTGTGGTTGTAATGTAGCAGATACATGGTTTGTCATGTTTGCTTAGCCTGGTTGGATAGGGATCGTTGTGCCTCAATAGAATGTTGTCCATCAATAATAAGGAAGCATACATTAGGGTTCTCCACTGTAAGCTCCTCTAGTGTTGTCCAGCTGGAGTGGAGCATCCTTTTTCCTATCCCAAGGAAGCACGTCTGCTGGCATATGAACTTGGCCTAGATTCCTCACCATCGCCCTCAAGATTTCTCTAGCATGCTCAGGGTCATACATCCTGCTAACAAATATTGACTTATATCTCACCAGACGGTCAACATGGATGGGATGTGTAAAAGATTGGCCAAGTGGGTAGTTGCCTGCATACTTGACTAGCCTACTCATTGCCTCTAGCTGCGATTTCTTTTCGGAGTCATTTTCTGCCAAAATGCCATCCATTGTTGCAGCTGGGATGTCCTTTCCTAAGTCCAGCAATCTTCGTACATCCCTGATATCATTTTGATGCTTCAACTCTTCCAGGTAGTAACTTGGAGAAGGTCCTCGCAAAGCTCTCCTCACTGTAGACACCCCTTCACTTATAGACACTGGAGTGAGAGCAGCATTTTGAGGCCTTCCATACTTGAAAGATGACTCAGCACTCACGTCCTTCTTCATCAGACCATCTTTGAAAGCAGTTGCCCTCGCATGTGTAAGTCTGACGAGATCTTTCTTGTAGTTCTTCACAACCTCCACTAGGAGTTGACAACATATGTCATCCTGCTCCTCACAAGTGATAAGAATACCTTGTTTCTTCATAAGATCGGTCTCTTTCTTCCTGGAGTGTAACACAAGATCCACCTTACCATTTGTTTTGCCTACATCAACATACCACTCCGCACTGTCATCTATCTTCTCCTCGGGGCATCAAGGATCTGTGTCTGCTCTGATAATAGATCCGCTATCATCCATCGACAATGCATAGGATACTGCGTCCTCATTAGGCTTTCCCTTCTTCTGTGAGCTTGAGGTCGCTGGAGTCTCTTCCGAGCCTCTTGCTTTCTTAGGAGGAGGTGTAACAATTACCAATCGGGTTTGTCTCTTCTTCCCTGTAAATGAAAGTGCAATACACGCTTAGCACGATTTCGAGTGGTCATCCATTCCGGCCAGGCTAAACTATACAGAATGGCATACAGTCGCCAATTACATACACACTCAAACGGCGTGACAATTATAGAAAGGCCGAACAGTCACTCGAAGGCAGGCCAAATAAACACGGTCATACTAATTTACTCACAGGTGGATAAATTATAGACATAACAGTTAATCACGAACAGGACAATTTAATGCAGGAAGGACATTAATTATGCAAATGCAAATTTAAGTCACTGCTATAAAATTAATAGATATGAGTATGAGCAGCTATAGAAATGATAGACAGGAGTATGAGCAGCTATAGAAATTTAAGTCACTGATATAGAAATAATAGACAGGAGTTTAGGCAGAAGATTTATTGACAGTAAAAACAGAGCAAACACTGCACAATAATCAGAGCAACGAACAGAAGCCTAAACACTTGAACAATACTGACCTTGAATAGCTTCTCTCGTGGCTCGGCCTGAGTTTGGAGTAGCACGACCTTTGGGCGGCATCTTCGCGACGATCTTGAGCGCCTCGGAGTTCTTGCGCCTCGGAGTTCTTGAGCATCTCGGAGCAAGTCGGCAATCAAAAAGCCAGAAATGACATTCAAAAACTTATATAGATTTCCATAAGCCGAGTCGGTCGGCTTTGGATCGACGGGTTTCATTCGGATCGACTTTTAATCGACGGTCCGATAGAAGCGAGCGGTTATTTAAATTTCGCGGATTGACGTTTAATCGACGGTCAGCAATCTTACGATTGCCCCAAATGGACGGGACGCGATTGTACGAGCATTTAATGGCTCTACGACCGCCGTATTGTGAAATTCCATAATTAGATTTCACTCAGCCGCTAAAAAAGCAGTACAATTAACGGATAATTTGAAACTACCACCTAATCTTGCTGCCAGCCTTTCTTGTCATTCGAACTCGAAAGAACTGGGAAGAACAGGAAGAACTCGAAAGAACTTGGAAGAAGCCGGCGCCTGAGCGATGTCGAGCGCCTTCATGTAAGTTCATCTACTCTTCCAGATCCCAAGCTCTAAATTAATCCCATAATCTTACGAGATTGAACATCGTTGGAGAGGAATGTTATATGCTGACGACGAATTTGAAGAGGAGGGTGGAAAATTGCAAGATAGAATCAATCGATCCGGAAGCAGTATGCCATGGAGTTCCTCTTGGAAATGATCATGTGAAGATCCTAGTAACCAGTTGCCATTTCAACGACGAAGCATTACCCAGAAGGCATCCTGATGGAGACACAGTCGGTGAAAGCATCGGAACCTTTGTTGCATGGCCAATAATTCACGTAAAGAAGGTGAGTTTCATTTTCTTGGAAGAAATAGAGGAAGATGCATCAGAAAAAGTAGATTGAGTGCTTATATTAAGATGCTCAAGCTGATTCTATCATATGTATGAAATTAAAACGCTTGCATACCAGACCATTCATTCAAAATTTCAAAACTATAAGGCCTGCAGACTAGACCATTCAGGAATTTAAAAAACACTAGACACTCTTTACATTATTTTAATTACATCTGTGTGTTGTTCCTCAGTAGTCTCAAATGCTGGCACAATAGTCCCAAATGCTGTTGTAACAAGAGAAGCTGGCACACAAGAATCTGGCAAATAAGATGGTGCAGCTATTGGGATATTACCCAAAATGGCTTCGAGGTCTGCAACTCTCGTTCTCAGCTGAGCATTCTCCATTTCAAGCCCCTCTAGAGTACGACACAACTCATTGAATAAGCCTATGCTTGTAGCCACCCCCGACCACATCTCACCAAGAACGATTAATATGGCAGTAAATATCAAGACCTTCATGAAACTATAAGATTGGCATAGGCCCTGGCAAGAAATGTCCTTCTGCCACAGGAGGAACTTCAGTTGAATACCTGCCAGGCGTATATTCAGTTGTATACGCGCCAGGCGCGAATTCATAAATCTGTAAGTTAGAGAAAAAAAAAACAAAATAGAGATTTCGCGCCACGCGCGAATTCCATTCATTTGTAATTTAAATGCACTACTAGCATTAGTAGAAGTCTGTTGAAGTGTAAACCCATTTAATGCATTAATAAAATTAGCAGAAGTCTTTGTTGTAAGAGGAAATATTAAGATAAGAAAGCTAGTTACTGTATGCAATTCACGCTAGGCGTGTATTGGACTGCTGTACAATTTAAACATTTTGCACACAATCATATTTCGCGCATGGCGTGATTTCAGTTGAGCTCCCTCAAAATTAAGAATGAAAGAGCCAGTAAATCCTTGTATTGCCATTGAAATATTTTACAGCCAGTAAATCCTTGTATTGCCATTGAAACTAAAGAAACATATTACAGCCAGTAGAAATATTTTACATATAAGGCCTTTTATTAGAGTTGCCTAGCTCTGTGTTACAAAATTGCAAAAGTTTTAGGCAGTTTAAGAAGATGCCTAGCTCCATTCACAATAATCATTTGAGGCATTTTTTGGAGATGCCCAGCTCGCTTTTCTTAACAAAAAAGTAAATAACAAAAATAAAAAACAAATTCAGCCCTCTACCTCCTCCTCCTCTTCTTCCTCTGAGCTTTCATCTGCCATATCTTCAAGGATGGCTTCTGCAACAACTTCATCATCGGAGGAGGAGAGGGCGTCCATTAAAATCTGCTTCTTCTCTTCCTCCAATTCTTCTCGCCACTCCTCATCTGCTTCCTCCATTTCTTCTGCTTTTTCAACCTCCTTCTCTAGCTCTTTATCTGAATCTGCTAGAGTATGGGGGGAAGGGCTGCTAGAGCTGGTACTGAGATACTCCTTTCCCGGGCGAAGCTTGCCCTGAATAAACAAGTCCTCGCATTCATCCGGTCTGTGGTGCGGAAGGCAGCCACAGTGGCATCTGCGAGAGGGGGGAATGGATTTCTTGATCAATGGGATGGAGTGGGCGGGATGGGCCGGGCAGCATGGCTCACCATGGTAAGGAAGGAAGGAAGGAAGGAAGAAAAAGGCGCTAGAAGGAAGAAAGGATAGGCGGTTGAAGGAATGAAGGGTTTCATGCAAGATATAGTAGTTGCATGCAAGGTTTCGTATAGGCACGGTTGTAATTATGATTCCATCACATCATACGAATTAGCTATCATTACTTCTATTGAATTAATTATGCCCTAGGTTATCATTAATTCTCTACAGAATTACCCACATGTCAGCTATACTTAAAACCTATGTTGTCATTAATTTTGTATAATTACCTAGACCTCAGCTATACTTACAACCAACTTTGGCCTATCCAGAATTACGACCTATACTTACCTCTTTATTACTACTAACATATACCCTATGTTATCATTAATTTTGCATAATTACCTACACCTAAGCTATACTTACAACCTATTTTTGGCTGCACTTACAACATATATTTGCCCATTTAATGGTTTTTTTGTATTTTTTGAAGTTCCCTTTAATCTATTCTCATAATTACTTTGTCCTTTTTTCGAACTAATATTAAGACATTTAACTTTATATAGGTGAAGCGTGTGGATCCTAAAAAGGGTAAAAATGTAATACCTATCCCCCCCAACATGTTTCAACATTGTTATCACATGTTCTTATCACATTGTTACCCCATTCCTAGGATGGGTCCTATGACCCAACCAAGTGGCGAAGTGAAGTGGTGTTCTCATTGAGCTTTGTAAAAAATTGAGTACAATTGGATCCCTCACTAGGGATAGATAAATTTGGAAATATGAACTTTAAATGCTCCGAAACTAGACAATCATCAAGAGCATGATGATACTGAAGAATGCAACAAAAAAGATGGTTTTATCCGCCACTTGGTCGATGCAAAGGTGAGAAGACCCCGTGACTGCTCCTCATCGGGAAGAACCACGTCTTCTTAGGTTTTGAGGAAATCCGAGCAAATAGTTGAAGCACGACCCCACGCACTATGGCTACCACAAGACCTTAAACAATCCTGCAGAATCAAGGCTGAAAGAAAAATAACCCGTCAATGAGTGAGATGCCATAGGCAAGAAGATTCGGAGGCTCCAGGGCTACGCCGAGTAAGAAACAACAGCCGACCAATCGGGAACCGTCCGCGGAATGACCATCGCGGGAAAAAACAACCGATTAGTGCTGCCTCGGAGGCTACAGCGCCACGCCGAGGAGAAAATGAAATAACAAGTACTCTCGGAGGCTACATCGCCACGCCGAGAAAGAATGATAAGTATGCCTCGGAGGCTACTATGCCACGCCGAGAGAACATGAAAAAGATGAATGCCTCGGAGGCTATAGCGCCACGCCGAGAGAAATAAAAATATAAGAAGATATGCACTTACAAGGAACATCGACAAGACAATATGGGGAGTGCCAGTGGCTGCAGAAGAGCGACCCGAGAAGTATTAAAGATGGTCAACCAAAGAAGAAGATGAAGGAAGCTAGATGAAAACCAAAGAAAACGCAAATAACTATTGTCTCAAAGGCGACAATGCCATGCCGGAAAAGAAATGAATAAGCAAATATGTAGGTCCCAAGACCGCATTAGTGAGTAAACAAAGATAAGTAAAATCCAACTATTCCGCCAGAGAATCAAGGGAGGGAGGGTGAGGGAAACTGGTAGGGCAGAGAAGAAGGAGAAACTAGCTCAAGAGAACGCCGATGAATGAAAATAGGAGAAGAGGCAGAATAAATAGAAGATGTGAGATGAGGCGTCCCCATCCAAGGAATGTCGGTTCTATTGCTATCGCAATAGAACCGTGGCATTCCTAGGATGGGTCCTATGACACAACCAAGTGGCCGATAGAAGAGGAATCCACCCTAAGAGAATAATGCAAACTAGGTTGACCGGAGGAAAAAAGACGAAAAAGAAGTGAAGAAATGGAAGATAGGATGGCTAAAAGACAAGATCGAAGTGGTAAATCGTGGAACAGATGATCTAATAGATATCAAAGGGGCAAAGAGGCAACAAGATAACAGAGCAACGAGACAACATGGACAGGAGGAGCAAGTAAGAAGTACTAGAGTATCGAAGGAAAAGGCTGGTTGAGAGCAACGAGCAACCAAGGCAACCAGAGTAAATGGAATGAGAAGAAGAAACCAAGAAAAATAGAGAAAAACAGGGATAAAGAGACGTTAGAGACGAAGGAGCAATGAAGTAGAATGAGCAAGCAATGGAGTAAACAAGGCAGAAGGGGCAAGCAAGGACTTCCAGAGTACCGAAGAGAAGACCACTAGAGAGCGAAAGAACACAACTGAGTAAATCGGAGGAAAAGGAGACCAAGAAAAATGGAGCAAAAAAGGGAATAAATAGAAGGCTGAGTCAATGAAGCAACGGTAGAATGAGCAAGTAAAGACGGAATGCGAACAGTAGGATGTATAAAAATGAAAGATACAATGGCACTAGAAAAGGAGCATAAAAGTGAAGGACACAATAGGACAATGCAGCATGAAATGGGGAAAGGAACTTCTGGGAAACCCGGAGACAAAGCCACGATTATGACGACATCAACAAAGTAAAAATATCAAATGACTAATGTACCAGTAAACCACTACACTAACAAAAACTATAAAAACCGAACAAAGCTAAATAGAAAGGTAACAAGAAGTCAAAGAAATCAAAGAAGGAACGAAGGAGTAATAATGTCAACAAAGTTGAACGAAAAACAACAAGCCAAAGAATGAAGAAAACAATGTAAACACAACAAAATAGAGAAATGATATCAAAATGGAGCTACAGAGATAATGAGGAGCAAAAAGAAATCAACAAAAAATAGATTGAAAAATGTGGAATAAAGAATGGTTGAAACAAGTCCACAAGGATCACGGGAACAAAATGAAACAGAATGCACAGATGAGGCTAATGGGACATATGGAGCAAGCGGAACAAATTGGAGAGAATAAAGGCTCAATGCGAAAAAACACGAAACATAAAAAATTGGACTAAAAAGGGGGCCAAAAAAAGACTGCCTGACAAAAGAAAAATGCCTAGAAATATATAAGCCTACTAACAAATCTGAATAAACGAAAATAAAGGCATAAAGTACTTGAGAAACTTGAAATCATGGAAAAAATTGAGCAAACTAGGCTAAAGAACAAAATGAGAAGAGAAGCAATGGTGAGTGGATGGACCAAATTGAAAAAATAAGTTTAAAGGAATAACTGGAATAAGGATATCAAGCAATGAAGCAGAGTAAATATAGAGCAAAAGGACAACTGTGATAAAACGGACTAAGCATGAGAAAGATTCGCAAAAGACATTAAGTGGAACCAATTAGAACAATGGCACAAAAGGAGCTAAAGGGACCAACAACAGGCAAATAGCACCAAGAGATCAGTTGTCTATGTGAAGCCGAAGTTAATGTACTTCAAAAAACAAAAATAATGGGAATAAATGAGCAAACGAGGCTAAATAACAAATGAGACAGAAGAAGCAATGGCGAGCGGATAGACCAATAAAACGAAACCATCTCATCGAGTAGGAAACAACGGAAAAAACAACATCAAGCAACAAAGTAAAGTAACCTAGAGCAACACACAACTGCCATACAAGAACAAAATATAGTAATAGAAACCGACATAGTAATCGAAAACATAGTAAGGAAAAACAACATAGGAATCGATAACAGAGTAATGGAAAACCGACATCAAGCAACAAGTTGGGTAACTTAGAGCAACAGACAACTGTCATACCAAGACAAAAACATAGTAATGGAATGCAAAAGATGTCGAGTGAAATAACTAGAACAAGGGTATAAACGGAGGTAGAGGACCAACCTAAGGCAATTGGCACAAAGGAATCATTGTTTATGTGAAGCAAAGTCCACCTGAAGCATATGACTGAATAAATGATTGTGGTCTCCATGTACGAAGGGGTCTTGCACAGAGAGAGACATCGGAGTAAGGACCAACCATTAAGAGGATCAGAAACAGAAGAGCAAAGGAATACAAATCCATCGATATCACAAAAGTTACTAGAGAAATTCACGAACGTAAAACAGCGAAACATATGGAAACCTAGAAGCGTGAGACCATAGAAGAGCAACGACGGAATACAAATTCAACGATATCACAAAAGTTACTAGAGAAGTAGTTGAGGTAACTTCAGATGTACACATAGACGTAGGATGATAGAAACCACAAAGTCTACGAACAATATGCAGGATATCCCAAATATGCATCCAGTGATCAAATTAAACAAATGAGCTATAAAGGATACCAACTAAAAAATGGATCTAATGCCCGCACATATCTAAAGAAGAAGAATACATCAGATGAAATCATATAGGCACACGTAAAAAGCCTAAGGACCACAAACAACCATGTAGTACAAGTGTTATCTACCAAATGCACCTGACCAAAAAATGCATCAAACATACTACGTAGAATATCGAAGACCAAGGAAACTACATGAAAGAAACTACATTAATGTCTCCAGAATAGACGAGATGACAATATTTGATGTAAATAGCACCCATCCATCTACGAAGAACATCATATCCAAAATAGAGCAAAAAATGATGGCACAGCGAACCAAACCCCAGATAGATTTCGGATATATATGATGAAAGAGATACTGTACTGACAAATAAACACGTTCCTTTGAAAGCAACCATAAATGATAACAATATATGGAGATCTAGCACGTGATTGCGAGAACGACTAATAATAAGAATAAACCGAACCTGTAGTCGCAAATTATCCAAAGATCATAAAGTACCGTCTGCTTGATGGAGGAATCGTATGACCCATGAGGCGGCCTTGAGCCGATATCAAAAAGGCAAAACGAAAAAGCAAATGTTCCATGCGTGACAAATAGGAGAAAATGTCCACAGGGCAATAAACTCAAACTTGCAACTAGACCATATCCAGGAATGAAAGATGACATATGTTCAGTGGGGAACTCGAATCTGAAGGAAAATGAACAGTTGCAGAAGCTACAAACCGCGGGGCCTATTTACCGCAGGAGCAATGGCACTTGCTAGTGTATATCAGCCAACATAGGGTCACATGATCAGTAGGAGTAAAGGAGTAATAGCCCATGGAACCAATACGACAAAAATGAAATTAAGGGGACAAATTGCAAGGAATAGACGCGACAGAAACCAATAGAACTAAAGAAGCAAAACTAACAAATGGACGAAACAAAATTATGGTGAAAATAGCGAGCTATACGACACCAATGGAACAAACCGCGTGCAAAGGAGGCCATAAGGAATAGAATAGAATAGAACCACTAAGTGAATCTTCAAACTTGAATGCAAATTGGACATGGCGATGTCATACACATGCTAAACTAGAGCATAATCTCTATGTTCGATACAATTTCTAATGGAACTGATCACAAACAAGTTGGAAAACATGCAAGTTCAAACCAACAAATAACATGCAAGCCCCAAGGAATGTTCCAAAAAAGTCGAATTTTCCAAGCAAAAAATACTCCTACACTCATGAGAAACTGATCGTATTATAGAGACAAAAGCAAAGATCGAATTCAAATTATAGAAATCAAAACTTGAAGTTGTCATAGAGAAACCAATGTGTAAGCAAAACAAACCATCAAGCATCTCGGAGACTGGAGGGGCGAGTGCAAGCCTCTGTTAGAATTCCAAATTAGCCAACGAGGATCCGCAACAGCCACCGAAATAGAAGCCAGAAGCGTGGAGGGCCGAGGCTAAGAACCGAATTTGGATCTAACCCTTCAGTACCTGCACCATCAAGCTGGAAAACCAACAACTTCGCCAATGGGGCCAATCATGGCAAAATTCAAAATTTCTCAAACAACACTGCGTTAGTGAGCTCTTATGAAATCAATAGGAACATGGTCCCAACACATGTAGAAATAAATGTAGCATGAGTATGAATAAAACAGAAATGTGAAAATACCCTAGGGCCATACCTTGTGAAACTACCCTGGAACTCTGGTCTTACTTGAATGTGAAAACTCCTCACAACAACTATTCAACAATGCACTCATCGACTGGTGTAGATACGGGCAAAGGTGGCGAGAAAAACATACCCTCCTTGGCGCAAAGCAGATGATCCGGAGCCCAAAAAATTGATGTCTACTAAGGCAAGCTAGATGACGTAACAAAAAGAGATCAACCATTAGAATTAGCAAAAACAAAATTAGGGGAAAGCGGGACCCAGTATTCCCCAGCCCGGGGGGCAAGGGAAACCAAAACCGGGTAACCCTCTCCCAAAGAACCTGCGAGCTACGCTACAGAGGTGGAGTCGGTTTCGGTTTTGCAGCTTAGATTAGAAAGGAACAACCTCGTGGCTAGGTTGCAACAGAAGATAAAAGGCGGCAGAAGATAAAAGGCGGCAGCGATGGAATGCAGAAGATAAAAAGGGGGCCAGCGATGGACTGCAGAAGGAGAGGCTAGAAACAGCGGAATCGGTCCATCAAACTCCATCGATCTCTTATGAAGCTATTTAGACAATATATGATTTCCAAGTCTACATCTTAATTATTCTAAACAATAAAAGGATCCAGAAGCTTAGAAAACAAAAGAATCAGTAACAATATCTGAATAAGAAAGTAACAGAGAAAAGCACGGATCTGACAGTACTTGCAATCAATCAGCTATGACAAAGACTTCGCAAATGGCTCTGATCACAGAAATTCATCTATTCATTCATACTGCGGATCTCCTTTGAATGCAGCGAAGACCATCGAGAGTTCTATAGGATGAATCTCTCAACCGATTAACCCCAAAAACGCGAATCAAAATAGCACAAAATCGGCGAAAAAGGCAAAGCGGCAAAAGAATCCTTGGCCTCTGCCGGCTAGAAACTAACCAAAAAGGGGCCCTAAACAACTCAGGTCTGCACAAGTCGATGTATTGAAGGATGTCCAAGCAGGAGATGACAAAGGCGGTGAAGCAGCCATAGTAGCCAAACAAAGCAAGAAATCACAGAGGCGATGAACTAGCCCCGAAATTCGAGACTAAGGAACTTGCAGCCAAATCATATACAGATCTCAAATTTGAACAAATCAAAGACCCAAACAATCTAAACAATGGAAAGCACGAAACCACAAGCTAGATCCTCATTCATGTATTGGCACAAATTTAGACGAAAACCGAGATGCCACTAAAATAAAATCTACGAGGGAACAAGAAACCACGGACCTGTGTGTTTGAATCATGCAGCTTGCCGAAAAGAAGATTCTGGAATAAAGATACTATTATCCTCCTTGTGCCGCTGCAAACCACTGAATCTGGCCGTGACAATCTATATCCGCTTGAATCTGAACAGGACCGTCCCTGGATCCTGCCACCCATCCTGTTGCTAGATGCAGCCGCGCTTCCAAAGAGGCGATGCCAACAGGAAAATCTAAGTCTGAGTGGTAGATCATCGGTACAAACTAACATGTAGATGATTGATACAACTGGTAGGAAAAACTAAGTCCTAGTGGTAGATCATCGATACAAACTAACAGGCAGATGATTGACACAACTGGTAGGGCAGAGAAGAAGGAGAAACTAGCTCAAGAGAACGCCGATGAATGAAAATAGGAGAAGAGGCAGAATAAATAGAAGATGTGAGATGAGGCGTCCCCATCCAAGGAACATTGTTCTTGTAGGTCAATGGTGTGGACCACCCAAAGGGTGTTGAGGCTGAGACTACTAAGCAAATTATCCTCTACAGTAGGTTGGATTGGAAGAATAAGAAGGTGAAAGTGAAGCACCAATGCAATAAGGAGCTAGTAGGTGAAGGAACTATCATATTAGCTGATCCTATCCAATCTGTCAATGATGAAAGGTTAGGAGAGGATAAAGTGGGTGTGGCCATAACAAGTTTAGAAGAAAAATGGAGGAAAAAGGGTCAAATCACCAGGATTGCACTGCTTGTATTAAACAATTGGAGGTTCCATGCATCATGCCATGGCCTATAGCCTGCATTGAGTTTATAGGAGAATTCCTTTTACCAGAGCCAGAGGTTGTGGATGACACTGATTTTCTTAATGCACCTCCAATAGCTGCCAGGACCACATTTTCGGAGAAGAGGGCACACTCAGTGGTGAAACATTATCCTAGCAAGAGGTCCAAGTCAAGTAGTGATTGTTCACGTGAAGCTCTGACTAAGGTAAGGGGAATGGAATGTTGTTGGGCTAATTGTGTTCAGAAATTTGAAATTGATGAATTGGTGGAAGCAAGAGCCACCTTCCAAGAGTATACTTGTGATGAGAGGAGGACTTACATGCATAGAAAAAATTAGTGGCTATTAATAGCCAAATGGCGATTTTGGTTTAGACAATTTTTGCGGCGAATTTTATGAAGGGAGATTTCTTTTAAAAAAATAAAAAATAGCCATAGTTAAAAAAGGTACTCCATTATTTTTTTAGGATTAGCCAAACTATTTTTTCCCTTTTCTTTAAAGAGAAAGGGATTAGCCTTTCTTTATATTACAATATTTATATATTAAATCATTAATAGCCAAACAAAAATGAATTCTTATTATAGACTTTTACAAATCCCCACATACCATCATCAGTGATAGTAATTTTTCAAACTACGAGTTTCTATTACATATACCACACATGCATCTTCAAAAAAAAAATTGTAAGAGATGGTCAATATCTCTAGATGCCTGAGTTGGTTGCATAACATCTTCCTTCAAGGGTTAGAGATAAGTGCAATTTGATCACTATATCTAGAAGGTGTCATTGCATTGAATGTAGTCTAGACTATGGATGTTATAAGCTATGTTGTGAGCTTCTGTTAAAAGTTTTTTAATATTACTATATGTTCTTTAATTGTTGATTATTATTTGTAATTGTAGTACAATATATTTAAAGCTACAGAATTTAATTTACATTTTTTGCTTTTTCTAGTTAGAAAAAATAGCCAAATGAAAGTTTACAGTATATAATTCAAAAGTTTCGCCAAGTCTAAATACATATAAATGTAAAAATAATAATAATAATAACTTTAGCCAAATGTATATCATAAAATACTGTAAAATTTTGAAAAATAGCCAAACTATTTTTTATGAAAAAATATATAGTATGCTTAATTTTTTCCCTTCCATGTACTCCATTCATGAGCTTGCACTTCAAGATGAAAAATTTCCAAAGAAAAAAAAATAACCACTGCTAGGGACATGGATATGTAAAGTTGCATGGATAAATATTCATGGCATTCCAATTTCATCTTGGCAAAATTGGCAAGCAAGTCATGCAAAGGGGAGTAAAATTGCATTACATGGAAATAATGGCATGTTGAGGCCAACTTCTAGGATCCTGGCTGCTAGGGAGGTTTTCGAAAAATATGTTGAATTCAATGCTGAGAATATGCCACATAAAAGTAGGAAAGATCAACAGGGAAAAATAGTTGTCGAGAAGAGATTGCCATCCTATTGTACAGAAGAGCATATTGGAGGAAGTGAATGCTTTGCTTTGAGAACTACAGGTACCTGCAATATCTCAACCCAGCTTCAGTAGACTATGGAGCAAGCACTTCAAGCATGTCACTATAGACACTTCGAACAACTTTGCAAAGTGCAACTTGTGTGCTAAGTTGAAAGAGATTCTGGATAAGATCACAAGCAACCAAGACAAAGGGCTAAGATAAGGGAGCAAATGAAAGATCACATGACAGACCAACTATCATGTAGATCCACTTATTGGATGTGGAGAACATTATCATGTTTGGAGCCCAATAACTATGTTTGTATTATACATGACAAGATGGATCAATCGAAGACTTGTTTGCCACAGTATAGTTACATACACTACTACAAAAATAGGTAGAAATGGCACAAAAGTGACATTTATCCTCCGCCTTTTTACCAGGCATAAACGTCACTTTTGTGCCATTTATGACGTTTGTGCTCCCCAAATGGCACAAAAGTGACGTTTATGCCCAGTAAAAAGGCGTAGGATAAATGTCACTTTTGTGCCATTTCTACCTATTTTTGTAGTAGTGATACCCAAGCAAATCAATAGAGCTTATCCTTTGCAAGTCTCTCTGACAGGTGCAATAGTGCATGGCTCGGTGCCAATTTATTATGGCCATTTTAGTTTGCAATTGTGGAGTGATGGTCCTGATTTTCATATTGGAAGTGTGATGAGGTGCTTGAGGAACTATGAGAGTGGTTATTCTGGTGACCTCCACAACCGTGGAGGTGGTAGCCAACCACTCTTCAGTGCATTGTTGGATAGAAAGCCTAATAATTTAGAGAAGTTTACGAAGGCAAGGTTTAGGAAGTTAGGTGCTTCTGAACATGTTGGAGCCTCAAGTTCATGTCCCCAACTTCGAGATCTACCGCCAAAGTTCCTCCTCCAACTTGACAATTGTGCTGGACAGAATAAAAACAGGTATATGTTCTCATTCCTATCTTATTTAACAGCTATGGGTGTCTTTGAAAGAGTGAATTTAGGGTTCTTAATGCCTGGACATACTCATGAGGATGTGGATGCATTGTTTCGGAAGTATAGTGCGCAGTTGAAATCTCAAACTGTGACCAATCTTCCTAGACTAATGGAAGTTCTTAGTGAATGCATTTCACCTTCTCCTATAGGGTTGATCATACAAGAGATGCATGATTGGAAGAATTTTATCGAAGGTTATGGTCTTGATATGGAAGGTCAATCTAGACCTCTTTAGTACACTTTCTGGGTCATGGGAAATAAGCCAATAATGCAATGGAAGATGAGACCTTCAGATGATAAATGGAGGCCAGATGAGGGAGTAACTATATGGCACGAAGATGAAAATGGTAAACCTAAGATTCCAAGGGGTCAACCAAAAGCTCTTAAGCCTTTTGCAGAGGCGGATTCATTGCAAAGCACATTAGACGGCATTTCTGAATACATCAAGCATTGGAAAAATAACCCCGATGATACCAACCTTCCATTGATAGATTATTGGACATAGGTACATGGATTATTGGGACAAGTAGACACATCCTCTAATGAACTGAAAGATGGATGGCTACCTAAGACTAGGTGGAGGGACTTGATAACACCTGAGGAAATTGATGATGTGGTTAGTAGTATTCGCAAGTCGATGGCTCCTCCAGCTGCTGAAAAACACTATGTTGGTCCTAGGAAAGGAAGGCCTAAATATCTCGGCTTGGAGGATTATGATCCCAAAGATGACTTGGTTTGCCATCAATTTGCACTTATAGTACCAGAGCGCAAAGAGATACCCTGTGTGGATGGGTTACACCATCTCAGAGGTTTACAAAGAAGTAGGTGACCGCAATGTGAACAAAGTTCATGTGGAGTGGTGGTGTCCAGTGCACCAGTTAAATGCAGTGGCAGAGGAAGAAAGGTATAGAGACTGTTGGACAAAGAGATGGAAGAGAAACCCTATTGAAGGGGATGATTGGGTTGAGTTAGATACTATTTTGTTTTCATGGACCCCAAAGGTCATCCCAGGCAAGACTGCTAGGGTTACAATACCTGTGGAAGTGAGGAAGAAAGCTATGATATCTCTAGGGGTCACTTTACACATTCCACTCAGTTATGCATCTAACAAATCCATGTTTTTTTAGAAATGTTCTATTATACCAAGTCCTTGGGCTCTGTTTCAACTTTGCCCTTTTCCCCTTCAAATCCTTTTGACTGTTTCATATATATCTCTTCCTCTAAAATCCCATTTAAAAATGTTGTCTTGACATCCATTTGATGAATTTCGAGGTCCTCTTGAGTTGCCTTATTGATGTCATCTTTGCCACTGGCGAAAATATTTCATCGAAACCAATCCCTAGTTGCTGAGAAAAATCCTGTACCACCAAGTCTAGCCCTATACCTTTCTGGCATACCGTCACTTGCTTGCTTCAGTTTGAACACCCATTTACACCCTATTACTTTTCTCCCTTTAGGGAGTACAACTAGATCCCATGCACGGGTCATTTCCATAGCATGTATCTCTTCCTGCATGGCATCCATCCATTTGTTTGATGCTGGATCAGCAAGTGCTTTCTTTTACTGAAAGTGGATCCAATAATTCAGCTTTGAAACATTCCCATGCACACTTTTCTTCCAAATCAGTTTCCCACCATATATCATGTATGTTTTCAAACCAATCTTGTTGATGTTTCACGCTTGCTAGTGCTGCAAATCCCTGTGAACTTTTCCATTCTAACCATCTGCTTCTGGGATGGTGACTCCTGTTACTGCGTCTAAGCTGCATCGGAGATTGATTTGGCACCATGCTTACTGTCTGTTCTTGTCCATTTCCTTCCCTTCCACTTCCTTCCCCTTGAATCTGAGAGCTCGATCGATCCCTTCCTGGATTCTCATGCTCTCCATTACGAATTTCTGGAGTCCTTATTTGAAGATTCTTCTTGAATTTCTAGCCACAATTCATTTTGATCTTGAAAGAGATCTCTGTCATCCAAAGTTGCATTTGCAAGATCATGGATAACCCCATACTCGTCAAACTTGACATTGCTACTCTTAATTACCTTTCTTGTGCTGATATCCATTATTTTGTATCCTTTCCCTTCATGACAATAGCCCAAGAAAACACATTTTCTTGCTCTGGCATCTAACTTTGTCCTTCTTAACACAGGGTTTTCTGCCTCCTTGATAGATTTTACACAATTTAAGGACTGCAGCTGGCCCCAAATGATCATTAAAGGAGACCACAGTAACTCCATTTCAGATCATTTTCCTTAAGGCTTGGAGTATGGAAGCTCCTTCAAGGGAGGGGCAAATTCTCCATTCAAACTGAATACTTGCCTGCTAACCAATGAAAAATTCTGTCATGACTTTCAGGAATACCACAAAGCCTTGCAGCCTCTGCAGCAAAGTGGTTCTATGAATGGGTTTGTTGTCAGAATGAGGCAAATCAAGAAATGGCTAAAGACCTGGGGTAAAAACTGGAATGAACAATTGAGAAAGGAAAAAAAGGATGTATATCTTCAAGTAAAGGAAATCAGGCAAAAGATTTTTGAAGATCCGCACAATATTTTACTGCATCAAGAGGAAGGAGTTCTTGAAAGGAAAGTAAAGAACATAAAGGAATCAGAGGCCAGAGGATTGATTGTCAAGAGCAAATGTGTCAATATCAATTGCATGGATAGATGCAGCTCCAAGTTGTTCTTCAAAACTGCCAAAGGGAGAATGCTGAACAATGGGATCATTTCGATTTCTGATGGAAACCAAGTCATATCAGGGCAGGAAAGTTTACTGGAGTTTTTTCACGAGAAGTATAAAAATCTGTTTGCCCATGAAGAGGTGGATGAGAACAGCTTCCAGGTCTTCTTTGACAAGCTGGGGCCAGCTGGACAAGGTACTGGATGACACTCATCTCCTTGAATGCCCTTCAAAAAGGGAGATTGAGAAGGTCCTTAAAGGTATGGCAAGTGGGAAAAGCCCTGGCCCAGATGGTATCCCCCCTGAATTTTTTGTTACCTTCTGGGATATCCTAAAGCAGGATGTCACTACCTTTATCCAGGAGGCACGGTCTGCTCCTAAACTTCACCCTGCAATTAATGCTGGGTTAATTGCCCTTATTCCCAAGGTAGATGCTCCTGCCTCTTTCTCTGATTGGAGGCCAATCTCCCTTACAAATTCCACCTACAAGATCTTGGCAAAGATTCTAGCAAATAGAATCAAGGAGACCTTACAAAAAATCATCAACCCAGTGCAATCTGCATTTCTTCCAGGGAGAAGTATTCTAGACAACTTTGTTGGAGCCCATGAAGGTCTGCATTGGAATCTCTTCTCCAAACAGAATTGCATGTTGGTCAAATTGAACTTCAGACGTGCTTATGATACCATTCACTGGAGATTTCTGTATAAAGCAATGACACAATTAGGATTTTCTGACAAAGTTATTAGCAGGGTGCATAGTTTGAATGTTGCTGGTTGCTCTGCAGTTCTAGTGAATGGTACCCCATCAAAGTTTTTTTAGTGTAAAAAAGGGGTTAGACAGGGTTGCCCCTTGGCCCCCTATCTTTTTCTGATAGTTGCTGAAATGGTCACGAGGGCTACTCTGTCTCTTCTAGCTGCCAAAGAAATTAAATGTCTTCAACTGCCACAGAATTTGGAAGATTTCTCAATAATGCAGTATATAGATGATACATTCGCCTTTCTCCAGAATGATGGAACCAGTCTTCCAAACTTCCTGCAGATGCTAAACCTTTTTGGGGGTGCCTCTGGAGTTCAACTGAACAAAAACAAAAGCACAATTGTCCTGCAATCAGAGGAAGATGAGATCTATGGAGTAAAGGTTACAGGTCACATAACTGCCACTAAATTGCTTGGCCTCCCTTTGGCAGTTAATATGAACCTGGCAGGGCTGTGGGACCCAATTGTCAACAGGATGAAGAAAAAGATACAGATGTATCCAAAATCCCTCTCTCTTGCAGGAAGAGTCGAGATTGTCAATAGTGTGATTGCAAGTACACATATTTTCTTCTCTTCAGCCATCATTGCTGATAAATCTTCCTATAGAAAGTTAGAGTCAGCTATGAGGGACTACATTTGGCAAGGTGCTAGAATGGTATCCTGGGATAATTTGACTCTGCCCAAGAGAGAAGGAGGCCTGGGCTGCAAAGACTTATTTGTCCAAGCACAAGCCTTGGCAGCAAAGCTAGTGTGGAGATCTTTAATGTCTAATGCCCCCTCTCCAGCCTTAAAATTAGTAAAGTACTGGTTGAGGGTTACATCTCTAGTGGGGTCTCCTTCTCTCCCTCATCATCTTCTTGACTCAGCCTTTTTTCAGCTCAAAGCTGCTCCAGGCACATCCAAAATTTTGAGAAGAATTTTCTCTGCATGGAACCAGGCATCACCCTGCCTTAGAGCTCGGCCTCTAAGTTCTACCAATGATGACTTTGGCTTCTTTTGGCATCAGGACTTGACTGAAGAAGAGGAGGGGTGTTTGGCCCTCAAACATCCTCTTAAATATAAGGAATGGTGTCATGCAGGTCTTCATACCATTGGCTCTATGAAGAATAATGATAAGTGGAAAGATTGGTGTGACCTTACCTCAATATTGCCTGACACTGATACAAATAGAAGCATTTATGCTGCTCTAACTCGGTACCCAGTGGGGCAAGCAAATTGTGCTCAAAACTGGACGTGTGGCGGGCTATCATATAAGGTTTCAAAAATTTACAGTCTGCTTCTGGATAGGTCTCAATTAAAAGTGAGCAGAGCCTGGGGCTGCCAGTAGGACTTAGCCATCACAATTATTAGACAGGGGTGGAAACTTCAATGTGCTAACAAAATTGGGCTCTTCAGGTGGCTATTGCTGAACAAAAGTCTAAAGACAAATGGTTTCAGGGCCCAATTCAACAATCAAGTTTCAGATTTATGCCCAATGGGCTGTGGCTTAAGGGAGACTAGTTCACATGTCTTCCTTTGTCCCTGGCTCTCCCTTTTCTGGCAATGGATCCAACCTCTGGTACAACAAAAACCTTCTGATGAGGCATCCTTGCTACAATATCTAAATAAGAACTCCCCTTTCAAAGGGACTATCCGGACCCTTACCTGCTGGGCCATATGGAAACATAGGAACGAGGTGGCCATCTCTGGATCGGCCCTAAGTTTGAATAAGCTTAAAGCTTCCTTTCAGGTCCTCCTAGCTGAAGCTGCCATGGCTCACAAGGCAAAACAGGGCTTGAATTATGACAGACAATGGGATTCCTTGGGAACCTTCAATGGTTTCTTTCAGTTTTTCACTCTACTTTTTAATGATGTGGACTCTTTGTTTGACAGAGCTTCTGCTGAGGAGGCACCATGTGGGAGGACATGTCCGTGAGGTAGATCCTGCTACTGCTCCTTTGTCGGCTATGGAGACCATAGATGCTCTTTTCTGGCTCAAAACTGAGGTTATCAGCTGCATCACCTTTACTCGGCTGCTGGGCGATGAAGATCTCTGGAGGTTCAATCTGGAGATAAAACCTTATTTCCAAGCCAAGCTGAAAATTCATGAAGACGCTCGGGACGCCTGGATCATGTACCTTTTGGATTCAACAGGCTATGGGCCGAATGAATTAGATGATCTGATGTTCATCCACACAGAGGAGGCCTTTGCTATAATCACTCTTGAGGGGGTCCCTGATATTCTGTGAAGTGTTGACCAGAATTCTAGACTAAGTCTTTTCTTCTCTGAACTATTTTAAAAAAGTGATCCTTTTTTGAGTGGGTATCCTTCCCTTAAGGGATTGTGATGGTTCTACTCTAGCCATCACCATTTTTCCATTGTAAGGTTGATGCCTGCAATGGTTTTTTTATATGTATAACTATGTAATTTCCCCATATAGTAATACAATCTCTGCCGTTTCTTCAAAAAAAAAAAAAACAAACCCGGTCACAGCTAGCCTTAACCTCAGTCAACTAGCAGGAGCATCTACCAAGGTCAATCCCTACGATAGTATTATCTGCCCAAACTAAGACTAAAGTCTATGCTGGCATTTGTACTCCCAAATTTATGTATTAAACCCATATGCATAAAACCATTGTATATTCTTTACAACCACGAATACAATCAGCCAGCATAATAGACAATTTCCTTATGCAATGCATTTTTTTTTGTTGCACCACATTCCTTTGGTGCTGTCCAAAATGACTCAATATAAGTATTTCAACCGTATGCATCATTTACATGCTACACCATTTATATTATAGTGGTTCCAAGTAAAAAAAACCCGACACATTCTGTCAAGAGTAAGCTTTTATACATCTAGTTTTATCCACTATCAAAGCTAAAAGCCTGAATTAAGAGCCATTATGTATGTTATTGTATTGTTTAAATGATCATAGATAGGAATAAAAGTCAATGTAAACCATATTGTTATCATGACCTGTATAATCATCATTTAAATTTCTCATAACGTTTCCTGATATTAAATCTCGAAAAGAATCCTTTCCATTACATTGTAATCCTGTTATTTTGTCATTTCTTTTCCAGCCATATGCCACATTTTGGTAAACACGTATGAATCAGCTAAACGTGTATGAACACAAATAGATATTTTATGTTTTTAGAATGCCATACTTCATCTGGTTTCTCGGTTCTTCACCGGTCACCATTTGCTCCTTACCAAATAAGAAACTCAAGAACAGACTGAACTAGAAGTAAAATTATAAAACTTATATATTTTCAGCATAAAGCAGGCTACATTAAGCATAATCAAGTGTAAAGAGACAATATCCTGCCAAAGTATTAAGGCATTCTCTAAAGGTGGTATCTACATCCATGATTCCCTTCCATCAGATGCAAGATTGCATGTAAAATCACTTCGTATTGTTATCCCTTTCTTAAAATATTAAAATACCCAAAATCAGACCTGATAATCTTCCTGTTCATCATCAGATTCATAGTCTGATCGCTGGTTGTATGCAGCACTCTTTGAGGATGATCCACCCTGTTTATTTCCACCATGCTTCATCCAATTGGTGTTGTTTTTCTTAGCTTTGCCCCCATTGTCTTCTTGTAGAGGGCATTTTTGCCCATTAGTATTTCTGCATTGCATCTCCTCCATGGGATCGATGTTACATGTTTTGTCAAAGAAATGTGTATCGATAGACATCTTAATTTCATCCTTATTGACAAATTTCTCCATCTTTTTAGCAGCAATGCTGGCAGCAGCTAATTGGTCCACAGAAATGTTCCCTAGAATTATCCAAGCTTCTTTGCTGATTGGGGCTAGCGCTCCAAAGTTTTTAGATCTCCAAATACCTTGATTGTAAAGAAAAGCATGGTTTTCTACCAATCTAATGGGAATGATGGGAAACTTAAGGCAGTTATGCAGAGTAAAGTCAAAAATTCCGCCTTCATCAAGTTCAGTCATCTTATTGTCAACCTGCAAGGTGATTTTATCTTGTTCCGATAGGAGATTGTCCCCAAAAGGATCGTCCTCCTCGTTCATGTCTTCATTGAAGATCAAAGGTTTATCACCTTTCTTCTATCTAAGGCTTTTAGGCCTGTAAAAAACTGTTTTCTGCATGCTTCTTCCTCCTCTGTCCAATGAAATATTTTGTCGGGGAGTGCATCATAAATAGAATTAATGACTAGATATATGCTGTCCCAATTGTCCCCAGCTTTATTAATCCGAGGTGCAACTGTGATCCATTCACTGAAGCCCAAGTGTGCTATTATAGAGAACTCACCTGCCTTTCTGGTGTTCTCTCTTTGTATGATATATTCATGTGCCTTGACATCCTTTATACAACCCAGTACAGTCTGGACCGCATAGCTGGGGCAGTCTATTTTGATGCTGCTGTAGCCAAGGTCAGCAAGATCTTTTTTCCATATTGGTAAAGATAGTGGCATCTGCATATCTCTCTCCTGGAATGTAATGCAGTTAAACACAGGTTGAATGTGAAGAAAACAAACTTGAATAAACAATAGTCATACAACAAATGAGCTAAATATCAAAATTTGGGATACAAAATGTCACTGGTAAGACCAATGAATAGAAGTATCTAAAAAAACCCGGTCACAGCTAGCCTTAACCTCAGTCAACTAGCAGGAGCATCTACCAAGGTCAATCCCTACGGTAGTATTATCTGCCCAAACTAAGACTAAAGTCTATGCTGGCATTTGTACTCCCAAATTTATGTATTAAACCCATATGCATAAAACCATTGTATATTCTTTACAACCACGAGTACAATCAGCCAGCATAATAGACAATTTCCTTATGCAATGCATTTTTTTTTGTTGCACCACATTCCCTTGGTGCTGTCCAAAATGACTAAATATAAGTATTTCAACCGTATGCATCATTTACATGCTACACCATTTATATTATAGTGGTTCCAAGTAAAAAAAACCCGACACATTCTGTCAAGAGTAAGCTTTTATACATCTAGTTTTATCCACTATCAAAGCTAAAAGCCTGAATTAAGAGCCATTATGTATGTTATTGTATTGTTTAAATGATCATAGATAGGAATAAAAGTCAATGTAAACCATATTGTTATCATGACCTGTATAATCATCATTTAAATTTCTCATAACGTTTCCTGATATTAAATCTCGAAAAGAATCCTTTCCATTACATTGTAATCCTGTTATTTTGTCATTTCTTTTCCAGCCATATGCCACATTTTGGTAAACACGTATGAATCAGCTAAACGTGTATGAACACAAATAGATATTTTATGTTTTTAGAATGCCATACTTCATGTGTTATATTCCTGCCAGAACCAGCAAACTGTACATGATCATAAAGAGCATCTTATATTATAAAAATATAGCGTGTGTCTTCCATGGAGACCTAGATCGAACGGTTGAGGATTTGATCGACCGACGATGAAGATGACATGTGCGTGATTTCAACCAAAATTTCATCTTGACTGTTGCTTCAATAAGATTCACTCAATCCGACAGTGAAGGGGTAAAAGGGAAAAGGAAAAATGGAAAAGAGAGGAAAAATGAAGAAAAAAGGAAAAGGGAGGGGAAAAGGACAAAAGAAAAGGGAGAAAGGAAAAAGGGGAAATAGAAAAAAATAAATAAAAGATAGATAGATAGATGAAAATAGAAAAAGGAAAGGGGAAAGTGGGAAAAAGAAAAAAAAGGGGAGGGGGGGGGGAAGTGAAAAGGGAAAGGGAAGGAGAAAATGGAAAAAAGGAGGGCAAAAGGGCCGAAGGAAAAGGAGAAAGTGAAGGTAAAAGGGCCGAAGGAAAAGGGAAGGGGAAAAGGAAAGGAAAAAAAAGTGGAGAAAAGGGGAAGGGAAAAAGGGCATAGAAAAAGGAAAAGGGAAAGAGAAAAGGAAAAAGGCGAGGGAGGTAGGAAAATGAAAGGGAAAAAAAGGGAAGAGAGAAAGTGTTAGGAGGAGGAAAATGGAATGGAAAAAGGGCCATCGGGAAAAGGGAAACGGAAAGGGAAAGGGAAAGGGAAACGGAAAGGGAAAGGGAAAGGGAAGGGAAGGGAAAAGGAAAAGGGTGAAAGGCACGGGAAAAAAGGGAAGAGGAAAAGGGTGAATAAAAGGGAAAAGGGAGGGAAAAAGGGTATGAAAAAATGGAAGGGAAAAAGGAGAAAAGAGGAAGGACGAGGAAAGAAGAAAAGGGAAGAGAAAATAGCATGGGATAAGGGCACCGAAAAAAGGGGAAGAGTGAAAGGTTGGGAAAATAAGGAAAAGGGAAGGAAAAAGGGGAAAAAAGGGATGGGGAGAAAGGAAGGGAAAAAGGGCATAGACAAAGGGAAAGAGAAACGAAAAGAAAAAAGAAAAAGAAAGGGGAAAAGGGAAGCTAAAAAAAGGGAAGAGGGAAACGGGACGGGGGAAAGGGCACGAGATAAAGGGGAAGAGGATAAGGAAAGGCAAAAAGGCATGGAAAAATGGAACGCGAAAGAAAAAAGAAAAAGGGAGGGGAAAGGGAACTTGAAAAAAGTGCACGAACAAAAAGGGAAGAGGTAAATGGGAAAAGGGAAGGGGGAAGGGCATGGGAAAAAGGGGAAGAGGGAAAGGGTGAAGAAAGGGAAAAAGGGAGGCAAAAAAGAGCATGCGAAAACGGAAGCAAAAAAGGGCATGGGAAAGAGGGAAAAGAAAAGGGAAAAAAGGCATGGAAAAAAGAAAGCGAAAGGAACGAAAATATAAAAAGAAAGGGGAAAAGGGAACCTGGAATAAGGGCATGAGAAAAAGGGAGGGAAGGGGAAAGGGGGCAAGATAAAGGGAAAGAGGAAAAGGGTGAAGAAAAGGGAAAAAAGAAAGCGGAAAAATGCATAAAAAAGGAAAAGGAAAAAGAAAAGGGGGAAGAGGAAAAGGTGGGAAAAAGAGGAAAATAGGGATAGAAAAAAAGGGAAGAGAAAAAAATGTGGAGAAAAGGGCATGGAAAAAGGGAAATGGAAAAAGAAAGAAAGAGAAAAGGGAAAAAAGGCACAAAGAAAGGGGAAGAAGGAAGGGGTCGAGAAAAGAGAAAAATGAAAAGGAAAAAGTCCATCAGGAAAAGGTAGATGGGAAAGGGAATAGGGAAGGAAAGCGGAGGGTGGAAAGGGGTGGAGAGAAAAAAAGGGGGGAGAATAAAAAGAAAGCATGTAAGGAAAATGAGAAAAAAAGTAAAAAAAAATGGAAGTGTGTAGGGAAAAGAAAAAGGATAAACGCGAGATAGAGCAAATGGCATAAGGGACGAGAAACGACGTCGAATGCTTTAATAGTGGAGCTCTTTTAGGTTATTCTCTTATTGCTACAATATATCATTTATAGATTCTCAGCTTATGCCCAGCAACGCTGGGCACCGTTCCTAGTTTTAATAATAAAAGTATTCAATCCTGTTTATAAACATAGTTTGGACATGGAGTACTCTCATGATCTTATCTATCAGAAGATGCACTATTAGATAAAGTAATTCATTGACAGCATCCAAAATTCATAGATAAAAATGTTCAGCTTAAGTATCGGCATCATTACTACACATCGATCTGTTTCTTCATATAAAGGATAGATATTACTTGTTCACATTGCTGATTCTTCATACTCAAAACATCAATAGTCCATCCTCAAGCCCTTACTCCAGAAAACAGCAAAAAAGCAACAAATAGAAGAGAAACCAAGTACCTGCAGCCAATCAATACACTGTTAGCCTGAAAAGGGTAAGAGTGCAAGGGCCAAAAGGTACATCTGGTTTCTCGGTTCTTCACCGGTCACCATTTGCTCCTTACCAAATAAGAAACTCAAGAACAGACTGAACTAGAAGTAAAATTATAAAACTTATATATTTTCAGCATAAAGCAGGCTACATTAAGCATAATCAAGTGTAAAGAGACAATATCCTGCCAAAGTATTAAGGCATTCTCTAAAGGTGGTATCTACATCCATGATTCCCTTCCATCAAATGCAAGATTGCATGTAAAATCACTTCGTATTGTTATCCCTTTCTTAAAATATTAAAATACCCAAAATCAGACCTGATAATCTTCCTGTTCATCATCAGATTCATAGTCTGATCGCTGGTTGTATGCAGCACTCTTTGAGGATGATCCACCCTGTTTATTTCCACCATGCTTCATCCAATTGGTGTTGTTTTTCTTAGCTTTGCCCCCATTGTCTTCTTGTAGAGGGCGTTTTTGCCCATTAGTATTTCTGCATTGCATCTCCTCCATGATCTCAGATGATTCTTGAATGGATAAATAGAGTATTTCGTCCTCTATCAAATGGCCATCAGAATCTGAACTAACAGAGACTCCATCTGAGTTATATTCATACCCAAACATTTTTCAAAGCCCTTAGAAGTCTCGGTGGGAAAAGCTACTGACTAGAGTACACAAAGTTAAATGCTGCTGCCACCACATGCATGAGAAGGATATCGGCTAAATTCTGTATACCAGCTTATATGCTACTCTAAGCATTAAAACATTGAAGGTAAAACTTGCCTTGTGCTAAAAGCTATTGTCAGTGCAACCGCCATGTCCATTCCCGAAGACTGGAAAGTCTCACCAGTATCTTGTGCCAGAACTTTTTGCAGGCTCCATATCCGGATTCACATTAAGTTGAGAAGCAAAATGCATCCATTGGCTAAAGATTACATCAGGTCCCACCCTTACTCGGTAGCTTCCCAATCGTAGACCTGCCGGATTTAGGGTACTACCAGTAGCGAACCAATTTTATGGTCCGGGAAGATGAAAATACTTAATGACTAGGATAAACATATATGTTCAAACTCCATAATGTGAATGTAAAGCTTTAGACACCCATGACGATGGTGTTTTTCATATTTTAAACATCATACAATAATGCTACTAGATTATGCATAGATTACTACCATATAGATGCAACTTGTGGTCTTTTCCCATCTCGAACACCTTTGAGTGTGCAATATACCTAGTAAACATGCTCACTACCTCTTTAAATGCCAAGATACCAAATCCAAAGAATATATGTACATAGATTTTTATCTATCTTGAATTTTTCAAAGTTCCTAAATTCAAAAAGGAAGCAGAAGACTTATTCCTTTTAAACTTTTATCATAAACTTTAGTATGCAAACAACACATGTGTGTATAGTATTAAGCATTATTAAAAAAAAAAAAGGGGGCAGCACATCCAAACACTTTGAGATGATTCACATCTGGCTTTTCTCCAGTCCACATCTCCTCTGGAGTTTTATTTTCAAGAGCCACTATAGGTGACCTGTTTTGAAGATAGCATGCAGTTAGAATTGCTTCTCCCCAAAATTGATTTGACAAATGTGCCCATTTCAGCATACTCAAGGCTCCTTCCTTCAATGTTCTTATTTTTCTTTCTGCTACTCCATTTTGAAACTGCTCATAAGGAGCTGTCTTTTAATGCCTTCTTGCTGCAAACATCTATTGAACTCATGAGAAACAAACACTGTACCATTGTCACTCCTGATTGCTCCAATGTACTGGCCTGTTTCCCTTTCTATTTGCTTCATCCATATTTTGAATGTTTCTAACACTTCATTCTTTTTCTTTAGCAGAAACACAATTGTTTTCCTGGAGTAATCATCTACTATTACAAGAATAGAATAGAATAGAATAGTTTTTTTATCGTCCACTGAGACCAATCGGCCTATGGGACCCAGAAGGAGCGCAGCAAACTTATTACTGTCCGGGTTAAAAAACCCCCGCCCCGAAGGGTTTTCGAGGGAAAAACCGTGGCAGTAATAAAAATGCTGTCAAACTGTACAAGTATACATCATCATGAAATAAATGTGTATGTACATGTCAAGTGCGTGCCCGAGGACATAGCTGATCTCGCATGTCCATGACCTCCTGAAGGTATGATCCTAGCATCCGTACGGATGCCGTGCTCAATGTCACATGTAGCTGCTGGCCAGGCCTGACCAACTCAGCATAGCGCATCCGGATTTGATCATATGCTGGGCAACTTTGAAGGGTATGAGATTCATCCTCAATGACTCCCATTTGGCAGCATTGACAGAGCCTGTCCTGACGTGGCTCACCAATCCATCTGCCTGTCTCAATTCGAAGATGATGTGCCCCTGTGCGAATGGAGGCAATGAGTCTGCGTCTTTTCATGGGCAAGTGGGTGCGCAGGTAGCATTGTGGGCCTCGTTCCAATGTGGGATTTATGTGGCGCTGGTAGTGTGCTGTCTTGACCTGTTCAAGGGCGCTGGCATCCCAAAGCTTGCTGATGAAGCAAGCGTCAAGATATTGCCTCAAGCTATGGCGATCTGCCTCTGTTTGCACATGTATGCACCTGTGCTCCTGCACATTCCATCTAGCCAAATATTGTGAAATATTTGGAAATATTGTGCCTTTCCAAATGTCTTTACTGGCATCTTTCCACTAAGATCTGTGTGCACAAGCTGCAAGGGTTTTGTTGCTCTTTTTCCTCGCCTTTTCACCTTCTTGTATTGATACAGCTATTCAAACATCTGTCAACCTCGCTAAAGATAGCAGATTTTTAGATAATCCAGGTACAAATAGTACATGGTCCAAATCTCGAGGTCAATCAGCAAAGTACAGTGTAATGGTACCCATGCCTGCTATGCTCAATCCTTCTGCTATGCCACTTACTTTTCTACCACTTGTCTCATCCTCATATTTCTTAAGCCATGCTCTACAATTTGTCATAACATGTGTTGCAGCTGAATCCAATATCCATGTTTTTTGTTGAATTTTAGAGGCCACTAACGCTATGGCCTGTGATCCCTTGACCTCAGCTACCAAACCCACTCATCTTTTGTCTCACTGTCAGATGCACTTTTTGCCCCTTTTTGCCCATCTTTGTTCAAGAAAATTTCTACATGTGTGCCTCCAAACAAAGGCCATGTTTGCCTCTATCTCACTATATCTTCTTTAGATGATTTTTCACTCTGTTCTTCTGCCATATGAGCCCTAGATGTTCCTCTAGTTCGTTTATTGTTCCATATTTTTCCAAATTTGGCTTTCTTGCCTTTATCTTTTTTATCATCTTCTTTTTCTCTAGTATTTTTCTTCTCATCACTCTTCTTTGTCTCCCAAAAGATTTTTAGAGTTTTCACCTCAACAGTGGACTGCCAAAAATGTTGATTCTATTTTTTTATTTTCAAATTATTATTTACTGAGTGCGCCATTGAGAAAGTACTCTTGCCATATCTTCAAGAAGAAAGTTTGAATGCTCGCCCAAGCTACGTCATTCGTAGAAAACCTTGAGCTTTCCATTTATGCTACTTGGATCTAGTCCGAGGCTTGTAGTAAAGTCCTTTTAGAGTTTGCTCTTCTCAGCAGTGGAATGGGTAAAAGTGACTTATAATTTTCAATTTGAAAATTAAGATTTCTCGAGTGCACCGCTAACATCTATATCAGTTAATCATTCTTCTCAATGAATTCGCCGATAGAAGTGCTCTAGCTTATTCTTAGGATAGTCCAACCTTACTGCTTAGCTGCCAGCTTAGCATTTGCCATCCTTACCTGTTTAGCTAGTAGCATATCGAAACATACAACAAGGATGGCTAAAAATATGATCGATTGTATGGCCACACTCTACCAAATGATAGAATTTGAATGGAATTTTATCATCCACGGAGACCAGATGGCTTATAGAGGAGAGTGGCACAGAACTTCAATTATAATTAGACTAAGTAAGTAATCGATCATGCACCACTAATATGATTATAACTTTACCACTCTTCCACCTCCCAATAGAGATAGGGCATCGTGTTGATGCAAGAGCAAATACCTTTACCATATCCAAGAATGATGATGTATTCGTCATGGTAAAATCTACATCCAATGGAGAGGAGTGATCGAAGCAGGCAGAACGACCTATGCCATTCCAAGGCATGTAAGTTAGAGCTTACTATTACTGGAGAAATGATTTTTATAGCTATTGCAGGTCTAGCGGGAGGCAGATGGACTATCAAATGAAAAGAACATAAAAGAGATCACAAGCAAGCAAGATGTTTGTGGTTCAATCCAATCCCAAGAGTCTGACAGAACAATGGTTCTCTTTCTAGATTTAGCAAAGATATGGATAGGCTAGGAAGATACTAGACTAGAATAATGGCTAGTATACTGATTACTAATCTGTTTAGTTCACAATCTTTCCTGGATTCCAGTTTATCTAATTCCGCTTCTGCTTGCAGCTTCTTAAAGGACAAGATTTGTTGATCTTCTTTCTTTCCAACACTGCTTTATATTCCTTAAAAAGGTGTATACTTAGATATTTTCTACAAAGGGTGGGCACTTCCCTTTATTAGTCTATTGTGAGCAAATCGACCTTTAATATTATGGTAAAGTCATAGACATGGCAATTTCGAGCCTTTAATCTCTGGCTATTTTGAGCATCTTCCAGAAGCCTGTGCTCGGATCCATGAAGCATGGCCGCAATTCACTTTTAAGAGGCCTCGATCCGTTATCAACCATCATTTAACTTTTAATAGCAAGTGTTGGATATGGTTTCTTATAAAATTAGATGTTCATAAGGGTTATATTTAAAACTTGAATTTTCAAATGAAGGATCATTCATATGACTATTAGGCTAGTGGGAATGTTATGGCAAATACAATGCTTGCTTAATGCTCAATTGTCAAGTCTCTTGAATCGCTCCCCCAAGCCTCAAACATGTGCTATTGGAAAGAATACTTCCCCCAAATACACCAAATATGGATCAGTATATTGAAAGATTTTTAGGATGTTCATATAAGAGGTGCACCGTTCCAGTTGGATTTTTAATTTTAACTATAAAAGTAGTAATTACTATTATTATGTTGTATTATTATATTGTATAAGCTTTTACGTCAATAATGACCCGACGTCCCATGGCTTGAATACAAGGTATGAGCACAACTCCTAACATGGCTTTAAGTCTATATATCTAAGGGCAACTATTTTAGTCATAAGGTCCGGCAGAAGTGATGAAAAGAAACCCAAATTTTTAACCTGGGAAAAAACAACTTCCCCATTCCCTGGATACCCATATTGCGACCTTATGGAGCTGGTTCCAACCCTTCTCCATTGGTGGACTTTTGTGATCTTTGGCGATATTGTATCTGCTCTCATGTTCTTCCAATATCCTTCCAAACTTTGGGGTTTATCTTATATTATAATGTTTTGCTGTAATTCTTGGATCCAGCCCTAAATTGGAAGGCGAGGATTTATTGCCTAATTGGACGATGAGGATTTAACAAAAAAAAAAGGGCAACGTTGCCCTATTGAAGCTTACGGCAACACAGCAGAGGGACGAGTCGTCGTGGAATAGAGCAGAGAACGGGTCGACAATTCTATGGTTCTGCTCAAACAATCAAGAACATTACATATCTTTGGAGCCAATCGAGCTGCAACGGTCGGAGCTGCAAATTTGGCATGATTCAGATAGGTATTAACATCTTCGTGCTTTTGAGCCAAAATCCATGGAAGCCATCATTCATAGACTCAAAAACACAGTGAAGGGCTTTAGTCGTGTTGCTTCACGCTCTTCACAAAACAGGTTCTTGCTATTTCTGTATTTTCGTTCTGCCTAATCTCCTTTATGTAGGATTTATCGTCTGTATTTGCTGAACAGCTATGGCGGCATCATGTTAGTTAGACGGTTTTGATAGTCTGCATTTCTATGAGCCCCTCTGATGCAACCATTCCGCCAGTGCACAACATGAAGTAAGCTATTTTGAACTCTTTTTGTATTAAAATATCTGTGCAGGGTATTGGAGGAGATTTATTAGGTATCCAACTGCTATACATGACTATCAAACATAGATTAGCGTGGATTAGCAGTGCCTAAGTAGGTTGATGCCAGCCAGCATATTTAAGGCAATTTTGTCTTTCTAGCAGTTAGGGTTCTTGCACTGTTTTTTTGGGAATGAGCTTCAGCCCTTGCTTTTGGAGCATCGGACATGCATCAGGTTACATGCCGGAAACCAGAAGGCTCAATTCTTTTAGTCCAGAGGTGAACAGATGATCTGCTTTCCTTTTCTCTACTTTTCTTGCATAATGTTTATCTTTTGCAAATAAGAAGGATGATTTTTGCTTGCAAAGAAATGTTGGTAAATCTAATATTTCTAAATGATGTGACACAGCTGTCTGTAAATTTAGGATTTGATAGATGTTTACGTTTATGTTTATGCCACTGAACAAATGATTGTCTTACCAAATATTTGAGCAAAGTCACAGATGTTCTCCCTGATCATTATCATGTACAATAGAAACTGTTTGATGGACTACGTGTTGTTAATATTGTATGCTTTCCTTTTCAGACGCTCTGTGCAATACTTTTAAAGATTACAAAGTTTAGTTTGTGCTTAAATTTTGCAGGCTCGCAGCATTGGATCAGGAAAGAAGAATATAAGGCAACATTTCCAAGGTAAAATTGTTTACCTCTTATGGTTGGTGATTTTAGGGTAAAAAGTTAACTGATCCTCTTCCTTTGTATAACATTCAGATTGATGGGTCTTGCCACCACACTGTCGAAAACTTTTCACAGCAAATCAGATAAAAGGAGGTAATTTCTTTTCTAGACCAATTGATAACCACATTATGTGGGGAATACAAGGCTAACATTATTGTATTACTATCTGTAGCTTGATTCTATGATGCAAACAGTTCCAAGCCAAATAGTATGGAGGGCCAAATGGAATTAACAGCAATGATGTGTAGAGCCAAATTATGAAGAGTACTTTGCAATCTGGAAATAATTCTCTAATTGGTCATTTCGATGGAAATTCAGGAATAGAATAGCGAAGGATTGCCTATGCAGAGACATAATACAGGCTTGGGAACTTAAATCATAGGGTGAGGTTTTTGTAGAGGGACAACATCAGGACCAAACTCTTCTTCTTGGCAGTTCCCATCAATTATATATTTTAGGACTGTTTCTGCAACTCTAGATCTATTGGGCATATGACTACCAGCTATAAATCTCATGCATAATTTATCTCATTCCGCCATCCGGGCCCCTTTTAAGAATTATACCACATGCTCTCTGTTCTTGAGTGACTTGCCAAGTCCAAATTTAAGATGGTTTTACGGTGTAAGGAGAGCACTTGGTTTAATGGGCAACAAATATGCTGCCCTTATTTTATGTGGAATGTTGCAATCACAACGTCAAATCACGTATCATCTGCAATATATATTAAACTTTGAAAGGTACACAATGTTAATAGGAACTTACGACAGTTGGGAAAACCATGCACAAGGAATCGTGCACTACATCACTCTCACAATAACACTGACAACTTATAAATGTTACTTTTACAATGTTAGTGCTAGAGATACGAAACACTTAGTGCATTGCATATTTGGCAATGTTACCTTCACAATGTTAGTGCTAGAGATACTAAACACTTAGTGCATTGCATATTTAGCAACGTTACATTCATAATGTTAGTGCTAGAGATAACAAACACTTATTGCATAATGGAATCTGGGGAACATAGTAGCATTTGACAACCCAAGTGTAGACACTATGTGCAACAAGAAAAAAAGTCACAAAAATACACACATCTTTTCCTTTTTGTTGTAAATGCCAATGGAATTTGAGAGCATCGTAGCAGTTAAGAACATCAACCAACAAGACCTACAGAAAAAAATAGCAGATCTCAAAATTGTTATGAACAAGCACAAGATTATTCTACTCAAAGCTCTCAGAGATACTGATGCAACATTATTTAACATCAAGGAGACGTTAAACTGCCATACCCAAGGTCACGGGTTCAACGCCTCGTTGTGAAAGTGGCCATGCAATGTAAAGTTGGTGGGGGAAGGACCCACTTCAGCAATGTAAAGTGGTGGGGGCAGGACCCATCTGGGTGTGTTGTAAAGTGTCACATGTCCGATAGGACGCTGCCTTGTGGCGTGACGTTAAAATCTCTTCTTCTTCTTCTTCAAACATTGTTAAACCTTTGAAAAAATTTTATTACGGTTGGATTATTACTGCATGCATTTCTCATTGCGACCAAAACGTGTTTAGGCTCCCAACTTATGCCCAGCAACACTGGGCACTATTACCAGTTTTTAATAGTGGTATACAAAAATGTGAAATTTCAGCACATCTTCAGCCCTTGCTTTCTTGGCAAGCTCTGGGACCCCAGCGCTCTAGAGCAGGTCAAAACGGCCCATTACAAGGAGCACATCAACCCCGTGTTAGCCCGGGGCCCACAGCTCTACCTGCGTTCCCAGCTGCCCCTGAAAAAGTGCAGACTCATTGCCTCCATTCACACAGGTGCCCACCATCTTCGCATCGAGACGGGCAGGTGGATTGGGGAGCCCCGCCAGGACAGGCTCTGTCAGTGCTGTCAAACGGGTGCCATTGAGGATGAGTCTCACACTTTCCAGAGCTGCCCAGCATTCAGTCAGATCCGGGCCAGATACGCTCCCTTAGTACGGCCGGACTTGCCCCTACATTTGCTGATGAACACGCCGTCAGTACGTGCTCTGGGGTCGTACATTCAGGAGGTACTGGATCTGCGAGCTCACCTTTGCCCCCGCATGGCTGCCCGCTGATCAGGCACTACGGGTGCGGTGCATGAGTGTATATATTTGTGTGTTTTTGCATTTTGTATATTGGAACAGTTTGTCAGCAGGCTGATTGCTGCCACGGTTTTTCCCTCGAAAACCCTTGGGGGCGGGGTTTTTTTAATCCGGGTAGTAATCCGCTTGCTGCGCTTTTGTATTGGGTCCCATAGACCGATTGGTCTCCGTGGACGATAAAAATACCTTCCTTCCTTCCTACCGCTAGTTTAATGAAGGACGACAAACTCTATTCAATATTCAAAAGAAGTACACAATTGCAAAAGACAAGAACAAAATCTCGGTAGACAAAGATAATCCATTGAATGAAGCAATCTGCCTATGTATAAGATAATATACCCAAACATTCCTCAAAAATCAAGAGTCTCTTCTCAAGAGCAAGCTGAAGACATAGGTATGCCTTCACCAATCTATCTTGTGCCTTGTTAAGAACTTGGTCAGCACTAATTCTTAAGCGCTTGAAGATATACCACAGCCACCTTTTCCAAATAGACCATAACAACCATCCTGTTGCTGCAAATTGTTTTCCCATTTATGTTTAGACTGCATAGACATCAATCATAGTCTTGTCACTCAAAGATTCATTCTTGGAGAGAAAGTTCAAGGAAGAGTTTAGATCTATTTGAAATTTTTCCTTTAGCACGTTGAGGTCTAAAATCATGACTGTAAAGATGTTTCCCAAGCTGCTCATCATTGGAAGTAAGAACATCTTTCCCTTTCTGCTTATATCTTTCAATATCATTATCTTTGACAATGCCCTTGTAAAATCATAAGAAGATACCTTTGTTTAAAACTGTAACTGCTTTTTCATGATCATTTTTATGAGTCTTTGAATTTGAGAAGGAGGCAATTTGATCTTCAAGAACCTTATTACCATCATTTTCTCCAGATAATCTCTTTTTTTTTTTATATTCTTCTTGCACTACCATTTTGGTTAACAAAGGGTCCAATTATTTGAGTTTCTTGAATTGTGATGTTTGATAGCAACAATAAAGTTATCCACTGTAATACCATTGTTTTTCTTGCTGAATTAATCCTTCAATACATAAGGATTAGAAGTAGCCATATTTGTATTTTTGTTTAAGGTCCAAGCTAGACTAGTCTTGTCACTAGAATATCATCTTGTACAGACTAGCTAGAATACCCTACCACCGGTCAAGGGGCCAAAGTGGAGGACACGTATAGGCACAAGTTCTACCACGTCGGGGATCATGGCCGTATAACCCCAGTAACCAACTCCCAAAGATAAACATACACTGGCCGGGTTTGAACCCGTGACCAAGTGCACATTTATTTTGGCATTACTAGGCCTATACCAACTCACCACACATCCGTTCGGCAAAACTTTAGCCATACATGCACACTTTGTAGGCAGGATACCTCCTAGCCTTAGGATGTCCGCAGTGTATTTTTGTATTTTTGTTTAAGGTCCAAGCTAGACTAGTCTTGTCACTAGAATATCATCTTGTACAGACTAGCTAGAATACCCTACCACCGGTCAAGGGGCCAAAGTGGAGGACACGTATAGGCACAAGTTCTACCACGTCGGGGATCATGGCCGTATAACCCCAGTAACCAACTCCCAAAGATAAACATACACTGGCCGGGTTTGAACCCGTGACCAAGTGCACATTTATTTTGGCATTACTAGGCCTATACCAACTCACCACACATCCGTTGGGCAAAACTTTAGCCATACATGCACACTTTGTAGGCAGGATACCTCCTAGCCTTAGGATGTCACAGGTATTTTTGTATTTTTGTTTAAGGTCCAAGCTAGACTAGTCTTGTCACTAGAATATCATCTTGTACAGACCCCTACCACCGGTCAAGGGGCCAAAGTGGAGGACACGTATAGGCACAAGTTCTACCACGTCGGGGATCATGGCCGTATAACCCCAGTAACCAACTCCCAAAGATAAACATACACTGTCCGGGTTTGAACCCGTGACCAAGTGCACATTTATTTTGGCATTACTAGGCCTATACCAACTCACCACACATCCGTTGGGCAAAACTTTAGCCATACATGCACACTTTGTAGGCAGGATACCTCCTAGCCTTAGGATGTCACAGGTATTTTTGTATTTTTGTTTAAGGTCCAAGCTAGACTAGTCTTGTCACTAGAATATCATCTTGTACAGACTAGCTAGAATACCCTACCACCGGTCAAGGGGCCAAAGTGGAGGACACGTATAGGCACAAGTTCTACCACGTCGGGGATCATGGCCGTATAACCCCAGTAACCAACTCCCAAAGATAAACATACAATGGCCGGGTTTGAACCCGTGACCAAGTGCACATTTATTTTGGCATTACTAGGCTTATACCAACTCACCACACATCCGTTGGGCAAAACTTTAGCCATACATGCACACTTTGTAGGCAGGATACCTCCTAGCCTTAGGATGTCCTGTGTATTTTTGTATTTTTGTTTAAGGTCCAAGCTAGACTAGTCTTGTCACTAGAATATCATCTTGTAATGAGACCCTACCACCGGTCAAGGGGCCAAAGTGGAGGACACGATAGGCACAAGTTCTACCACGCCGGGGAATCATGGCCGATAACCCCAAAGAACCAACTCCCAAAGATAAACATACACCTGGGCCGGGTTTGAACCCGTGACCAAGTGCACATTTATTTTGGCATTACTAGGCCTATACCAACTCACCACACATCCGTTGGGCAAAACTTTAGCCATACATGCACACTTTGTAGGCAGGATACCTCCTAGCCTTAGGATGTCACAGGTATTTTTGTATTTTTGTTTAAGGTCCAAGCTAGATTATTCTTGTCACTAGAATATCATCTTGTACAGACTAGCTAGAATACCCTACCACCGGTCAAGGGGCCAAAGTGGAGGACACGTATAGGCACAAGTTCTACCACGCCGGGGATCATGGCCGTATAACCCCACTAACCAACTCCCAAAGATAAACATACACTGGCCGGGTTTGAACCCGTGACCAAGTGCACATTTATTTTGGCATTACTAGGCCTATACCAACTCACCACACATCCGTTGGGCAAAACTTTAGCCATACATGCACACTTTGTAGGCAGGATACCTCCTAGCCTTAGGATGTCACATGTATTTTTGTATTTTTGTTTAAGGTCCAAGCTAGACTAGTCTTGTCACTAGAATATCATCTTGTACAGACTAGCTAGAATACCCTACCACCGGTCAAGGGGCCAAAGTGGAGGACACGTATAGGCACAAGTTCTACCACGTCGGGGATCATGGCCGTATAACCCCAGTAACCAACTCCCAAAGATAAACATACACTGGCCGGGTTTGAACCCATGACCAAGTGCACATTTATTTTGGCATTACTAGGCCTATACCAACTCACCACACATCCGTTGGGCAAAACTTTAGCCATACATGCACACTTTGTAGGCGGGGATACCTCCTAGCCTTAGGATGTCACATGTATTTTTGTATTTTTGTTTAAGGTCCAAGCTAGACTAGTCTTGTCACTAGAATATCATCTTGTACAGACTAGCTAGAATACCCTACCACCGGTCAAGGGGCCAAAGTGGAGGACACTTATAGGCACAAGTTCTACCACGTCGGGGATCATGGCCGTATAACCCCAGTAACCAACTCCCAAAGATAAACATACACTGGCCGGGTTTGAACCCGTGACCAAGTGCACATTTATTTTGGCATTACTAGGCCTATACCAACTCACCACACATCCGTTCGGCAAAACTTTAGCCATACATGCACACTTTGTAGGCAGGATACCTCCTAGCCTTAGGATGTCACAGGTATTTTTGTATTTTTGTTTAAGGTCCAAGCTAGACTAGTCTTGTCACTAGAATATCATCTTGTACAGACTAGCTAGAATACCCTACCACCGGTCAAGGGGCCAAAGTGGAGGACACGTATAGGCACAAGTTCTACCACGTCGGGGATCATGGCCGTATAACCCCAGTAACCAACTCCCAAAGATAAACATACACTGGCCGGGTTTGAACCCGTGACCAAGTGCACATTTATTTTGGCATTATTAGGCCTATACCAACTCACCACACATCCGTTGGGCAAAACTTTAGGGTGAAAGCATGCTAGGGTGTACCATATAAATTACCTTTTAGGGAGTGCAAAACTACCCAAAAAAGTACCCAGTACTGGGTACTGGGAACTTGCATAAATGTCTCAATAAACAATAAGTTTGAGAGTTGATTGATTCATTTTAGTTTCTAATGGTGTTGTTATACTTTGATACTATAGATTGACATGTTATTGATCTTCAATTCAAATTTTTTTTATTGATTTTAGTGGAAAGAAAACTATGAAAGTACCAGATTTAAAAGTACCCAGTGTAGGTACTTTTGAGGGTTCCAAAAGTGGTACACCGTAGCATGCTTTCACCCTTTAGCCATACATGCACACTTTGTAGGCAGGATACCTCCTAGCCTTAGGATGTCACAGGTATTTTTGTATTTTTGTTTAAGGTCCAAGCTAGACTAGTCTTGTCACTAGAATATCATCTTGTACAGACTAGCTAGAATACCCTACCACCGGTCAAGGGGCCAAAGTGGAGGACACGTATGAGGCACCCACTTACTTCATGTTATCCTCTACTTGGAGCTTGTTGTTATCCTCACATGATATGCACCACATATACCATCTGTCATGTTTCTCACACAAAAATGGTAAACCAGCCCAACTTTCATGTAAGATATTTTTTTTTGACCAAGGAAGTCAATATAAGGGATGGCAGTGGGGATAGGTTTAGAAAGATCAAGTTGGACAAATGTACGGTAGTGTCTCAAGGATATGTATTCAATGAAATTGTAGGTACTAAGAGAGCAAAAAAGCTTGGTTATGTCAATTTCATTCCAGTAAATAAGGCTAGATTTTAAACTGAGATAAAGCAATGCAGAATTGGAGTTTGAGGAAGCCATTTAAGAAAAGTAAGCTGGTAACCATCATAAGATAGTGTTCCAAATTTCAAAAGAAAAAAAAAGATCGTTTTGAACCGCGCTCAACCATTAGAAAGGGGTAGTTAAGCCAATAGACATTTATTGGCATGCCTTTATTTAGATTCGTCCGTTAAGCCTATAGTTTTATGTATAATTCCAACATTGTTGACTTTGACTACTATAGCAGTCTCATTCAAAGTTAATTTTGGAAGAAGCTAAAGGTGAATTCAAGAAAATATCTTTGCACTCTTTATGCATTGGTTCCATTAGAGGCTTGGTATATGTCAAAATTTCATCAAGGATATGGTTAGAATGAATTGTTCTTCATTTTTGAGGTCTGGTAATAC
Source organism: Isoetes taiwanensis (assembly GCA_021234155.1). Taxonomy (NCBI): domain Eukaryota; kingdom Viridiplantae; phylum Streptophyta; class Lycopodiopsida; order Isoetales; family Isoetaceae; genus Isoetes; species Isoetes taiwanensis. The sequence goes on from JAJEKV010000002.1 coordinate 44,178,737, forward strand.
CATGAATTCTTGGAATATCCAGTAAATCTAGCACACGCATGCACACAAAAATCTATTCGATTTACTTATCTTTACTTTTGTAACCAATTTGAAGTCTGCTCCTCTCCTAAGCTTATGCTTTTTTCTTGCATGGGAACTTTTAGGTGCTATATCAACAAATTGAACATGTGAATTATGTGCAGTAGGTCATGCTTTTGCTCTATCATCGTCTTTTGGTGTTTTTGGTACTATATTTGTATTGGACGCTAGTTTTGGATTTTGATGTTTGTAATGAGATCCTCTGCATTATTGTTTTTGATAAAGTTGCTAAGTTTTGCAGGAAAATATGTCATTCATATCAAAATGATATCAGATGCCAAGTCCTTCTAAAAAATTCTTATGCAATGGCCCAAAGGAGATTCAATACCCCAGAAGGCCAATATAATGAAGCCATGAATACTTCGCTCAAATTGCTGTTTATATTGAAAATCCTGCTGCATCCAGCTTTATTGAGAACCAAAGGAAATTGCTATAACACTGCTATATTATATGGTTTATATATATATTTGCAACCACCTTCGCCAATAACTTCTCTGCCAGATAATCCCTCTCCTAACACAGAAAGACTAAATGGCTGGAGAAGGTTGAAGGAATGCCGACACATACAGGAGATAAACGAAGCCCACCAGCAGTTTTAGGATTTCTAGCTTCATGGGAAACTTTCTTTGAGAGAGCCAAAGCCACAGAGTAGAAATTGCAAACCATGGACAAGTATTTAACTGATGTTGCTAGAATATGGTGGTAAGTTTGAAAGAAACTGCTACCTCAGATAAAAACATGGCAGATTGCAAAAAGGCATTTGAATCGCATAATTTACATATCAATTATTATCCAAATCTTAAAAGAAATGGGATCTCTTCAAACAAAGGGAACATGATTTAATACATCATTTCTATTCCAAGTTCTCATACTTGACAATTTGGATGGGAGAATTGCAACCCAGATTTATCAAAAGTGAAACAACAAGAAAATTTATAGCAGGATTGAGAGACCTGATATTGATAAACCACGTATAAAAGAACGGAATCCATTAAGCCCTGCGATTGTTGTTCTGCATTGCATACAGTGCCTTCCAACCTGCTGCCACATGTAATCGGATGGAAGTATCCCAGTATCTGATAGTGAGGAACTCTATGCCCAGGTACTTGTAGGTGGGTGCTACCTCCACATTTTACCTCTGATAAGTAAAGGAGGAAAGCCTCAGATGGCGCAAAGATGAGACAAGAAATATCTAAGTCTTGACCAAATTGACTTCCATTCCCATGGTTCTGCAGAAAGTGTCCAGGGCATGCAAATGATGTTGCATGTCTTTCGCGGCGTGGGCCAGAAGGTCAAAATCATCAGCATATATTTGCTGCTTAATAATCTGATGCACAAGCTGAGCTCCATCACCTCCATGATCAATAAGCCACCCTTTCAACTATTCAATGTAGAGGCCAAACAATGTTGCAGAAAGCGGGCTTCCTTGTTGGACCCCAATATTGTTGTCTCATACAGCCTGTACACCACATTTTGCAAGTCCACGCTCCTAGTTGTCTTAATCTCGCCGACAACTCGTCGTGAGGCATAGTGTCAAAAGCCCTTGTGAAGTCAATGAAGCAACAATAGAGTTCCTATTATCAATTTTGCTATCCTCAATCCAGGGATAGGTTCAATACGCTGTATGTTTTATACGGAATACATATGAATTGTATGATACGGCACATATTTGCCGTATAAAACGTATAAAATACGGCAAAAAAAAATTCCGACGTCGGAAGATTTTCGCGTATGCGAAAACAACTAGTTCACAGCGACTGTGAAAGTTTTTTACAGACGCGAAAACAGAGGTTTCCAGATAACGCACGCCAAACCTTCCGCTTTACGCGGCGCGAAAGTTTTTCGCGTGCACGCCGAAATAGTAGGTTTGACGCCACGGGGAATTTCCGCAGACGATTTTTGAATTTGAATTTTGATCGCCGAAATCCTATAAACCACGTACACGGAACTTTTTCGCGATCATAAAAACCGTATAGCGGGTTTTTTTTTTTTTTTTTTTTTTTAATTTGAATTTGAAAACCACAGATGCGTAAACCTTTTGTTTCGCGGTCGCGCGAAAGTTTCGGCGCAGACGCGAAAACGTAAGGTTTCAGCGACTGTAAAAAAAAAAAAAGGGCTGCAGTTTTACTATTTACAGACGTCCAACGCGAAAAACTTTCACAGACATAAAACGTAAGACGTCTAGGAGACGTCTACTTATATGATTTCTAATACTGGTCTCGTCTATGGGGTATCTCTACTCGGACCCCAAGAGGATCATAGAGCAGATGCAAATATTGTACCCACTTATCAAAGCTGATATTTCCTGTAGGCTGCATGGATTTGTGCAAGACGTTTTTCCAAAATGTCCTGGGGTGCCAGTCCATGAGATGGAACATTCTCCTCTGATGCTGTGCAATGTATTTGGCTTTCTTGCCTTTCAGAAACAGACAATATTGTTTAATTCCAAGGGGATGCAGAGCAGTTTCAATAACCTGTTGAAGCCATCATTTGAGTTCCCTTCATCTAGCATGAAACCACTGGTTACAAGGGAAGGTTGTAGCCCCTGATGTTCTTCGTGGACGGCTTCTGCCAAAGCATCCCTTGCCAACAGTCATAATGCCTTGGACCACTTGATCTGTCTATTCCTGCAAAGTGGGAAGCTAGAGAATTCCCTCTAGGTCATGAATGAGGAATAGCCAAGAATCAGGCTAGAATTCCTTTGGGTGAACATTATAATTCTGGAGATATTATTACAAACATCATTGCCCAAAACTAGCACCCAATACTAAAATAATAAAGAACCACCAAAAGATGACAATCGAGCAAAAGCACGACCTACTGCACATATTTCACATGTTCAATTCATTGATATAACACTTGAAAGTTCCCATGCCAAGTTTGACAAGGGAAAAGTAGAATCTTATAAAAGGAGCAGACTTCAAATTGGTTATCAAAATTAAGATAAGTAAATTAAACAGACTTGCGTGTGCATATGAGTGTTAGATTGACTGTGCATTGTAATCATTTCGTTTGAATTAAGAAGTTATGTTTTCTTTCAAATGTTTAATTAAAATGAGATTAGTGTGTCTACTTGTCAAAATCAATCAAAGTACTGAGAGAACAATGGTTCCCTCTCTGGATTTAATAAAGATATGGATAGGCTGGAAAAAAGGATTTTGATACTAGACTGCATTATGGCTAGTTTAGCAATTAGATAAACTCAATCCGTTTTGCTCTCAATCCTTCCTGGATTCCAGTTTATGTAATTCCACTTTTGCTTGCAGCTTCTCTAAGGTCAGAATCCAATGATCTTCTTTGTTTCCAATGCTGCTATATATTCCTTAAAAAGGTGTAAACTTAGACATTTTCTAGACAAAGGTGAGCACTTCCTTTTATTAGTCTATTATGAGCAAATCGACCCTTAATTTGATAAATCCATAGACATGGCAATTTGAGGCCTTTAAACTCTAGCTATTTCAAGCATCTTCTAGAAGCCTACAATCAGATCGGGGAAGCATGGTCGCAGGTCGCTTTCAACAAGAGACTGCGACCCGTTATCAACCATCATTTAACTTTTAATAACAAGTATTCGATATGGTTTCTTATGAAATTAGATGTTCGCAAGGGTTATATTCAAAACTTGAATTTTCAAGTGAAGGATCATTCATATGACTGTTAGGCTAGTGGGAATGCTATGGCTAATACTACACTTGGTTAATGCTCAATTGTCGAGTCTCTTGAACTGCTCCCCCCAGCCTCAAAACATGTGCTATTGGAAAGAATACTTTCTCCAATACACTTAGTACAGATCAATAGATTGAAAGATACTTAAAATTTTGATATAAAAGGTGCACTGCTCTAGTTGGATTTTGAACTTTGAATTATAAAAATAGTGATTACCATCTTGAGAAGTGTTTTAGATATAACTTCTGTAAAAACATTGAACCGACCAAATACTTTTGCCATTCAATAACCTTGGATGAGAGCTTTCTAACAAGACTAAATTCACGTAGTGCAGACCTGGTGCAGACCTCCCAGAATTCTTTGTCCTTTGCTGTTATTAGACCTTTCCTTGCCATTAAGGCCATATTTGTCATGTTAGTATGGCATAATCGCGCATGCCATGTATTCATTGATACAGATTCAATAACATTCAAACTGGGCAAATGATCAAAATCCAGACCAAAAAGATTTCCAACTCATTTTCCAACAAACTTTATTTCATTTTCAAGCAAGATCTTACATTCAAGTTTCTCAAAAACAACCTTATATCCGAGGTCAACTAACTGACATACAGAAATTAAATTTCTGACTAGATTTGGTACACACAAAACTTCCTTAAGCTCCACTGCCTTTTCTTCAAGATCATAAATCTCAAGTATTCCGGTATCTTCAATCTTTTGCAATGCTCCGTTTCCTAATTGCACATGTCCTACTCCACATTTTCTGCGCTTCTTCAGCAGACTTGAGTTGCAAGTCACTGTTTTCTCAGCTCCTGAATCTATTATTATAAAATTGTTATCCCTTTTATCAGAAGTATCCAAAATAGAAAAGATATTATGGCACTTTACCTCAGCTGTATCATCAAGATGTTCTTCTTCTACTCAGCTTCTTGCACAAGATTCATGGTCGGATTTCCTTTATGATAAGACCTTCCTTTTGGTAATGCTCCTCTGGCATTTGTATATTTTCCCTTACCTCTGCCTCTTCCAGACGACCCTTTAGGGCTTGGACAGTTTACTGCCATATGGCCTTTACCATCACAGTTGAAACATTTTACAACCTTAGCTTCATTTGGACAATCTATTTTTAGATGTCCATACTGATTGCAGTTATTGCATGGCCCCAGCTTCTCCTTATTGACACCTCCTCCTCTTCTCGATTTTCCTGTGTATAAAAGTTCAGGAGAATTCTCACTATCATCAACTCCAGTTCTTCTTTGCTCAAATTCAGTTCTAATCATTCTTATTGCATGTTCCTTGGATTTAGCAACGTTTCTTATCAGAGTAGCCAGCTGCTTATTGTGAGATACAGCCCTTGCCAAGGGAAAAATATGATATTGTTCATTCAGTATTATTCCAGCTCCTTCCAGATCTGCTATAATTTACTCAAATTTCTCCAAATATTCTGTCATGTTGTCTTTCTCATGCAGCTTCAGTTTTCTGAGTTGTTTCTCTAAAACATCTATCTGAGGCAAAGTTTTTACTTTGTATTGACTTATCATATATTCCCACATTGCCTTTGGACTCATTCCCCTCAACTTGAGTTTGATGGTGGCTCCAACCTTACTAGTTATTATTGCCTGAGCTTCCATGATCTTTATGTTGTCAACTTGTTCTATAGGCAATCTGGAAGTTACAGTACCACTAGCAGTTCCACCTCTATCTCCAATTGGCCTCTCAGCCACTGAACTTTCTCCTTCATCTGCATTTGACTCATCTGAACTTACTTCTATCACAGTTCTGGCAGTGCTTCCATCAATGAGATGCCACAAATTTTCAAACTCCAGCACCTGCCTGATACCTTATTTCCGGATCTGAAAATCGTCTTCTCCTTTGAACACTTCAATCGAAGTCAGTAAGTTTGCACCAAACCATGTAGACATCTTCTATCCTGTGCTCTGATACCAGTGAAGATATTTAAAGATGATATTCAGCTATAACTTAGTATCTAACACTTTAGATTATTTAGACTAGCAAAATATTTCTAATGCACAATGACTCGGTTCTCTCTAAACCATGCAAACTTATAACCAAGATATTGTTCACTTATTTGATCGGCCCAAGTACTGTTCACAAGCTGTGTATATTACTTTCAAAAAAATACAAGCGATCCTCATATTACTGAATGAGACCACGATTCACTCTTGCTGATACTGCTGTAATCGTACTTCTTGTTTTTTTATCTTGATCAGTCCGATATGTCTACCGGACCGACCTCTACCAGTTCATGGAATAATACAAAACCATATATTTTGTCTCAACGTCATTCGTCCTTCTAAATATCTTCTATAATTATAAGGCTATTCTATTTAAAGAACAAGCCCAATGATATCCTTAGCCATCCTTTTATTTCGACCATTGGAATTTGACTTTTCTCGACTCATTAGGATCTCCTTTTAGACTGATCAAACTATATCCATCTATATTACATGAATCAATCATTTCCTTCAGGATCTGCTGTAATAAAGTCGAAACCTCCTCCATAGATATAAAATCACCAAATACGAGCAAAAAAATGCTTAGGATCAGAGCAGGCAAATACCGGTAAGGGATTCCGGTTCCAACTATCATGAATCTACGCGAAAACAAGGAAATGAAATACGAAAGAAATACGCCAAGATCGACAAAGAATCTGATATATGAACATGAATCAAGAGTACAATGGCCCGAAGGCAAGCAAGAATAAGATGCCTAGAAGGCTCAAGACTGGCGTTGAAACGGAATAGTTCGACAAGAAAAAGGTGTCTCCTTATATATCTAGGTCAACAGTTAGGATCGCGCCACCCCAATGGATGAGATCATGCCAAGTGTCGGGCATGCATGTAGGTTCTAGAATATTCTAGAACCTCCTAGAAGCAACCCCGCATATGAGAAGGACATGAGGGAATGTCTTTATATAACAAATATTGGTAGCGCACTTGACAAAGGTGTGTAACTCGCAATTGGAAGGTTGTGAATTCAAACCCTGTTTTGTGCAACTACCTTTTTGCATCCGTGTGACGACCATCTTTTGTACGTACGAGTATAATGTTCTATGATATGAATATCCGTATGGTCGTCACAAGTAGGGAATGAGCTGGAAAAAGCAATAGTGGCAGAAGGAACTGCAGGAGTTGGAATGGATAGGTGGGGATAGGTTTGCTAGAAAGTTGTTGATTGTGAAAGAAGAGGGAGTAAAAGAAGGAGGCAGTTGCACATTTAGATTTTCTACATTAGGATGGGCTTCTAAATAACAACATCAACACTAACAGTAATAACAATAAACTACCTCGAAGGATAATGATAATCATCCATCCATCGTATCAACACAACAATGTGTTCGTACATCAATAAAACTTCTACCTAGGCTCAGACTTGAGGTGGAAGTCGACTAACGGCCAGGGGTCTGCAGATAGAATAGACCGAGTTATGGCAATGACTTGGACTGGCAATAGACAATGGCAAGGTTGACCACTTCATCCATCCCTCCTCTGCATACTTTGAGGTAAACTGGATCAAAAGCTCTGGCATGACTGTAACTTGCTGGAGATGCAATCTCATGGAATCACCTAATGATACTACTTCAGGTTGCATCTCTCTGATCTGTTGAGATAGAAGGGTTGCATCTTCGCTTTCGAGGTGCAGTGGCTTCATGGGCGGCTAGAGGACTGTGGCAACACGTCCTTTCTCGACCGAACTCCCAAAACAAGAGCCAGTCTGACACCTACAACTCTTAAGAGTCAGGGCGACACCATTGATCCAGGAAGTGTCCCACCCATACCCAGCCTACATGAAGTGACCAGCTATAAGTCTAGCCCAATATGGGTACCCAGCACTTTACCACTGATCCTGTCATGCAGTGCTCAGGCACTCCACCATCGATCACATTTTCACCTTGCGTGCTTGATAAAAGACAACGAAAATAAATGATAAGACTTGTACCGCTGCTTTGTGGACTTTGCCAAAGCTTTTGATACGGTCCCTAGAGAGAAGATATGGGAAAGATTAATGAGCTTGGGAGCCTCCAGGAAATGCAAATAGTTGTTTACAGGCTATAAAATCTGCACAACTCAAGTGCCACCCTCGAATAGGATTACCAACAACAGTATTGGGGTTCAACAGGGTTGCACAATATCTCTTACATTGTTTGGATTGTATATTGATCAGTTAGAAGATTGGCTTGCACAACATGAAGGGTGGGAGGGCCAAGCTTGCTCACCATATCGTCCAACAGATCATATATGGGGACGATGTCAATCTCCAACATAGACTCCATCGAGTATGTAGCAACACCGGGATGCCTTGAATACCTTATGCCATACAACTGGAATGTGCGTTGACTGGCCAAAATCAAGTGCTCCTTGTGTCATCTTCGAGGCAACAGAAACAACCTCGCTTCACTTGCCGAGGTCAAGAGGTAGAGGTAGTGCAAACATACAAGTACTTTGGAGTGGAGTTTACTACCACAACATATTGTGATACTTGTATCAAATAGCAGGTAGCGATAAGTTGAAAAGTATGTCATGCAAAACAAACTGTCACGTATCAGCGCTTTATGATTGGTCAAACTAGTCGCATTTGGTCAGGATATTGGTGGAGCCAGTGCTTATTTATGGTGGAGGTATGAAGACCAGTGATATCACTTACAAATTGGGATGATTTGGAATGAGTGTAGAATGCCTTTTTGACCGGAGAACTTGGAGTCAAACCCAAGGTCCCAAATTAGATTCCCTTGCAAGGGGCTAAGTTTTTACCTCTTCAAAGAGCTGCTTTGGAATGTCATCCTTCCAAAAAGTGGTAAGCATGGAGGACAATGCCTTGCGAATTTCGCCTACACAATGGTTATGGTCCACAATGTCTTAAAGCCTATTGGAAGAAGAAAAGAGCCACATGATTCTCCAGATGGCACATCTAGGAGCAGAGGTGCATATAGGTACATAAAGACGAGGATCACAATTACATAAAGCAGTATGCAAACACATGTTTCCAGTGTAAGCTTTGGAATGACAATGTTTTGGAGTTGGTGGAAACATCACCCTACAAAGACCTAATAAATCCAATGCTTGCTAGGGTTCCACAATGGTACTTGCAAACATATCTAGCCGTGAAAAACCATAGAATGATTACCTCCATGAGCACACCACCTCAGAATCGGGACAAGAAGATGGATGAAGGAATAGCAAGAACAGAGGTTCTACCAATGCTGCCAGCTAAGATGAAAGCCACATGCTTCAACATTATCCATTGTTTGCAGTTTGATCACATATGATTTTTCGCTACATGTCGCAGTAGGAACGTTGGCATCATGCATTCAGGAGATATTGCTAAGCCTATTATTGCTAAGGTTTTTTCATCAAAAGCCTTTACGGCCGGGGTTTTTTGATCCTGAATAGCAATATGCCTACTGTTCTCTGTCCCTCTCTCTTCCCCTCCCTTTTTTTTTGGTTTGAGTGTTAGCATACGTCTATGCAAGGCCATGAATCAAGACACTTACGACAATAAGATATATAATGAGCCAACTTATTTCTTGCAAGCGAATGGAGACATATGTTCTGGACATGTATTAGCAGACATCTATGCAAGGCCATGAATCAAGACACTTGCTATGTAATGAGCCAGCTTATCTCTTGCAGGGAATGGAGACATTGAAACACAATTAATGATAACAGCAGCATGAAGAGTTGTCATATCCATTTTAGAAGTATACATGCAAACTGAAAATTGGATGAAAATCCAGAGCACAACCAATCAGATTAGTTTTGAAGGTAATTTGGATGGCTGTGTCTACTGCCAGTTACGTTCATAAGCATGGATATGATGATCAACAGTTCTATACCTAGCATTTCCAACCGAGCTGAATACAAATGACAGCGATCTACTAACAAATTACCAGTGGTAAGCTTCTCACAACTCTTTGCAAAGAAGCTCTAAAGAAGCATGGAACTGGGATCTGCGTTTGATAGACACCCACTTCTTTAGATTGTGCGCAAATGTGCATAGAGATGCATTTTCTTTTTTCTTAGCCTAGCAACGTTCATTAGGATGAGATCATTTACGAATCATGATGGTCTTTGAGGTTCCGGCACTATGCCATCATGATGAGGTTCTCTCTTAAGCATTTGAGATATGGGATTGAATCATCGCCGAATCAGAGATTGAAAGAAATGGTTGAAATACTGCACTTATTGGGGCAATGGGCTTTTGAACCTTTTAGTTCTTTCTCGGTCCTTGCAAACATATGTAGCAGCATAGGATTTTCTTGCATGTCTTAAAGTGTGATTTTCTTGCTATGCCACTATTACATTTAGCTGGAAGTCTATAACTTCATACTGTTGTGATTACTTCCTTACTGGCTCTTGCGTTTTTGTGCAGATGTAGGCTTGATGTATTAGTCAGTGAAGCTATACATTTACTACGATGTTCTTGGGGTTAGTTTTGAGGACGTGTTTAAATATTGCTGCTCACAATAGGAAGGAAGACTTTATAGCAATCTATTAGAAGTCTATATCTGTCAATGACATTAATGCTTGCTAATAATTGTTTCATTTATTCAATCTTTGAAGTGCATCATGAAGATATAGTAAGTATCTATTGGGATCGCATATGCTATCATATCCACACGTAATGCATAATTTTTTTTCATGGATTATCTGATCATTACCTCTCCAACAAATGTATGACAAAACTTTCTGTCTGCTTTTATCCCTTTTCTCAATTGCTATTGGACTTCTGCTGTTGGAACCAAATTATATCATAAGCACTTTTGTGTACTAGAGGTAGTTTTAAAGAGCGGTCAAATTTGCATGAAATTGGGTTTTCTTGCTGATCAACTGACAGCATTACAAGGGCACAATGAGAATGATTGATAGAGGTACATGACGGTAAGAAAACATTTAACAGAGATAGGGGCTATAATTCCCTTGCAAACATGTCTCAATTGGCAGGCAGGGTATGTTGTCTTATCCTCATTTCTCCAGAATATGTAGTAACTGAACTCAACCATTTCATTTGAAGTTATCCATTGAGTCTACGGATGTATGTTGAAGCTCTTTCATCCACAGCACAAAAAATATATAGCCATGGTCCAACATGATGGGTTTATGCATCCTGATTTGGTTACTAACACAGTTCCAAGATTTCCACAAGTAGATAGAATTAAGCCCACTTTCCCTTTGTTGCAAAGTGTCATTATATCTATTAAAAAATAAACCATAGATTGTTTATGCTTGGATAGCTACACATTGCTATTGAGTGACAACTACTTTTTCCAATTTCATTTAAAACTTCCTTTCTTCATTTCTTTCTTTCTTTCTTTGCTACACATTGTTATTAAGGTTTCGGATTTCCTTAAAAGATTTTGCTAGCATTTCAGTATCAAAAAGTAATTTCTGATGTTAAACGGTACAATAGCTGCTTCTTTTTGCTTCTAGCTTATACTTGACAACGTGATAGAAGGCCTTTCCTGGGAGAACGTGGTCGAAAGCCTTCCATGGATCACAAGTTTGGCCTTATTGGATGTTTCTTCGACAAGCATTTCACCCTCTTTTTCTACCATGTACATTAATGACAATGGTTGCTTGAATGCTGCTATACATCTTAATTAATAGAATTGTAGTAAGTGGACCTGAATTGTGTCATTTTGGCATATCCTTAAAGATGTGTAAGCAGTTCTATATGTAATCTGTGTTTTGAAAACATAGTGCGATTCTCTAGGAAACATGCATCTCATTTATAGTGTTTCCATTGTGCTCTTTTCCTTCCTTTTGTCTAAGACAGGGATTTGATATTGACTTTTAAGAATAGAATAGAATAGATTTTTAGCGTCCACGGAGACCGACTGGCCTATGGGACCCATATAAAAAAGAGAGCAGCAAACGTATTACTGACATAATTAAAAAACCCCCGCCCCGAAGGGTTTTCGAGGGAAAAACCTTAGCAGTAATAAGTCTGCTGGCATGCTGTACAATTGTGTAGGACAGTTCAATGCCGTCATGGAAGACACAACTGAGTCTGTGAATCCATAACCTCCTGGAGGTATGACCTCAACAAACCCACTGACGCCGTATTCAACAACTCATGCAACGGTTGGCCAGGCACTAGCAATCGATCATACCGCTCTCTGATATGGGCAAACGCTGGGCAGACCTGGAGGGCATGACATTCATCCTCAATGGCGCCCTGGTGGCAACACTGGCAAAGCCTTTGCTCTCGTGCTTCCCGAGCCCAACGTCCTGTCTCAATACGGAGGCGATGTGCACCCGTGCGAATGGAAGCTATAAGTTTGCGCTTCTTCATGGCAACTGGGTGTATAAGTACTGGTGTGGGCCTCTCGTGAGCCTGGGATTGACTTGCTGCTGATAGTGTGCCAGCTTAACGTGCGTCAGAGCATCTGCATCCCAGAGCTTGCGAAGGAAAGTAGCATCTAGGTACAACTTAAGTGCCTTGTGATCTTTCTTTGTCCTTACATGTACACATCTGTTTGCTTGTACACCCCAGCGTGAGAACCATTGAGCTTGCTTGTCCTTCCAGCAGGCTTTCAGGCGTTGGGGACCCATCGCCATGTCCAAAGCAAGGTTGGGCAAACGTGTATCACCCATAGCGACCATCTTCTGGAAGTAAATGATATGGCGTTCCAATGCAGCCCGTTGAAGGGGCAGAAAAACTGTCTCCTGGAGTAGGATCTGGTATGAAGTTGCTTTATCATTTGAATGTACTTGGTGATAGATGGCTAGGTTCTGTTAGCACTTTCCCATGTAGTACTTGTACTTTAGCTACTGTTTAAAAAGCCATCATTGCAGACAAAGTTTTAAGCTTTTCTATATACTACAGAAAATGTTGTTACAAACTTATCCCAAGAGGGAACTTGAGCGTATTAGATCATAAAATCTTGAGGTGCATTGTGTTTTAATTCTAATGTCGTGCCTATAATTTAATAATTTTTTTCAATTCTCCTGTTTCTCTCTTGCCCCTATTTCAATTTAGCAACACATTCTACACAAACCATTACATTAATCACTCTAAAATTAAATCTCCCTTGAAACCCCCTGTGGTTTGGGTGCAATTCACACGAGGGGTGACTTCGGGCATCGAGAGCTGTCGGATTGGCATATTTGCCCTTTATTCCTTGATCTGAACCATAGATAGCGATCCTCATTTGTGGGGTATGCTTGTACAAGTTTTGGTATACTATATATTGAGGCTTGCAAAATACTATAAGGTTTACGGCAATATACTAAATGGTGTTGATTTTGTACATGTGTTATATAATTTTAGGGGCTCTCGCTGCCCTATGTCACCCCTCGTGTGAATATGCTCCCAACCCACAGGGGGTTTCAAGGGGGATTTAATTTTAGAGTGATTAATGTAATGGTTTGTGTGTTAACCCAAAAAACTTTTGGCCCCTTCGGGGTCTTAAGGATTGATGAACGAAGTAGAAAACATTGGTAATCATATTATAGACACAATTAGAAACATTTTATTGATATCTATTTATTTAGGAATTTAAAATAGCAAAAAGAAATAGAAACCATGATATAAAGTTTAAAGGCTTGAATGTTGTAGCGATGTAAGATGTGATAATATTGATTGATGCTGCTCATAATAATGGTAGGCCATTTTCATCAAAATCTCTTGAGAACATCATCCTTGTCATTGGAGCTGTGAGAATATTAAAATCTCTTGGAAGACCTATTTGAAAATCCATGTGGCAAAAAGCCATAATAGTTTATGTTCCAACTCTAACCAAGTCCGCAAAACAAAGGCATCATCCCAGACTTACTAGCTTGTATGGTAGTTATAGCCCAGAGAAATGATATATACTATGAATATCTAGCATTATAACAGGGGTTTTTTTTGTGATTTTATACGCTTTTTGGCATGGTTTTTATATGATTTCATGGGCGTATTGCACGAGGCATACTAATCAATATATCTAGAGTGCACCAAGTTTTTGCATGCATTTTGTGCAATTTTTGTTTCATGCTCCTCAATGGTTAAGATCAGAGGGCTTACAAAGAAAGCCCTCTTTTAATATAAAAAGATCCAAGGGCTTATAATGAAAGCCCTTTTCTCATGAAATTCGAGACACCGGAATTAGGGCACGGTTAGGGTTTGTGGAACATAACCTTGCCCTTTTGCATGAGCCTTCCCTTTCTGCCTTTTACAGGCCAGTACTTACGACCAAACATTTCTGATCCGGCAAGAGCTGCTGCAGCCAGGCTGTGTGCTGACCTGAGAAATTGTTAGCATGGGAGGAACAACACCAGTATTAGTTGCACAAAGGTTGAGATATAAGGGAAATGAAGTATTGGACTACAGAAAACTCAGACATTTAGATTCTTGTTTAGACGTTTCCTTGCCTTATTATCTTCCTTGTGCATGCATGTTGACAGACTAACACTGGCTCCTCCAGTTTCTCTTTTGCAGAAGCCAGAAAAGACCAAGAAATTGGAGCCATATGATGTGGAATGTAGTAGGCAGCAGACAAATTCCAGAAGCGTACATGCCTCCGAAGACAATGCTTGTGCATTACGAACAGGAGGTTATACAGAGAAAGGGAGCATTTGTTTTAGTAAGAAAGATGCAAGGTTATTTCAAAGCAGCTTACGCCAGTTTTGCACCACCTGATCTTTAGTAAAACATGGTGAAAGAAAACTATTAGAAGTGATTGTTAGCATCTGGAGGAAGGGAACCTAAAAGCCACCTCCATGTGACTGACATAACCAAAAACGTCATTGAAGAAGTTGGAAGTGAGATTCGGGATAACAAGTCAGTTAATACAGCTGCGGAATGGAAAAGAATTAAGCAACTAATGGCCCAAAGTACCCCACTTTGCAAAGGCCACAAAGAACCCTGCGTTGTCCGGACAGTCAAGAAGTCTGGACCAAATGTTGGGCGTAGCTTCTATGTTTGTGCTCGTGCAAAGGTTGAAATTTATGCAAGTTTTATGTTACCTTATTAAGTGCTGAATCTGACTGACATCTTTTGTTTTGTGTCCTTGTTGGATAGGGTCCAACTACAAATGCCCAAGCTAGATGTGACCATTTCGAATGGGCAGTTGCCAATTCCAAAGGGAAGAAGAAAGAAGTATTTGATTAGGATTTTGCCTAGGCCTCAAATCTATGGCATGTATCCATCGTGACCCATTTTGTAAGATGGCAAAGAGTAAGATAAGATTTGTTTCATCAGTCCCTAAAGCTTGAAGAAGGTAGGTATCAGTTATTGTGATTTGACTTCCCGGATTTTATAGGCAAAAAACTTACAGAAACAGAAATTTCCATGATGGTCATCTTGTCATTGTTAGCATATTTCTAAATTCTTAGTTTTGTTGCTGCACTTGTTCTTTTCAGATTTGTTTGGTCTTGAATTAATGTTTTCTGTTTTTTAAATGTGTTACCATTTGTCTATTATCTATCATGGTATTATGTCACACTTAATATTAGGACTTCGAATGTAATGGCTTGTTTTTAGCTCTACTACCATTTTCTATTATGATTCATATGCACTAAGGAATCTCCATGCACAGATATTATATGCACAATATTACATGCACTAAAGAAACTCCATGCACAATATTACATGCACCCCTACACCATCCTTAAGGGCCCGAAGAGACCAAATTTTTTTTTAGTTACACAAGTACCATTAACATTGTTAACACAAATCATTGTATTTGACACATTTAAATTAAAATCCCCCTTAAACCCTTTGGTTTGGGTGCATATTCACACGGGGGTTACGTAGGGCAGCGAGAGCTGTCGGATGGGCATATTTGCTCTTTATTCCAAGATCTGGACCGTACATAGCGATCCTCGTTTGAGAGAATGTACTATAAGGTTTGTGATAGAATAATAAAAACCAAGAAAGAAAACCAGAACATACACAGCTCTACATTTTGCTGCATGTAATGTGCATGTTTGCAGCTGCTATACAAATGCTTCAAAATAACCTGAAAATGATTATATTGGATGGAAGATATAGTGATGGCATTGCCTGGATATGGCATTGTGCAAGAATAAAGGACGCATTTTCACAGACAAGGATCATCCTATATCCATCTGTTATGTTGCATTTCCACCATAGCTACTTGACAGCATCCAATACCATGGATCCAATAGTAAGAATAAGATTGTGAATCGTTGGAATTGGGCATAGAGATACCGGCCTTTTTCAAGATCTTAGAAGTAGCTTCAATATAAGTATGATTATCAAATAACATGGAATAGAGAAGGCCCGAAAAGTCAAGAAGCAAATGTATCTTGGACCCATGTGACCTGAAGCTTCAAATGTATCTTGGCTCTGTCTGAACCCTGACAGATGTTCTGTAGTCCAATATCTAAGAACAGCTCAAATATGTAGCATAATAACAGCTCAAAAACCTTTCAAACTAATTGGATCCATTGGTTTTAACTTTCAAATTGAACCAACTCCTCCAGATTAAGCTTACCGTATAGCTTCTTCTTCTTAATCCTGGGAGACAAAATGGATTTCGTTTTTAGAAAAAGCAATCCTCTTAGCATTTGGAATGAAAGCAAGAATTTAACTTACAGAACCAAATACATACCCAGTTGTGGGTGTCTATGCTGCTGCAGATCCTTGCTTCATCTCAAATGATGAGGGAGAATGTCGTCAGACAAAAAATATAAAGAGCAATACAACATGGAATTCCTGAGATATGTAAGAACAGGCTGAATGGAATTGAAATAGTGGCAAACCCCTTCGGAACAACCTGATACAGAAATGCAAAACAATCTTATTATCAATTCTTACCTCGTCAGCCCAAAGCAGTTGGGCAAAACGATCTGTGATCAATGACCATGGTGATGGGACTCTTGTTAGATTCCTCAGCATCTGACAGAAAAACAAGGACTATTTTTTCAGCTTTCGCCATGAACTGGATCTATCAGGCCAAGCCCTGATCATTCGACCCGACTGGACAGACCAGTTGCCTGGCTCCAACAAGGGATTCTTTTCTTCCTTCATATATCCATACTTCAATTGTTTACAAAAGACTGACAGATCTTTAGAAAAAAATTGGACTGAGAAACAGACAAACATCTTGGGTCCCTTTCCTACTTCTTATTTCTCAAAAGGCAGATCAGAACAGACACAATGCAAAAAAAATAATATAATTATAGCATAGATACAGCCCTATTTCCTTCTCCTCCTCTTGGCTTGATCCAAACATTCTTCTCGTGTTTATGACACAGTTCTGTATGAGTGATTTATATTACATGAAGCTGTTTTTTTTTTATGGGCACAGATCAATCCGAAAAAGTATTTCCTGTGCTACAATCTGCTCAAATCCGGCCTCCAGCTTCGATTTGGATCGGATTAAGGTTTTCGACCCCAGAAGCATTGATTTGAATAAAAAATGGCGAGGACCCAAGAGATTTTGCGCAAGACCCCAAGGGGGTCGGAAAAAAATTTAAGGCATGTAAACCTTGTTTTCGCATTTGCATCTCCATGCTTCAGGATAGTACTCCATACGGTTCTACAGATCCACGCTTCTACAACCTAGTTATTCTGTTATCTATCCCTATGCACATGGAATTTTGATTTGGGAACGAAAATCAAAGGATATATATGCCGTGACAAGGATGCAAGCAAGAATTGCTCCATTGTTGATAGCTTCCGCCACTGCTTCATAAGCATAGCTTCAACCGCTGCTTTGTCCTCCTGAAATCGAAGGAAATTTGGCAACCCTAAGCGCACTCGAAAGCCCCTTTCCTACATGAACCCTAAAACAGAGCACGTCGATGCCCTTTTTTTTACGTGAACCCTAAAACAGTGGACCTCGATGCTTGCATGTCTTTATTTGGAATTTAAAAATATTTTCGTTTGTCAATAGAAAATATCTAATATGAAACCATTACAAAACCATAGATAAATATGCCATTTAGATATAAAGAATACCGTGTGCACTCTAGATGTACTGATCAGTAGGTCTCTTGTAATACGCCCATCAAATCATATGAAAAACCATAGAAAAGAGCGTATAAAAATACAAAAAAAACCCCTTGTTATTATGCTAGATATTCTACCTATGCAACTTCATGCTTGCCTACAATAGAATTCTACTTAGGTTTGGCAATGACAAGCTCTGTTATTAGTCAAAGTTATGTTTCTAACTCCATTTTCTAATAGATGTAAGAAATCATGTTAAATAAGGTCATTTCATTTTGTTATTACAAGGGTTTGAGGGCATATACAAGTAGAAACACTGCTACCCAGTATGTACAACATTGTAATAGTTTAGAGTGTTCTTGGCATAAAGATCTCAGTTTGGCTATAAATCAATCAATCATATGATTGTATAAAGGATGGCAATCCGTTCCAACTTAATAACCTATATAAGAACTACTTCACACGCCAAACAATTTGCAATTGGGTTCACTACAACTAAATAACCTACACAGGAACCCTTGAATACAAACATGTATCACACAAATTCCTATGTCATCATTGAATTTTGAATACCTTCAATAGTTGTAATTGTTTGGCAACACTTCAAGAATTGGAAAGGACACCTGTTTCATCTCTAAATCTTTGAATAAAAGAATATGGCAACAATTCAACACTTCATGAATCACAAGCCATTTCATCACCGTACTTAATCTAGGAGTAACCATAAGCCCATGTACGCACGAGACTTTACAAATAAGGGAACGCTATCCTCACATATTCAAAACAACAATACATACATAAACACCTGTCAACCATGTACATATGCCACATATCCAACACAATAATATATCAACCATGCACATACATATGCATATAGATTGAACATCTGCCCTGGACAATTCTACATAATTGACAACTCTACATATATTACTGAATCCTACATCTTATTCAGCTAATTCTACAATAAAATTGTATTTACGCCCGGCAACGCCGGGCACCATAACTAGTATATATTAGTATTAGTATTGAAATAATATTATATCGTTATTCTTTTTCAAGGGTTTGGAATTATTGCATTTAGAAATGAGAAGCAAGAGGAAGATGGTGACCAACTATACCACGTACAAAAAAATATGAGGGCTTTTAGAAGCAACTTTTTTTGGCATGACCCTCGCCACACTTTCTTTCATGAAATTTATAGGTTTTATTAAGCGGTCCTAATGAGTTATTGCCTTAAAAATGTAGAAACATGGTTAAGTGATTAATATCTTATCGGCGTATAATGAACACATTTTTTTTATAAATGGGTGGTTTATCATGTTCTGATTAACTTATTCAACGCCAAGGAGTTATTTCCTTAACGACATAAAATCTCCTAGAAAAAGGCATTTTTTGTATAATTAACTAGTCAATACCTTATCCATGCATATCTACATATTTTATGATGATAATTGTATTGTATAATCCATCAGGTTTGAATTAACTTGTTCGATGTAAGGAGGAGAGCGTATAATACTCTTAGTATTACATGGTCCCTGTATCAGCCATTAATAGCTACACTAGGTCTTGTTATCAGCCATGCCTCATCTATATATATTGTCACTATAGCACTTTGGCTTGACCGACCCATCTACCTAACTGCCCTACTACTCATCCATGTGGCCAAAGGGATGCCACGAGCCAGGCCCAACTTGGATTGTGCCCAACTTTATTAAGCAATCTTCCTCTCTCCGATTGGATCGTTCTCTAAAGTATAGGATGAATGACTTCATACCTTCTTTTGAAATTCATAAGGCTGTTTTAGTTGGGACTTACTATGGTGAGCTCCATGGACTATCTGGGGCAGCAGCATTATGTCCCGGGGGATTCACCTTTGACCAGCGTATAACCCATGAGAGTTCAACGGAGGGGTGTTTTTTGGACCATTTGCGTACGTATACTTAGGGGTTAGGGGTGTTTTTAAGCACTGATTTGGAGCAATATCTATACACAAAGGGGTCAAATTGCCTTTTAAAATTGCGTATACAAGGGGGGTTTTTTGCTACCCTCCGAACGCAGATGCCATACCCCCCTTATGTATAAGTGCATCCCCCGGGCATTATGTGCTTTGCTGTGAGCACTTCGACGTCCAAGCTCAAAATCCCGTCTCCGATGTGATAGGTTTGATCATGTTATCAAAGGGCTTGGAAGAACGACAGACTCTAGCCTATTGTCTGGCTTGCCATCCTTGTTAATAACTCTCTTGCCTTAGAAAAGGTCTTGGATCCTCAATCCCAACACCCTTCTCTCTAGAAGCAGATAGCATATCAATAGTGCATTGTCATTCATTGTGGACTTTGCTCGCACACCCTGTCTTTTTCATGTGGATAGATGTTTGTCTACGTAGAGGGGTCTGGGGTGTTTTATTTCTCAACAAGATTTGAAATATGAGCAACAAATAGGTGCAACAATAGGCAAATCCTCTATCTTCCTTCACCAAATGATTCAAACTCCAAGAATTATATAATACATGCTAACAACACTTGTTCCTCAATCATTAGAGACCCTAATTTGACATGCCCCCTCCCTCGCTGCTCCTTTGATCCTCCACAAAAGAATCACATGCCTCATAACAATTAAATCCTACACCATCCACCTCAGTAAGTGATCACCAAAAACCATGTCTAAAATAACTACCAATTTCCTTCTCCATGGACCCAACATGACAACACGACAGAGTAGCACAGCCCCATGGTAAAAAGATGAAGTTGTTTCCTATTACCCCTAAGATTGGTGACTTGGGCACCCCGACAAGTAAAAGGATCCAATGCTTTCAACAAACTCAACCAAGGAAAATATATTTCCTTCTTACATCAATGCCTTTCAAATTGGCTTGGACCCCTTTAATTATTTGTATGTGTTAAAATAATACTAGATTTTTATTATTTTTCGAGGACTTGGACTTAATGCATTTAGAAATGAGAAGCAAGAGGAATATGGTGACCAACTATGCTGCCTACAAAGAGATATGAGGGCTTTTAGGAGTAACTTTTGTTGACTTTTCACATTGAGTCCTAAAAGGTGTCACCTCTCACATTTGAAGACATTATCAGATTCAAATATGATATTCTTCAAATGCATTGACGAGAATAATGATTGTCCACTTTCTCTTATGCAAGAAATCATGACCTTTGCATCAAGGCTTATTCTTTCGTCTTTAAGATAGAACTATCTAGATATAGACCACTTAAATTTAAAACATCACCAATTGTCCTATCAATGTGCAGTGGTCACATAGGTGCCTAATTCGTGTCCAAATGTAGCATAGACCCAACATGCGATAATTGCACACCATCATATGTCAATGCAAACAACCTTAGAGGAAGGAGTGTACCATTAAAAGGCCTTGAAAAAAGTGTTTGCCATTAAAGAACAACGTAAAGAAAGAAAAGTATGGATATAGAGAACGGTTCATTATTATAGAATATTGTGAAAGCACCTTTTGATATTTTCTTTATACTAGAAGTGTGAGAAAAGGGTATAAGCTTCTTTTTGATTAAAAAAATGAGGGGAGTCACTTTTCAACAACTATTTTTGTGGGGAGGAAGAACCCTTTTAGGAAGACAGGCAAACAATGATCAGTGTCATTGAATAGTGTGGTGCATGAAGAGCGAATAAAAGATGGAATGAAGGGAATGATGAGGGTGATGGAAGAACGGTTATCAACATCAAAGGGGCATTTTGCTATTTAACAAAACAAATACAATGGTGGTTATGTTATCAGCATCAGAGGACATGGGGAGGATGTTTTGGGCCAAAAAGCACATTCTTTTTTAGCCACCTTTTTGGGCCAAAGGTTCTAATCCCACAGGTCCACTACCGTACAACGGCGTCCCAAATAGCCGTACCTCCAGCTGACTTCGACCGTACAAATTCTGGAGCAGTACGGGCAACATTTATTCGCTTGCAGACAAAGGCCGTCACATCGTTATGGTATGAACGCGGTTTTAATATGACCGGAACCGCGTTCACACTTGGACTGCTTACATCCCGTGACGATAACAGGATCCGTTACATAAGCCGGTCTTTGCAGTTACATCAAAGACTGGTCCTTAACGGGAAGGCTTCTACACTGTCAGTTTGTTCCACCCAGTTAGCCATCACCGGGGTTCTCCCATATCCACCAAAGTCTGAATTGGTTCTTTCTGGTTAAGAAGCATTAGGGCATGGAGCTCCGGCCTGCGTGATTTTTCCTTCTGGCCATGGCACAACAAGCTTTACAGGACATGGAGCAATCCGTAAAAATGGATCCTTTTTCTACTTCCGGCACCTCTGTACAGTGGGCGGATATGTTGCCTGAAGCACTGGCTCATATATTTTCATTTCTGCCCTTAGAGGATATGATGCTTACAGTACCTTTGGTTTGTAAGGCATGGCGAAAAGCGCTTGTTGATCCTGGTTGTTGGCGAGTGGTGGATCTTCATGAATGGAGTCGGCTTAAACGTTGGGATGTTATTGATAAAATGGTGAAGCTGGTTGTGGACAGAAGCCGAGGCAAGCTAGCTGGACTTTCGGTATGCCGGCTCATGAGTGACGAACCCGTGGAGTATGTCGCCGAGAGGTAAGCCTCATGCAGAGTATGAGTATGAGTGTGACTTTGCATAGTTTTTCAAATGTTCGCATTCTTCTTGTTTGACAATGCCGTTTGTATAGGAGGAATGTAATTATAATCTCCATTATCGAGTTGCAAATAAAAATCTCGTGCAATGCTGATACGCATGGATCTAAATGACTTACACCGTTATTAGGGAAATTGCGATGGGGCTGCATATTTCATTTGGCACTTAATAAAAAATGGCCTCACGGACATTCCTCTGCTCTGCTCACCGTTCTTACTTAGGAATCACTTCACATTTTTATAAGTCATTCGCCATGGACATGAAAACAAGTACACAGGAATTTTGCTATCATCGTCTGAAAAGATAATAAAATATTTCCTTGTTAGACATATCTGTCTAAAGTCCTCCAAAGGAACCCAAGCACCGGATTAAGCCATACCTAGGTTGGTTTCAAAGCGTTAATAACGATATAGAAGCTTAAATGTCTGCCTAAGGTTGAATCTCTCAATAGCTCCATATCCTGAAATTTAGAAGGCATGGAGGTTCAGATGCCAATTTTGCCAAATAAGGACAAAGCTAATTGAGTGTTGTTAAATCTTTATGAGATTCATATTGCATGGCTAAGAAAACAATTTTTAAGACTTATTGATTCTGTTCTAGTATTGTTAGATAAGAATCTAGAAAATCCTGTTTTTATATTCTTGAAAAAGATAGATAGTTTTTTCATTTGTTTTTTTAATCAAAGATGTGACCTTACTTGCAGGGGAGATTGTCTTCAAATTCTCCGGATTCCCTTCTGCCAAGTTACTGATAGCTGCTTAATTAATATTGCACCAAAATTCAAGTCCCTTGTCCATCTGGATATTAGTGGATGCAATTTTCTATCAAAGGTAGCACTGACGAGAATTGGACAGTCTTGCAAGTCACTTATTCGACTTGACAGAAATATGTCATATTTCCAAACACATACTATCAATTCAGAAAAAGATGATGAAGCAATTTCTATCGCACAAAATATGCCAGGATTAGAACATTTGGAATTGTGCTATGGGTCCCTCTCAAATGATGGGTTGCTGGCTATTCTGGAAAATTGCACCCGTTTAAAGCACCTAGATTTACGGGGTTGCATGAATCTTGCAATTGAAGGAAGTATAGCGGACAAATGCAAAAACGTAAATGTGGTTTATAACCGAAACTACACAGACCACCACTTTGAAATGTTTGATGATTGGTTGGATGACATGTCAGATTTGCATGATGATATGCCATCAGAGTTATGGGACCTAGATGACTGGTATACAGTTTCAGAATCAGATGGGAGCATGTCTGAAGATGAAGCAGCCTTATATCCCCTTGCTTATGGCAGTCCATAATATCTGAATTTCTCAAGTTTGCCAATACTGGCCAAAGTGACATGCCTGATGATAGTTTACGACAATGAAACAACAAAGAATTTGCACCTATGGTTTTCAAGTTCTCTGTGAAGTTTTCCGAATCTTGCATACTTGATCAACATCTTGATGACAAGCATGCAGTGCACATGTAATTTAGAAATTTGGTGTTTCTTCTGTCGTAGTTCAATAAGGTCCTCCATGCCGAGGCCTGGGATGTCTGCTGACAAGTTTGAAGCATAATTGCTTTGCCTGGGCGGGGATGTCATGTTGTGCAATGGGCTTGCCAGCATGTCAATACTTCTGCGTGGAAGGAGGTTGTGAGATAAATATAAATGCATTCAAAAAATTCATACTGTAAGCTGAACTGTAACCTACTATCTCCTTAGATCAGGCTGCAGGTTTTATTTGGTTATATTTATGATGTAAGCTGTCCTTGTGATGTTACTTAGAACATGGTTGTCTGTAGTTTGTAGCATTTTTATACAGCATGCATAGGAAGTTGTGGTATGTGCTTGTTTTTTTTCTAGCTTTTCTTTTGCATCTGCAGTGAAGACTTTGTGAAGGCTTTCCAATTTGTTTGCTGTGGACAATAGAAACATTTTAAAATTCTAAAACAAAAAGAGGAGCATTTTTTTTATCTAGTGGTACCTGCTTGTCTTTTTGGTCACCGAACTGTCTTTTTGGGTTGCCCATAGGGGGTGGAGGGAAAGTGAAATATGAAAGGGCCAGATTTATTTAAAGGATGTATGCCATGGATTATTCTATAGGGATGGCTGTGATGGCATAGACTTAGCATCGCATGTGCTTAGGGGTGACATGAATGTGAAATATATAGAGGGTCCATTGAATTCTCTGATAGATGGAAGGTGAAGACCTGCTTTTATGAAGTGGTGTATTGGCGGCAATTTGAGGCAGCAAAAGTAGAGTGCAAGAACTGGCGTGGAGATGATCAGTGGAGGGTATCTGGGTGATCTCATATTATAAATGGAGGTGTATGATGGAGGTGGTGTATATTTTGCTCTAGGTCCGCACTTGCTACAAGTTGCTTTCTCGGGCATTAATGTGATGCTTGGAGAGAGTCAAACTAGAAATAGTAGCATGGAGGATTCATTATGCCTTGCCAAAATCACAAGAACTTTGCTCTAAGAAATCACATGAAGTGATCTATATGTAAAACATTTCTTCTTTATTTTGCTTCAGTAGTAATGATTATTGCTTTTAGGGATCAAGCTGAAGCGCGATGAGAAAAGTTGCTTAGAATATCAATAAGGATGGTACAGGAAGAATAGAATTCCACATTATGGTGAAAGAAGGAAATTTATACAATAGGCGAAACAAAGTTTGTGTCTTTGAAAGTGATGAATGAATAGGTATTTGGATTTCACATTGAGCTTGGTATGGGATCTCAACAAACATCCTTCCAAAAAAGAAAGGATTAATGAATAGGTATTTGGATTTCACATTGAGTTTGGTATGGGGTCTCAACAAACATCCGTCCAAAAAAGAAAGGATTATAATAGCACTACTTATGTTGCATGCTGTAATGGCACATGCATGACAGTAATGTGCGGATCTTTTTCATTGTATGGAAGAATGCTTCAAATCAACAGAACATTGTAAAGTTATTATGCATCACAAAGTGTCTTAAATAAAGTGTATAGGATGATTCTGCTTATAATTGAAGCAGTTGTTTGGCGTAGGCACGACTACAGCTAAAATGCTCATTTATCATTGTTTTCAATAATTTGCTAGTTTCATCCATGATTTAAGCAGGAGAGCGGTGAGATTTTTGTTTCTTTTATTCTACAAAGGCAGAGCCGACTGATTGGGGCTGGTTGAGCCTCCAAGTTCTTTAACACATAAATTCTATCCAACTCTACCTTCAATGAAATATTTTACTTTGTTGACTTCTCTGAACATAAGACTAAAGGGCAACAATTGTTGGACAAGCTTCAGTTTGTATTGCAATATCTAGGAAAGATATATTTGTGGGTATGCAACTAATTTAAAGGAGGCACTGTATATATGGCTTCGCCACAGAATGGATGGTCTTGTAGAAGAGTCCGGTGGTAGAAAGTTTTGATTTTCCATTTTGGTTCAGCTCTCACTCAAATAGTAATCAAAGTAAAAACTACCCATTGGAACTACTTTTAATATTTTAAAACTACTTGCTCTGCACTATTCAGAGTAAAATCTCTCGCAAATCCTCCATTGGCATCTCAAATTATAATGTCCTTTACAGTCCTTGCTTCCATATATAGTTGTACGTGTTTGCAATTTGCTTGTGCCATAAGAAGTTTCTCATGTATGAAGCAGTTAGAATGTGACATTCCAATATATTATAGGGTATAAAGACCTATATTATACTGCCATGTCACGAGCATTGTACTGAGGTCTGGTAGTTGCTGGGCTTGTTGCTCTTGGGCTGTAGCTTCCTATAGCCCTCCCCTTGCCTTGGCCCACTCCCTTGCGGTCCTGTTCCTTATAAGCTCACTGCTTTAGACTCTGCTTCTGACACTGTTCTGGGGTTTATTGCTCTCACCAGCTTCTTGATCTCCTCGTTCAAGCCTTCAATGTACCCCTCTACTGCATGTCTTTCACTCAATTTTGGCACATAGAGCCTCAGCCTCATGAACTCTTCGGTGCACTTCTGGACTGTCTTATTGTCCTGCTCCAACCTGTAGAACTGTTGCATCATATGGCACTTGTGTTCCCTCGGCACGTAATGACGCTTAAATGTCTTGGAGAATTTCTTAAATTTGCAGCTATCTCTGCTTAATCCATGGGCTTTGGCATAGCCTCTGCTTAATCCATGGGCTTTGGCATAGCCTTTCCACCAAATTCTGACTACTCCCTTGAGGTTGGCTGTTGCTACCCTGCCCTTGTCCTTATCCTTCATGCTATAAGCATTCCCATACTCCCTCATTTCATCCAACCACGCCTCGGCTTACATTCCAGACATGTTGTCCCCTGAGAACTGTTCCAACTTCCTGGCTTTCCACACGTTGCTCAGTGCCGAGTCGACTTTCTTCTGATAGTCGGCTTCCATTCTGCCCCTATCACGGTTGGGACCCTCCCGGCAGTCCTGTCGATTGTTCTCCTGCTCTTCAGATTCGGAGTCGGAGTCGGAACTAGAGTTGGAGGAATCCGTGCTAGGTGATCTCCTTCTCCGGCTTCTCTTCTTTGCTTTGTCTGCTCTCCGGCCGGTGTTTAACAAGGTTTAAAATGAAACGCACTTATTTAAGAAGTGCGTTTAAAAGATTCCTTCTAAAAATTTACAAAATTCTAAAATACCCCTAAAAAGGACTCTTTTACTATCTTGTGTCTAAAGATTTATAAAACTGCTCATGAAAACAGACATTTTAGGAAGACTTAACATTAAGGAGAAGAACAACAAAGAAAAATATCTCATTTTAGAGGGGAAAAGGACCACTACGAAAGCCAAAGATTTATTATGGGGCAAACTCATATGAAAAAATTAGACGCTTTTGTATCTTATCCCTTAGAACGTTTATATTGGCTGTTGTAGAAGACAAAAAATTTGTTATTTCACAACCATTTTGGCTAAACATCCTAATTGACCTTAAAAGACATTGGGAGACAGTTGAACAAACTGCTTGAATGATAAATTATTGTTTTTGCATCATATGGTGTTACAAATGGTAATACATCCACGAAATCATGCAGTTAGTTGAAGTTCCAACTGACGATGCCGTATAAATTTATACCGAGGAAACAGAAGTTGAAGTAGTGAAGCTCTGTGATTACATGGGCTTCTTTGTTGTTCTCGGAGATGTATTCATCATGTCTTTGGGCTTGCACAATACCAATCCACAATATAGTGTTGTTGAGAAGATAGTCAAGCTCCTTGTCAATGTTGAGAGTCTTCAGCACAATTCCATCATCTGTAGCGAGTGAAGCATGCCATCGCACATTTCTCCACAGAGAAGTATTTGTCTATCTTGCTTTTTTTTGTCTGTTTGCAAAGAAATAGGTAAACTTTTGAGGAATTGCTACTCCTCGCACCCCTATGGACAAACTACGTAGTTTCTTCTCGTTGAACACATGTGTCTCCATAACATTTTGGGGTCCTTTGCCTTTAGTAGCAGTTTTTGAGCTGCCTAAAGTGAAGTTAGCATGTGTGTAGAGAAAAAAAAGTAAAAATAACAACGGGATTCGACTAATTTATGCTCTAACATTGCATTACAATGTCAGAGAATCTAGAACTATTTTAGAACTTTTTGAACTAAAAAACTAAGAAAACTGCATAAAATTATCCCTTGAGTGTGTTATTTCAACAGTATTAAGTTGCAAAAACCTTTGGGAGCAAGAAAGACCCCACAAGATTTTGCACGATATAAACTTATACTCCTGGACTACATATTTTATGTATATATATATCTATATACATCTTATACATCTTAATATATATATATTTAATATATATACGTTCACATATTTATACATATAAAAAAAAAACGGTATAAATTTATACCGCAAGAAGTCTCGCGGTATAGATTTATACCGCAAGAATTCTTTTTTTTTCGGATATATATATGTATGTATATATGCTATATATATATATTATATATTTATTTATATAATATACATATATATACAAGAAATTTAATGCATCCTACGGCACATTGTTCCAGTTTTAGCATGTTCTTACGGTGCAAGGCCCTGTCGTGCTCTAGGTAACCAACAATTCTACTGAGATTCTCTTGTGATTCGTCCATATTCTTCAACATTCTATGTACTATATTTAGCATTCATGAAGATTCCCCTAGATTCTTTTAGAATTTTCTATTTTGATTGAGGTGCTTACCCATGAGCATTTAGAACCTTCCAAAATAATCTATTTTGGATCTGTGCAACATTTCTAAAACACTTTCTATTTTTAGACTGAGACGCTTTCCCTGAGCATCTAGAACTTTTTTTTTTCAACATTTATATTGTATACCTTTATTATGAAACATTTTAGAACATTCTATTGTGGCTCTTTACAAAATCTTAAAAAAAACTCTAAGATTTCATCAAGATTTTCTTAGATTCCCTTAGATATTATGAAGATCCCCTTAGATTCAACTAGATTTTAAGCGATTCCGTCAGACTTGTAAATATTTTCCTACATTCTCTTACAATTTATGAGATTTCCTTATATTCCCTTTAATTCTCCTCGATTCCCTTACATTCTAGAAATTTCTAGAACTTTCTGGAACATTTTGAAACTTGCAAAACATCCTAGAACTTTCTGGAAGTATTTCCCTATTCCCTTACATTTCCGAAGATTCCCATTCCTGAACTATCTAGAATGTTACATTCTATTTTATCTTAATTAGAATATTACCCTTAAGTGTATTTGAAACATAAATTATTCATAGAACTAATGCTTGGTCTAGTGGTTAGAGTGGGGGGTTTGGGGGGTTGAGGGCCAGGGTTCGAATCCCTCCAATAACATAAAAAATTTTAAAAGCCTTCCTTAAGGGACGCATTCAACATGAGCCTTAGGATCTTAGACTCGATCAACGATCAAGATCTCACCATATAAAAGCAATATGAGCCGTAGGATCTATTACATATAATTCCCAAAGCCATCTGGACCGTAGGATATGTGCCAAACCACCTGAGCCGTAGGATCTCGAATCGACGATCGGGATCAAGAGCAACCTGGGCCGTTAGATCGATTACATATAATTCCCAAGCCATGTGCACCGTAGGATGTGTCCCAAACCAACGTGAGCCGTAGGATCTCGGACAGACGATCAGGATCGAATCAACCTGGACCGTAGGATCGCTTACATATAGTCTATACACAAACTCCCAAGCCATCTAGGCCGCACGATACGTCCCAAAGCCACGTGAGCCGTAGGATCTCGGATCAACGGTCGGATTCAACATGACAAACATAAGAACATATATATGTTAGATATCTTTGGTATAAATTTATACCGAGAAAACTCTTGCGGTATAAATTTATACCGCTCGGGTCCTCTTGCGGTATAAATTTATACCGCTCGAATCCTCTTGCTGTATAAATTTATACCGCTCGAGTCCTCTTGTTGTATAAATCTATACCGCTCGAGTCCTCTTGCGGTATAAATTTATACCGTGCGAACTCTCTAGCATACTATGTCCACACATTACTATCTATTGAGGTATAAATTTATACCATCTTGAAATTTATTTGGAAGAAACTAAGGACTACAGAGACAAATAAATTACAAAGTCTAAAAAAGTCCAGATTGGATACATACGTCGCCATCGCGGTATACAGAAGTCTATAGCAAGCTGGAGGAACAAATAAGAGCAAGTGTATAAGGCAAAGCGCAAGCATCTTCGACTTCAACTCGCGTGTGAGGCACACTTTAAGGTGAAAATATTTGCTTCATTGAGGCAATATCAAAATGTGTTGCATTTTTGGCAATTTTGTTCATAATTTTGTAGTGAATTCATAAACTTTGAACTAAATACGTTTTTGGGCACTCTTAGCGCTTGCTGTGTTTTTTCAATGTCTATTTTGTTTTGTCCTTAAAAATATTACTATTTCTCAAACCAAACTAGGGGGCCAAAAAATGGTACCAACAAAATTTGAATGGAAGCTGAGTTCAAATTCCCCTCCAAAAATGGTGCCTAAAATATTCAAATTGTCACACTTGTCACAAATATACCAAGAAAAGGGCATTTTTTGGGGAGATTTTAGGGAATCTTTCAAAGATTCCTTTTAAAGTGCGTTTGGAGCAAATTAGTGCGTTTCATTTTAAACTTTGTTGTTTGAGGTAGTGGAACATTCTGGTCTGGTTCCATTGCTGCCGCCCCTGCCAGCAAGGCTCTTATTTCATGGATATCCGATCTTATTTGCGATATTTCTTCTTCTGGGGTTAGTGCCTCGAACTCTTGAAACAGGTTCCTTGGCTGAAATTGCCTTGCGAGTGTTTGGTCTTCCTGAGATTGCCTATCTTGTTCCATATTCCTGGATGCTCTAGCTGCATACACATTAGATTGCACTCTGATGATTAGCTTTTTGTTTGTTATTGCATTGGTTTGTTTGATGATATAGTTGTGGGGACAAAATATATCAAAGAACACACGTAATGCTATAACTTATATTCATAAAGTGCAGTATTTTTACGATTGACAAGAAGGAGAGAAAAGTTTTAATCTATTCTTGGAATCTTCTATATGCTGGATTGTCTTCCAAGAACTTCTTCACTTGGGCTTTGCCAACTGTTTGCCCCAAGTTTCCAAGGATGTTGGTGGCCGTGCCACCTTGGAGTGCGTTACCAAGTCTTCGATCCTCCTATCTGATGTGTAGGCTGCAATGACGGCCAACCTGCCATGTCGCCTGTATAGGACCGCAAAATCGAAGACGCTTAAAGCTATTGTCCTCTTGACCAAGATGAGATGACCGATGTTTGGAGGCATCCGGGCATGTCTTCCAAATTCAGAGAGGTGAATCAACATGAAAACTTTTTCTTCACCCCGTGGGCTAAACTGGCGGTGTACGACCGCTATTCTTCCATCGGTGAGGAGTGACAGGTAGAATCTAAGGGCTTTGTCGTGTCCTCCCTCTGCTGCTTCTTCTCCGGTTCTGATTCCAGCCCTGTGTCTTCCGGCGTACTCATCTACTGGCACTGCTATCATCTCTCTGTAGTTGTCGAACATGGATCTGGAAGAGGTCAAGTTGATGCCGCATCTTTCTATTCCGACTGGCGCTACTGCTGAGGTGCTGGGCAGGAGTGCGCTTGTTGTTTTTCCCCTGATGCCCATCCGCTCTTGGAGTGCAATGAACTCCTCTTCCGAGGGTAGCTCCTGCTACGTCATCATCTGTCGGATGCCGATGTAAGCTTCAATGTCCGATGACGACTGGCCCGAGTATGTGTGGGCTTCCTTGATGTTGATGGGGAAGTCTTGAGTCTCCCGGTCGATGAAGTCATCGAGGTCGGGCTGCTGGCGGAGAATGTGCAGGAGTTCGTCCACCCTGTACCCTCTATCTCTGCACTCGGGGAGATTCTTTATGTCATGGAGCATCAGGTACTCCTCCCCTTGGATGATGACCGGGGTTAGACTAGTGACGCCTAACCCAAGTGGGGGTGCTGTCCTTGTTGCTCTCAACCCTTCTTCGAAGTTTGGGAGCTCTTCTTCTACTTGCTGCCTCTTTTGTATGGGGTCGACGTCGATGATGTCTTCCACGTCCGATCCCTGTCCTTCCTCGGCCTCTTCCTCCTGTTCTGACTCTTCATAGTCCAGGAGCATGCTCCTCTTCACCTGCTTCCGTGGCCATGGGTTCAAGCTCTAGAGGTTGAACAGAGGGTTCTTCTATCTGGGTTTGGGCTCTTTGGGACAGAAATATAGCTGTAGCTGCAGTACAGGAGAAATATCTCTTCCTATTTATGGATATAGTCATGTAGTTGCACACTGACCCCAATTTTTGGTCCACAGTTGTTTTTTAGTTGTACGGAAGTGTTGTTTTATGCCAAAAACAACACCAAAATGGCCCCAAAAGTCCACGTGGCCTGTTTATCCGGATTTGCACAAAGAGACAGTGGTCTCTTGGCAGAAAAATCCACGCGTAGAAAAAATTGACATGGTTTTTGTGAATTTTTGTCAACGTGTACTTTTTTCCTTCACTGTTGTTTTTTGGCGGAACCATACGTTGTTTATCTTTAAAATAGCACGTGTAGGTTTTAATTTTACTACACCTGAAAAACTAAATTACAACAGTAGAAATAAAACACTACAAAGAAAAAAAACACATAGGAAATAGAAAATTGATGTTTTCAAGTGTTCTTTTTCGCGATGTGGACATGTTGTTTCAAGTGTTGTTTTTGCAAAATTAAAAAAAAATCACGTATGGCCTTTTTTTAATTTACAAAACCCTACATGTGTTATTGAAATCTAGCTATAGTTTTCCTAAAATAAGGACATACGAAAAAATAAAATTATTACACGTAGAAAAAATATGTGTTTCTAATGTGGTTGTTTAACTAATGAGATATTAACACGTGGCATATTTAAAAAAAAAAAACATTATTCTTGCTAATCAAATATGGACACGTGGCATACTTTTAAAATAAAAAAAGCATTATTATCACACGTAGGAAAAACAAAGTATTGTTTTTAATATGTCTTCTAACAAATCAAATGTTGACACGTCGCAGACATTAAAAAAAAAATTCCTATAGACCACAATTTAAAAGCTAATATATTATGAACTTTATATTGCTCTTTTTATTTTAAAAAAGGAAAACCTTTTTGGGAATCGAACCCAAAAAAGTCCATAAGGCATAATATACAATGTTATCTAGATTCTCATTCACGCATAATAATAGATTGCAATCTAAATTTCAACGTTAGATTAAAACATTCAATGGTAAAGGTCCAAAACAATTGAATTAATGGTTAAGATTAAAAACAATGTAGCACAATTGACTGTGCTAATCGGCTTTGATCAAACCTCTTGGTTCAAGCACGCAATGCTATGTCCCTGGGCTTCAGGAGAGGCAACACCATTACCATTCACCACAGCTTTTTCAGATTTTTTGAGGTATGGTTGCAAGCTCTTTAAATTCTTCGGTAGTGGAAGAGAAGCAAGCACTCACTCCCGCTTCATCTGCATATGCATACCCAGTTCTAGGATTTGCTCTCGTGTTGAATTAGCTAGCTCTAGGGTTAATAGTGCTCGGCCGTAAACCGCAGAAGTAAGGACGCACAAGCTTCTTTGGATTTAGGCGGGCAAGCTTCATTGCCTTTAAAGCGGACAAGCTTCTTTGCCTTTAGACGGACAAGCTTTAGATGTATCTCAGAGGCTGCAGCTATTGAGGAGAAGCTTGTGGTTGATCCGAAAAGAAGAAAAATAAAAGGGAAAATGAGTCCCTAGCGTGTTTGATCCGAAGAAAAACAAAGGGAAAACGAAAGGAAGAATCTGAGGAATGAAAATGAGTGTATATATGATTGCGATGGGAACTTGCATGAGTCAGACCGCAAGAGTTCTTTTCGTATTGACTGATCGCCTATTGTGAATGCATTTGCCTTTAGCCACTTCAAAACCTTAAATCCGACATGATAATAAAACAATTTCCATTGTTATTGATCTGAAATGAAGAGAAAACCGGGAATAACTCGAGAAATAGATCAGCCGTGGTCTTTTGGATCTGAAAAAATGGCAGCAGGAAGCAAAAATTGCGGCAAAGATCGGAGCGGTGTAGAATCCGATCTCTCTCGTATTCAATAACGGCGAGGGAGGCAGACCCAAAAAGGCGTGCTTTTAGCCGTGGGTGGGATTTATCCGCACACAAAACCGTTGTTTTTACCACCTATCTATGGCTCCTTCCCGTCGGCCGCAAGCCATAACCCCAAGAAGCGGGAAGTACGCCGCCTGCCGCTACAAGCCATAACCCAAAGATCGAAACGACCAATGGAGAGAAAGGAAAGATACAGGCACATTGCCATAGCCAAGGAGCTCCGCCATCGCCATAGCATAGAACTCAGAGCATCGCCATAGCCAATGCATGGAGCATCGCCATAGCCAATGCCGGTAGCGGAGCATTGCCATAGCCTAGGACCTCTGCCATCGCCATGGCCAAGGGAGGGAAACGAAAAAACACAAGGAACCTCAGGCGGGCCAATGAGGGTAGAGGACCCGGATCAGCATCTTGGCCGTTGATCGCGTCATCAATCGCAGCCGTCGTTTTTAAGGGCCAATAACATAATAGGACGGGATCAAGATCTCCACCATGCATCTTGATTAATGAAATATTTTTAATGGTTTAATTCATATGCCCCCTCTACTGTAATATCCGGCCGGCGCCATCTTGTATTATCCCCCCTCCATTGAACTAATCCCCCTTTGAACCTCCTCGGCCCCCAACTTCATCGCCCAGATAAGACAAACTGTACTAGATTTTTGGTATTTTTTTTACTTTACTAAATCGGCAGCAAAGGGGGGGCGGATAGGCTCGGGGGAGGGGGGGGTGTGTGGGGACATCTACTTCAATCGCTGCACAGGCCGGATACTACAGTAGAGGGGGGGCGGATTATTCAAACTAGCCCATGTCACGCGGGCTCAAACATGCCACCTAGGCTCCAACATGCCAAGGTGGCTCAAACCTGCCACGTGGGCTCCAACATGCTAAGGTGGTTGAAACATGGTGCTCAAACATGCCATGCGTGGAGTGCCTAGGTGGCGTGCTTGAGCCTAGGTGGCATGCTTGAGCCACTAGATGGCATGTTGGAACCACCTTGGCATTTTTGAGCCTAGGTGGCATGTTTGAGCCACCTTGGCATGTTGGAGCCTAGATGGCACGTTGGAGCCCGCGTGGCTGAACCAGCTTGACATGTTGGAGCCTAGGTGAGCCTGTGTGGCATATTTGAGCCACCTTGGCATGTTCGAGCCTAGGTGGCATGTTAGAGCCACCTTGGCATGTTGGAGCCCACGTGGCATGTTTGAGCCACCTTGGCATGTTGGAGCCTACGTGGCATGTTTGAGCCACCTTGGCATGTTGGAGCCCACGTGGCATGTTGGAGCCACCTTGGCATGTTTGAGCCACCTTGGCATGTTGGGGCCTAGGTGGCATGTTGGAGCCTAGGTGGCATGTTTGAGCCTAGGTGGCATGTTGGAGCCCACGTGGCATGTTTGAGCCACCTTGGCATGTTGGGGCCTCGATGGCATGTTTGAGCCACCTTGACATGTTTGAGCCTAGGTGGCATGTTGGAGCCACATTGGCATGTTATTGGAGCCTAGGTGGCATGTTGTAGCCCATGTGGCATGTTTGAGCCACCTTGGCATGTGATGCCACCTAGGCTCCAACATGCCAAGGTGATGCCACCTAGGCACGAACATGCCACCTAGGCTCGAACATGCCAAGGTGGCTCCAACATGCCACCTATGCTCCAACATGCCAAGGTGGCTCAAAAATGCCAAGGTGGCTTAAACATGCCATGTGGGCATGATGATAGGACTTCATGCAAGAAATATGATAACCTTTGGAACTTTTGGTAGAGGCATTTTGTCGTTCGAACAGTACAAAGGCTCTGAAATAGAGATTCGACTTCGCCATGCCATCCGAAACGGCGAAATTACCCTAGGGACCAAGTTAAACGGTCATTTTTTGCAACGAAAAAAATACGAACCCTCTACATGGCAGTATTCTGCAGCCACCTCTTAGACCAGTTGACTACGAACATGTTGGACATGAGCTACTTTGGCGCTTCTTGGAAAAGGGGTAGTCTTCTACCCACGAAACTTGGTCTCCAGGGTAATGTCAACGTTTTGAGTCCATTGGCGAGTCGAGTTCCACGATTAGGAGTGGGAAAGTTGCCCATCCGTGGCCAAGGTTCTTTGGGAGAGGACCTTTGGGGCTTAACCGCCTCAGGAAGGTTTTAAAGGCACATCTTATGGCATCAACACCCTCCCTCTACGTGATGACATTGTGCAAGATTTTGGTCGAATCTGACTAGGATATAGCCTCCGAAACGTAAACCCTGTGTGTTGCTAGGTTATTGAAGGGTTTACGTTATGGGGGTCGAGTCTTAGTCGGTTGCACTTGGGACATGGTTGAGAAGCTGCAATTGAAAACATGAAGCAATAGGAACTGATAGAATGGGGTTTGGAGTTATCCTCCTCCCAAAGGTGGCAATTAGAAGTCAAGAGCCTTTGCAAGATTAGCAAAACTGTTTGGAATCATTCGGGATGGCCAATAGATCCAAACTCGTTATATTTCAGATTGCCATGGCTCCGCATATGTGGTTAGCAAAGGCTCACCTAGCTATCCAAGAAAACGACCACATTTTGGCCTCCGAAACGTAAACCCTGTGTGTTGGAGCTCAAACATGCAACGCGGGCTCCAACATGCCAAGTTGGCTCAAACATGCTATGTGGGCTCCAACATGCCAAGGTGGCTCAGGCATGCCAAGGTGGCTCAGACATGCCACCTAGGCTCCGACATGACAAGGTGGCTCAAACATGCCACGTGGGCTCCAACATGCCACCTAGGTTCCAACATGCCAAGGTGGCTCAAACATGCCACGTGGACTCCAACATGCCACGTGGGCTCTAACATGCCACGTGGGCTCTAACATGCCAAGGTGGCTCAAACATGCCACCTAAGCTCTAACATGCCACCTAGGCTCAAACATGTCAATGTGGCTCCATATGCCACGTAGGCTCCAACATGCCACCTAGGTTCCAACATGCAAAGGTGGCTCAGGCATGCCACCTAGGCTCAAGCATGCCACCTAGGCACTCCAAGTGGTGACATGGCATGTCAAGTAAGCAAGGCCAAGTTTTGACTAGGCCAAAAATGAAAAGATGTCCATCTTTGGTCTTTTCATTGGGTGATGTTGGCAAATTTTGGGTGACATGGCTAGATGGTGGTGACGTGACTAGGACTTTATGCAAGAAATATGATAACCTTTGAAATTTTTGTAGAGGAGTTTGGCAAGGGATAGAATAGAAGGATCTTGGAGAACTCACAAGCCCCTTTCCAGTGAAGGGGAGTCTGGATCAGCATGTTGCGCAGGGGGATTCGACCCCATCTTCGGGCATGGTCCCCAGAGCATACACAGAGAACTCCATGCAAAGTTTCGGATGTGTGAGTCTCCGTCTTGACGCTCGAGATGTAAACCCTAGCAAACCCTAGGGTTTGATAGGGTTTACATTCTGGGGATGCTCCGATGACCCAGAGGGTGCAGGATCTGACGTGGAATACCCGTGCTGGATTACCCTCATGGCACTGGGAGACAGAGCCAAATTTCCCGGTGCAGCATACCTTTCGGAGACTCCCCTTCACAAGCCCCTTTTCAGTGAAGGGGAGTCTGGAAAAGCATGCTGCGCAGGGGGATTCGACCCCATCTCCGGGCATGGTCCCCAGAGCATACACAGAGAACTCCATGCAAAGTTTCGGATGTGTGAGTCTCCGTCTTGACGCTCGAGATGTAAACCCTAGCAAACCCTAGGGTTTGATAGGGTTTACATTCTGGGGATGCTCCGATGACCCAGAGGGCCCGAGGATCGGCGTGGAATACCCGTCTTTGGATTACCCTCATGGCACCGGGAGGCGAGCCAAATTTCGGTGCGACATACCTTCGGAGACTCCCTTCACAAGCCCCTTTCCGGTGAAGGGGAGTGCGGAAAAGCATGTCCGCTTAGGGGATTTGACCCCATCTCGGGCATGGTCCCGAGGAGCATACCACAGAGAACTCCATGCAAAGTTTGGATGTGTTAGTCTCCGTCTTGGCCTTCGAGATGTAAACCCTACCAAACCCTAGGGTTTGGTAGGATTTACATTCAGGGGATGCTCCTCGATCAAGAGGGCCGTGGAACTTGTCCCCTAGGGTAATTTCGGGCGTTCGGATGACATGGAGAGGTCGGATCGCCAATCGGGGCCTCCTCCATGCCCCAAAATCAAAAAACGTGGTCTAAACCCCCGCCGGGCCAAGCGGTGGCCATCCCAATCAAAAATCGAGGGTCTAAAGCTCGCCCCAAAATACCGGGATTTTCCTGTACACTTTCAGCGGCCACTTGGCAAGCCAGCTGGCTGAAAATCAGGATTTTTCCCCCCCATGCATTAATTATGAATTTCCCGAGCATAAACACAAAAACAAACGAGGATAAAAATCCGGGTCTCGAAAAAAGGTGAAATCTTGGCGGGATATGCAACATGACGCCGCACACGAAGAGAGAAAATGCACCGACAATAGAAGCACAAGCGAGAGGCATGAGACGAAGCTTCGAGCCAACCCCTTCGGAGGCCACCGGGCCTGGGTAACGCCCTCTTGGCGATGGAGCTAGCTTTTCTTCTCCGTGGTCACATGTATACCACCTAGCAGTCCTAGTGCTCCTATTGTCACTTCAATCTTCTACCGGGGCCTCGGGGTGAACCCCAAGTATCTTGTTCTTTGAGGCTAATCCAAGGGGGGCGAGGGAGGGGCTGGACCCCCACTCGAGGAACCAAGAACTGGCTCGCCAATGGACCCGGAACATCCCCATTACCTAGGGGACCAAGTTTTCGGGCGAAGACCACCCCTCTCCAAGAAACGCCAAAGTAGGTGGTTTACTACACACTTGTAGTCAATTGGCATGGAGGTGGATCTTTGAATACCTCCTAGTGAGGGGTAAGTGATTGATCCCCAGGAAAACTCGTAGTGGAACTTGTCCCCTAGGGTAATTTGGTCGTTCCAGACGACGTGGCGAGGTCGGATCGCCAATCCGGGGCCTCCTCCATGCCCCAAAATCGAAAACGTGGTCTAAACCCTGTCAAGGCCAACGGTGGCCATCCTAATAAAAAATCGAGGGTCTAAAACTCATCAGGAAATACAGGGATTTTCCTATACTCGGGGCCACTTGGCAAGCCAGTCAAGGAAAACCAGGATTTTTCCCTGCCCCATGCATTAATTATGAATTTCTGAGCATAAACACAAAGAAAATACGGATAAAAATTGGTCTCGAAAAAGGTGAAATCTTGGCAGGATGTGCAGCATGACGCTGCACACGCAAGAGAAAATGCACCGGCAATAGAAGCACAAGCAGAGGCATGAGACGAGCTTCCGAGCCAACCCCCTTCCGGAGACCACCGGGTCGGTAATGTCCTACTAGGTAGTGGAGCTAGCTTTTCTTCTCCGTGGTCACATGTATACCACCTAGCAGTCCTAGTGCTGCTATTCTCACTTCAATCTTCTACCAGGGCCTCAGGGTGAACCCCAAGTATCTTGTTCTCATGAGGCTAGTCCAAGCCGGGGCCGAGGGGCGGGCTGGACCCCCACTCCGGAACGAACTGGCTCCGCCAATGGACCCGGAACATCCCCATTACCTAGGGGACCAAGTTTCGTGGGCAGAAGACCACCCCCTCTCCAAGAAACGCCAAAGTAGGTCGTTTACTACACACTTGTAGTCAATTGGCATGGAGGTGGATGCTGAATACCTCCTAGTGAGGGGTAAGTGATTGATCCCTTGGGAAAACTCGCCGTGGAACTTGTCCCCTAGGGTAATTTCGCCGTTCCGGACGACGCGGCGAGGTCGGATCGCCAATCCGGGGCCTCCTCCATGCCCCAAAATTGAAAACGTGGTCTAAACCTTGTCAGGGCCAACGGCGGCCATCCCAATAAAAAATCGAGGGTCTAAAACTCATCCGGAAATACCGGGGATTTTCCTATACTCTCGGGGCCACTTGGCAAGCCAGCTGGCTGAAAACCAGGATTTTTCCCTGCCCCATGCATTAGTTATGAATTTCCGGAGCATAAACACAAAGAAAAGCACAGATAAAAATCCGGGTCTCGAAAAAAGGTGAAATCTTGGCAGGATGTGCAGCATGACGCTGCATACGCAAGAGAAAATGCACCAGCATATCTACCTTTCGGAGACTCCCCTTCACAAGAAAGGGGCCGCCGTCGAGGTGCACATCCAAGGTCCATGTCACCATCATCTAGCCATGTCACCTAAAATTTGCCAACATCACCCAATGAAAAGACCAAAGATGGACATCTTTGGTTTTTTGGCCTAGTCAAAACTTGACCTTGCTTACTTGGCATGCCATGTCACCACTTGGGGTGCCTAGGTGGCATGCTTGAGACTAGGTGGCATGCCTGAGCCACCTTGGCATGTTGGAGCCTGCATGGCATGTTGGAGCCACCTTGGCATGTTGGAGCCCACGTGGCATGTTTGAGCCACCTTGGCATGTTGGAGCCTAGGTGGCATGTTTGAGCCCACCTTGGCATGTTTGAGCCACCTGGCATGTTTGAGCCTGGGTGGCATGTTGGAGCCTAGATGGCATGTTTGAGCCACCTAGGAATGTTGGAGCCTAGGTGGCATGTTGGAGCCCACGTGGCATATTTGAGCCACCTTGGCAAGTTGGAGCATAGGTGGTATGTTGGAGCCGCGTGGCATGTTTGAGCACGTTGGAGCCTAGGTGGCATGTTTGAGCCATTTTGTCATGTTGCAGCCTAGGTGGCATGTTTGAGCCACCTTGGCATGTTTGAGCCTAGGT
Source organism: Isoetes taiwanensis (assembly GCA_021234155.1). NCBI lineage: Eukaryota > Viridiplantae > Streptophyta > Lycopodiopsida > Isoetales > Isoetaceae > Isoetes > Isoetes taiwanensis. The sequence goes on from JAJEKV010000002.1 coordinate 44,219,377, forward strand.
GGCATGTTGGAGCCACCTTGGCATGTGGGAACCACCTTGGCATGTTTGAGCCTAGGTGGCATGTTTGAGCCACCTTGGCATGTTGGAGCCCACGTGGCATGTTTGAGCCACCTTGGCATGTTTGAGCACGTTGGAGCCTAGGTGGCATGTTTGAGCCACCTTGGCATGTTGGAGCCACCTTGGCATGTTGGAGCCTAGGTGGCATGTTGGAGACCACGTGGCATGTTTGAGCCACCTTGCCATGTTAGAGCCTAGGTGGCATGTTGGAGCCCTGTGTGGCATGCTTGAGCCACCTTGGCATGTTGGAGCCCCGTGGCATATTTGAGCCACCTTGGCAAGTTGGAGCATAGGTGGCATGTTAGAGCCCAGCGTGGCATGTTTGAGCATGTTGGAGCCTAGGTGGCATGTTGGAGCCACCTTGGCACGTGGCATGTTGGAGCCCACGTGGCATGTTTGAGCCTAGGTGGCGGGGTTAGAGCCACGGTGGCATGTTGGAGCCTAGGTGGCATGTTTGAGCCAACTTGGCATATTTAAGCCTAGGTGGCATGTTGTGAGCCACCTTGGCATGTTGGAGGCTAGGTGGCATAGTGGAGCCCACGTGGCATGTTTGAGCCACCTTGGCATGTTTGAGCCTAGGTGGCATGTTGGAGCCTAGGTGGCATGTTTGAGCCCACCTTGGCATGTTTGAGCCACTGGCATGTTTGAGCCTAGGTGGCATGTTGGGAGCCTAGGTGGCATGTTTGAGCCACCTTGGCATGTTTGAGCCTAGGTGGCATGTTGGAGCCACCTTGGCATGTTGGAGCCTAAGAGCCCTGCATGGCATGTTTGAGCCTATGTGGCATGTTTGAGCCACCTAGGAATGTTGGAGCCTAGGTGGCATGTTGGAGCCCACGTGGCATATTTGAGCCACCTTGGCAAGTTGGAGCATAGGTGGCATGTTGGAGCCTAGCGTGGCATGTTTGAGCACGTTGGAGCCTAGGTGGCATGTTTGAGCCATTTTGTCATGTTGGAGCCTAGGTGGCATGTTGGAGCCACCTTGGCATGTTTGAGCCTAGGTGGCATGTTAGAGCCACCTTGGCATGTTGGTGCCCACGTTATGCAAAAATAGGTGTTAAGTAATTGAAGTAGTTGAAGTAACTTGTGTTACATGGAATACTAGTATAAGAACATGTGATCGTGGCACGTGCATCACATGTAGCAAATCAAGTACTGGTCCTACCACTATAAAGACCCCGTGATATGGAAGGATAGGACATGTAGAGAATCAAGTACTCTTTTCCTACTTCTATAAAGACATGTGAGAATAGAAGTATTACACATGTCGTAATTCATGTATTCTTTCCTACAATGCCTTAGCAAATAAAAGTACTGGTCCTACTACTATAAAGACATGTGACATGGAAGCATATGACATGTAGAGAATCAAGTATTCTTCCGAGGCTTCTATAAAGACATGTGACAATAGAAGTATTACACATGTCGTAATTCATGTATTCTTTCCTACAATGCCTTAGCAAATAAAGTACTCTGTCCTACTACTATAAAGACATGTGAATAGAAGTATAGGACATGTAGAGAATCAAATATTCTTTCCTACATCTATAAAGACAGTGGATTGTATTATAAAATGACATGTCACAATAGAAGAAACTACAAAACAACAGTGGATGTTTTAGTCCACTGAAAAAAGAACACCATTATCGAACAAAACCATACCTTCACAAATCCACATGTAGGATTCTTTGAAAACAGGACATGTAGACCTACCAAAACTGATGTTTTCAACAGTGGACCAAAAACCGGGGTGAGTGTGTTGGGCATGTGGGCAACTTTATTTTCTAGGTACTTGTCTATTTTTGGGATGTCATTCAGAGTTGCACGAAGAGCCATGCTAGGTGCAAAATATCCTATGCATGGGGGGGAGTTCTACCAAAGAGGGCCCTTACTTTCTACATTTGGACAAGTCTAGACATAGATCAGTGGTCAAACACTCACATAGTGCGCGAGAGGCATTCTCAAAACTTTTGGAAACGGCTCCTGGCGCACTCTGTGAGGGGTGGGGCCCAAAACAGTGACTATTTGTCCAATTTAACAAATTCCAAATGCGCATGGCATTATTACTACCTCAATACACACAATTTTACACTTTACACTTGATCAAAACATATTTATATTCACAAAAAGTTTTTAAGGTTACATTAAGTTAGCAAACTTCCTTCTTTATAAACCTCGCTAACTTCATGTCTCTAGGCATACAAGTGATTCTCTTTGCATGGAGAGCGCATGCTAGGGAATCTTCGAAGTGCTGGACTAACCTTTGTTCTGCTGCCTCCTGCAATGCAAGTAACATGTCGTCTGTTACTCTCTTTGTCTTGTCGAATTCTTGCAGGACCTCGCGGGTGAGTCTTGCGAAGGCAGCTCTTGGAATCAGCAGTCCGTAGCTCCTTTGAAAATGGCGAATCTCCCGAGCCGCTCTTGCAAAATAGGAGTCCCCTTTTCTCTTCATGGGTTTCTTCGGTGGTACTGGTCTCTCTGGGGGCGGCTTCAGGGCATTCTTCTTTATTGGCCTACCTCCCTCCACGTACACCACCTTATTTGCTTCGTAAAACTTCGAGTACTCCTCGTACATCTTCATGTACTCATTGTACTCCTTCAGCTTCCTCCTGTACTCCCGCTCATAAGGATTCCCGAGCCGGCTTGCCCTTCTTTGGTTCAGTTGTTGGCTTCGGCCACTTCGGGTATGGAGGTGCTGCTGCAGATTCATCCTCCTGCTCCTCTGGTTTTGAAGGCCCGGAACCTTCCTTTGGGCGGGCACTCTTGACGCCTCCTCATCCGAGTCGGTGTATGATGAAGAAGACAGTGGCCTGTCGGGCTCTCGCTCTCTTATGCTCACCCCTTTTGCTGGTGTTGACTTGATGTTTCTCCAGGATTTCTTGGGCACTTCGGGGTCCTTCCCTTTTGCTTCCTTCAGCTTTTGCTGCTCCTCCCTTTGTCTTTTTCTCTCCTCCCTCGCAATTCTCTTCCTCTTCGCTGCTCTCTTCTTCTTTACCATTTTCTTCAGTTGGCGCGCTAGTTCCTCGGGAATTGACTCGCCCTCCTCATCATCTTCTTCTTGATCATTTTCCTGATCCTCAGGGTTATCTTGATCCTCCGACTCCTGGGTTTGATCTTGAGCGTCCCCCTGCTGCTGGTCCTCTTCCTCCACATCAGGGTTAGGGTTAGGGTTTGCTGCCTGTCTGGCTCGTTCTTCAGCCTCTCTGGCCTTCTGTTGAGCTGCAAGAACTTGGGGGCTGGTATAACTCTCAGGCATAACCACTCGAGCAGTTTGTTTGGTGCGGGCCATATTTTGAAATATGCCAATCGCCTTCCGAGCGCCTAAAAAATGCCTTCTTGGCTGGAGAGCAGCTAGCTGGAGTAGAAATGTGAAAATGAAGAACCCTAAGGGTCTATCTACAGGTCAAATGTAGACCAAAATAATGGAACTGTTCAGTGAGGGACCCCAGACGGTAAGGGTCCAACATGGAAACGAGATAACATAGTTCTTCATCCAATTTTTGCCGGTGTTGTTCCAAGCAATCCATATTTTTTCGCAATGTTTCAACTGGAATATCGAACATCTTTTCCAACTCCCCCAGCTTATTAATATCACCTCACCACTTGTGTAGGGCATGATGGTGGATGTCGTGGGTGTTCTTTCCTGATAGTGAGACATACAGTCCATTGCTGAGCCAATGTGAAGGAAAATAAGTAATAAGTATGTTGAAACTGGTATATTTATATGTTGTGAACTGAGGTAACCAATCTACAGATATTGCTTGGAAAAACAAGTTTCGCAACATCTACAGAATCTAACTTGTCATCAATGGCAATGAGGATATTGATTTGCTTTAGAGATTGAAGATGCACTAATATCAGTCATTGCGGAGAATGAGCTTAACTCTTGCAGTTTGTGGAGGCCATTAGGTTATGTTCCTTGACTAGGCAAATAAATAATAAGGACAAAAAGTATATGAGACTCGAAGTGGAGGTATGCAGGAATGAAAGTGCCCATGGGCTTTTCAAAGGGAACCTTCTAATTCTAAATGTTCTTTCTACACCACCAATAAAGGTAAGATTCATTGATACGTGTTGATAAACATTTAAATTCACTTTGTCATTCAAAAAACTTTAGAAGAATTTAAACAGAGAAATGCAAGACTTGCACACTAGATGGCATGTGCTTGGATTCTGCTGCATGCGTTGCCCAGGATTGGCTATGCGTCTAATAGAAATAGTACGCACATCCAATAGAAACAGTACGCACGATTGTCTCAAATTGGTCTAGAGAAGAAAGAAAGAAAGAAAGAAAGATTTTTATTGTCCACTGAGACCAATCGGCCTATGGACCCAGAAGGAGCGCAACAAACTTATTACTGTCCGGGATAAAAAACCCCCGCCTCGAAGGGTTTTCGAGGGAAAAACCATGGCAGTAATAAGAATGCTACCAAACTGTACAAGTATACATCATCATGAAATAAATATATATATACATGCCGAGTGTGTGCCCGAGGACATAGCTGATCTTGCATGTCCATAACCTCTTGAAGGTATGATCCCAGCACCCGTACGGAAGCCGTGCTCAATGTCACATGTAGCGGCTGGCCAGGCCTGACCAACTCAGCATAGCACGTCCGGATTTGATCATATGCAGAAGGGGATTCTTAAATTGGCAAGTTATTTTCTTTTAAATGGATATTTTCTTGGATTCCAAGATGGTTTGTCCCACAATTGGTATTGTCACCACCTTTTTCTTGCCATGTCTCGATGTACAATGATAATGTTATGAAATGCTTAAAGCAAAAAAGAAAACCATTTTTATTTGCTTTGAATATGTGATAGTCCTCATTTTAGATGGAATTCATCAGAGTATATTAGATGTAATTTCATAAGCCCATCTAAATTAGATGGCCTGGAAAGTGTGAACAATAGACCACTAAGTCCAACTGGGAAAATCTTAACTGGAGTAATTGAAAATCAGAAGACCAAGGACAGGGATGAGGATAAATACTTTACACCAAGAAGGGGGGACATTGATTCATCAGGGGGCCAGGGAACAAACAGACCTCTAAGTACATCTGAATCTCCTCAACTAGATGGCCTGGTAACTGTTCCAGAAATGGAAGGTAGGCCAATAAGTCCATCTAGGGATATATTATCTGAGTTAAATGGTAACCAATTAAGTATTGGAAAAGTGGGGGGAAATGAAAATTTTTTTACCCCACATACAAAGAAGAAAAGTGCTAAGGTTGTCCATTTCTCTGATAATAGCCCTGCCTTGAATCTAAGAAGTCAAGGTAGAAAGAAATTTGCAGACCAATGAAAGTTGTTACATGGAATTTGAGAGGAGTCAAAGGTCCTCTCAAAAGAAAAAGGGTGCTTATTGCACTAAAGGAGATGAAAGCAGACATTGTTTTGGTACAGGAACACAGGTTACCAGAATTTGAGGCATCAAATTTGGGAAACTGGATTATACCTAATGGAGATTCGGTTTGGACCCCTGCAGATGGCACTAAAGGAGGTATTAGTATGGTGTGGAGAGGCTTCAAATGCGAGGAAAAATATAAAGATAGTAGTGGAAGATGGACTGTTGCCATTCTAAAGAAAGGGAAGAATGCAATTGGAATTATAAACGTATATGCCTCAACTGATCCAGCAGAGAGAGAGCAGCAGTGGACACAAATAGACAATTGGTTACAAGCACACCAAAACAATAATTGGCTCTTGGCTGGAGATTTCAACAACACACCAAGTTGGGATCAAAAACTTGGTAAGCAATTAAATATGACCAAAGGAGAAAAAAGAGCATGGGAAAGATTGATGGAAAATTTCATATATATTCCTCCATCCTCCTCTCATCAATACTCTTGGAGTAACAAAAGAAAAGGGGAGCATAGAACCTTCTGTTTGCTTGACAGGTTTTATCTAAGTAATAATGGTCTAGAAGATTGGGATAATATGATTACCTCTTGTGATGTTGGTAATTCTATATCAGATCATTTTCCTCAGTTTCTAGAGAGTATGGCCACTCCACAAAAGGGCGGATTTAATACACCTTTCAAATTCAACACAGGGATGTTGAACAACAAAAACTTTTGTGAAGACTTCACAACGTTCTATAATCAGCTTCCTAGGGTCACCCTTACTGAATCAATGAATGCTTTTGTGCAAAATCTCAAGAAAATAAAAGAATGGGTCAAATTTTGGGGAAAGGAGTGGAATAGGAAAAAGAAAAAAGAGAAGCAGGAAGTCTATGAGGCCATGAGAGAAACCAGACAGTTTCTATTCCAAGACAAAAACAATAGGAAGTGGCAAGAAAAGGAGACAGAATTGGAGATCAAGGTCAAGAAGATTGAAGAGGAAGAAGCCAAAAGTTTGGCTATTAGAAGCAAATGCAAATATTTGAATGAGATGGATGATGCTGGATCAGCCTTCTTCTTTAGGACAGCCAAGAGCCGTATATTGAATAATGGAATAGTAGAGGTGGTGGATGAACAAGGGAAGTCCCTGGAGTCCCAGTCAGAGATTCAGAAATATTTCCACAAAGAGTACCAAGCTCTCTTCAGCAACTATGAAGTAGAGTGTAAGGTAATTGAGGACTTTTTCAAGGAGTTGCCCAAGGGACCAGAAATAGTAGACAAGGATATGTTGAAAACTCCAGGAGAGAAGGAGATAGCTGAGACTCTAAGGTCAATGGCACATGGGAAAAGCCCGGGTCCAGATGGATTTCAACCAGAATTCTATGTTGAGTTCTGGAAAATCATGAAGGATGACTTCATAAAGTTTATACAGGGTGCATGGCAAGCCAGGTTTCTACACCCAACAATTAATGCTGGTCTAATCACTTTGATTCCTAAAGTGGGGTGTCCAATAAACATAGCTGACTGGAGGCCAATCTCCTTGACAAATACCACTTAGGTATTAGCCAAGATCCTTGCTAACAGATTAAAGGCTTGCCTTATAAATGTCATAAATCCATGTCAGTCTGCTTTCCTCCCCCAAAGACATATTCTTGACAATTACATTGGGGCTGCTGAAGGACTACATTGGAACAAACTGTCCAAGCAGGAATGCCTATTGCTCAAGTTGGACTTCAAGAGAGCATATGATACTATTAGCTGGAGTTTCTTGGAGAAAGCCATGGCCCACGTGGGACTATCAAAAAAGGTGTATCAAAAAGTCTTGGGATTCAATTCGACAGCAACATCAGCTTTAATTGTCAATGGTGCAACTACTGACAAATTCCAGTGTAGGAGAGGGGTAAGGCAAGGCTGTCCTTTAGCCCCTTACCTTTTTTTGATTGTTGCAGAAGTGCTCACAAAATTAGTGCTACAAATGCAAGACAAAGGAGATATTCAATCACTGCAACTACCAAAAGGGGAAGGTACTTTTTCCATAATGCAATATGCTGATGACACCTTTGTTTTTTTGAAGAAGGAAGGGGAAAGTCTCCAAAAATTTCTAGCAGCTATGGAAAGGTTTGGTCTGGTTTCTGGAGTTTGCTTGAACAAAAATAAAAGTGCTATTATTCTAGATTCTGAAGAGAAAACCATGCAAGGGATTAAAGTGTTAAGCAAAGATGCAGGTACTGTCATATTAGGTATCCCTTTGGCACTAAACTCTACTTTGAAAGGCCTTTGGGATCCAATTGTGACCAGGATCAAAAAGAAGTTGGGATCATATTCCTCCTCCTTGTCCTTAGCAGGAAGAATTCAAATAGCAAATGCTGTTATAGGCAGTTCTCATGTATATTTCTCCTCGGCTGTAATAGGGGACAAAGCATCATACAGTAAGATTGAAGCAGTCATCAGGAAATTCATCTGGCAGGGAGTCCATAAAGTTGCATGGAATGATCTAACCAAGCCCAAGAAAGATGGTGGGATGGGATGCAAAGATTTATTTCTACAGGCACAAGCTCTGGCTGCTAAGATGATTTGGAGAGCCATACAAAATAATTCCCCATCCCCTGCCCAAAAATTGGTAAGGTACTGGGTTTCAGAGTCTTACCCTGTTGGTAGCCATAGCCTCAAACATCAATTACTTGATTCTGCATTCTTCCAATTTAATCCTTGCCCTAATACCTCCTCCATCCTTAGGAGAATGTTTCAGGCTTGGAATATGGCCTCTCTGTGCTATAAGCCTCCAATTATTGACACAAAAGCCAAAGAGATTAATTTCTTTTGGCATCCAGGAATTGTTGATAGTGAAAATAATTGTCTGGCACTAATGCATCCTCAGAAGTACATACAGTGGAATCAGGCTGGTTTGGGAAAGATTGGAGATCTCTGGGATGAAGCACATGGGTGGAAATCATGGGAAATAATAGCTGAGTTAACCAAAGGATCAAATCTAGACAGATGGATATACAATACAGTGATGGGGAAAATCAAACATGTGGATGAATTATTGAGTACTACCAATCAGTGGAATTTAAAAGGTAAGGAAATATACTCGGTAAGTCTGATATACAAAGCTCTAATCAGTCACAAACCTTCCAAGGCAACTCTACTTTGGGACTGTGAAGAAGAGATATTGGCAGATGTATGCAAAAAGGGATGGAAAAGTTACAATGCAAACAAAATCAAAACCTTCAGGTGGCTGATCTTACACCAAGGGCTAATAGCCAACTCCAAGAGACATAAAATAGATTCTAATATATCAGATTATTGTCCATTGGGGTGTGGTGAAATAGAAACATCCAACCATGTGTTCCAATGTCACAAGATAATGGAATTCTGGAACTGGTCAGCTCAAGTTCATAAAGGTACAATCGGTGACCGAGGACTTATTGAGTTCCTCAACACAGATAATAGAATTCTATGTACAACAAGGTCACTAGGTTGCTGGTCAGTCTGGAAACACAGGAACAGGGTGGCTATGGAAAACAAAAATCCCAACATTATATGGCTAAAACAAACATTCTTGGCAGAATTAGCAATAACAGCAGTGGCACATAAGTCCTTGAAGGGAAAGAATTATGACACAGGATGGAATGCCTTTGGTAGATTTCAGGGTAATTATGATTTCTTTGTTCTTAATCTAACTGCTGATGATGACATGTTACACAGATGCCATGAGGAGACTGAATAGATGGGGAGCAGCTGACAGGGGGATGGGAGTAGCACAGGACTCGGATGATGAAGACACAAATCTGGATGGCATTGAAGAGGAGGAGATCTTCTTTCAGCTAAAACAGGAAGTCATACATGCAGCTGCTCTTAAGAGAATTCTCAAGAGGTCGGAAACTTGGAGACATAATAACCTTAGGCCGTTTTTCATGAACCTGTTTCATAAGTGGCAGCAGAAGAGAGAGGCTCATGTCCTCTTGCTCCTGGATTTCACAAATTACCCGGTGGCAAAGCTGGATGAGGTACTGAATATCTTGGGCCGAAACAGGGTGCAGGATCTGACCATGCAGGACCTAATGGATGCACAATGAGAACTTATTACTGAAGCTTTCAAACTGTTTATGATTCTGATACCTTGATAAGTTTTTCTATATTTGACTATGATCAGAATTTTGGCACTATTCCTATTACTAGGAATGTGTTTTTTTCTCCTACTGATATACCTCCTATGGTATATGTCCTATTTATGTAATCTTTAAATATGAATAGAAGTCACACCTTGCCTCCAAAAAAAAAAAAAAAAAAAAAAAAAAAAAAATCATAAAGGACTACCCTTGAAAATGTAAGTTCTTGGGGCATCACAACTTCATTTGGATTTCAAATTTGAGCCTCAATTTTACATGTAAATACTACATTTTGTTACATCCATAAATACTACATTTTGTTACATCTAGGGTGACATGGCCCTGATATTTCCTATGCACCTTTAATATGGCTTCATATATTCTACAAAGAGACTAGAATTTCGCAGATAGGGGAAGGTGCCCTTCTTCCAACCACCCCCCTTCATGGCCCACTTTTTACCCCTTAATTGCCCGCTTTTTACCCTTTAATAGCCCACCTGTGCCCTTTAATAGCCCACCTTAAAAAGTAATTGAAATTGAACTAGATGCATGGTCTATTAATGGGCACTTATGAGCTAATGAAGGTACACTGTGAGCATTTGGTGGTCCATTGAAGGGGCTTTTGATGGTCCATTGAAGGACATTTGGTGTTCTATTGGGGTTAAAAAATGATAGAATTTAAAGTCTTAATAGCGAGCTTCCAATTTGTCAAAAAAAACTCGTTCTTAGTATAATTTAAAAACTAGACTTTGAGATTTCATTATGTTCTATAAAAAATGGAAACTAAAGAAAACTAAACCCATCATAATAAAGTTTTTACTCTTAAGTGGTTGCTTTATGGGCACCCTCCCCTAAGCTTTTCCCTTAATCATGGTAGAAGTTAGCTTTGGAGTTAAGGTTGTGTTTCACCAACATAAGTTCTTGCTTTTAAAAATGATTTCATCCAATAACATATTTTGACGCAAATTTTGTAGTATATTATAACATATCCATGATGGTATACCTCAAAATATAAGACAAGATTGTGTTTAATGACTGTAGGTAGGGTGCTAACTTGAACATTTTTTTACTGGTTTGTTTTGTTTGTCCATCTTATATAATTACATACTTCATATCCAAATTGCCTATGTTAACTTCATAGCACAAAGTTTATTCTGACCAATTTTCACTTCTCAATTTACTCTGCCTTCTCTCCTACACAATCAAACAAGACTATCTAAAGCCAACCATGTGTTAGCTTTCTACCTTTTACGTCTACAATTTTTCGTCAATTATACGTTCCCAATTTAGATCCATCATCTATATTTTTTGTTAAATAAGAAGCCCAGCAATGCTGGGCACTTTTTCTAGTAACATATAACTCAGATTAACTTACAACCTAGCATTAATCTATTTTCAAATGACTTAATGTATTCCATATGATTCAACTGCTAAAGATATAGAAGGACAGATAATCATATGCCCACAGAGCTAAAGAAGGGACAAAAACACTTTGTTTCCAGTTGAGTTTCTTGGATATAACAACATAGACTTAAAACATTTTAAGAGAAACAACAAAACAACAACATACTCTCCAGGAATTGAACCTGATAAGCCAAGTGTTTTTCTTTTCACAAACTTCAGATCTTATAGCTTTCAGATCAGGCAAATCAATTGGTATATATTTCTTCACAATTGTACATGCCTGTATGAAGTATAAAAATCTAAAATGCCTGCATAGTTATGGTTGGATACTTATGGAGTTTAAAATAGAGAAGTGTTAAAATTGTGGTTGTTCCTTTTTCTGCCATGTTCCATGAATATATAGAGCTGGATTTCTTTCTTGCAAAGCAAACTGGCAGATATCTAGCAAAAAACAATTCCGCAGGAAAGCTGAGCAGCTCGAGAGACAATAAACGCATGTGCAGAGTAAGCTTAGGGTCTGAACTACAGGTTTTCAAATAAGATGAAAGGCTTTGTGCTGGTGCAACACAACTGAGGCAAGATAAACTACAACTTAAGAACCTAAGCTACCAAAACATAATGATTTGACACATTCAAGGGCCAGCATGGACATACCATCTGAAACATGGACATATCATTCAAGGGCAGGAAAAAATGCTCAGGGTTGTCTGCTCCTTTAAGTGAGGGGTTCATGGTCACATCTGAAATGCATACAAAACATATATACAAATATATACAGACGACAGATCCTTCTAAAATACTAGGAACAAACCCATAAGTGGCATACTTGGCAATGTGAATTCGTCTAGCTGCTAACACAGTTCCTAAGAATGACTCATGTAGCTTCTTTAGCTTTGCAACTGTGCACATGACATTAACCTCAAATTAATCAATGGTCTCTACATGCTAGAATCTATAGTTGGAATATATCAACCAATTACTAGTAACGGTGCCCAGTATTGCTGGGCATAAGTTGGAAACATGTAAACGATAAGGCAGCAATATTATCGAGGTGTCGCTCCAGCTATTATGATCCTCTCTCTTTCCCTTTGTGTTGGTGTTAGTGGATGTTGTGTCATTAATCCGTCCAAGACTTTAAAGTTTGCTTCTATTGTTTAGCAAAGTGCCAATGATGATAATATGGTTGGGTTTGTTTCAAGAATCTATTGATTGGTTATGTTCGGAAGAATGTTATGTTCGGAAGAATGTACTGGTTTTGTATAAGGAATGTCGTAAGTTTTACATGCGGCCAAGCATTATTGTGGATACCATCTATTACATTGTAGTGGCATGCTAAGCATAAAAGTCTTTGGAATGGTGCCCAACGTTGTCAGGCTTGAGTAGCCGATTTATACAAATTTATACCATTGACTTTATTTTGTAAGAGCAAATTGTTTGCTTTGTCTATATACTAAATCCCGACCACTATCTGCTATGTGACATGAGTTCATGACACACATCTTGCTTCATGTTACCACTTAAATGCTTTATTGTATGCAATAGTACTTATAATCTAACATCAAGTTCTAGCTCATTCTCAAGGAGAAGGTATAAGGTTGCCTTTACTTTGTAATTTGGTAGCTTAAAATTTTCTAGAAAGTGCAAAATGCAAGAGGTAACATGACCAAAGGTTTAGCAAATGAGTTGAACAAGATTGCGTATTAAACGGGAGCAAATCATTGAAACGAGAGCAAAAGGAATATTCCTCAAAGATTCCCTTTTTTACAAAAAAGGGGGTAAAACGAGGTTAAAAAAAAAAAGATGCATGAAATTCTATTTTGACCCCCCCCAAATGACTAATTTTTTTTTGCAACGAAAGAATTGACTTTTTTAAAGTGTCACTTTTCTTAGCAAATAGAATGTTCTTCAAGTATGTTTAAAGAGAGAAACTCTAATTTCAGAGGATAAAATATTTAACAAAAAATTGAAGTAAGTCTGTAACTGAAACTGTAGTATTCTCAAAATTTGAAGATAGAATCTTCATATTCACATGCAAAATTTACAGTCTTTTTCTAAGACTTCGGTTATGTGCAAAAGTGTGAGGAGTGATGAGAGAGGGATCGGGGCGTCTTCATATTCATTTATGCCATCGTCATCACCTTCACTTCTTTTCATCATTGTCATCAGGAAGTGCTTGAGTTATCTTCCTCATCACTATCAACAGACGGTGAAGCATTGTCACCACCTTCTTCATCATCTTCTTCGTAATTACAAGCTTTTTTTAAGCAAATTAATAGTCTTAAAGGTGAGGCGATTGTCGATTTCAATTTAAAATCATAGCACAAAATAGTCCGTCATTAAGGTTCGGCTTCGTCCCTACAACCCACCTTCTTGGACTTTCTCCCTTTTCCTTGGCTTCTCATTTCTAACTCATATCTACCTTCAAAAGCATTTTTCGGCGTGTTGCAAGCCAATGAATCTTGAGTTTAGTGACTAAGCCTTCCTCCTTGACCGTGTCAAGCACTTTTGCTATCGAGAACGGCCGACCTTTGTCATCCTCCCGATACCGGAAGAGCAATTAGCATACCTTTGGTAATTTCGTGATATTACCTTGAGGCTCATTCTGGCGTCTTGGTCCGAGGTACATGACTCGGTCCTCCTCGTCTTTCTCTTGCAGGTGCAAATGTAGTACCGCTTGGACACGCTTGGTCTTTGGGGTTGATGGAAGGTGTTAGGCCATTGAAATGGTTCTTGCAAGCTGTCTTAGAGCTATATGTTGTACAACAATTTTACGTTCGAGAAAGAAATTACTCCACCACATCCGATCTTCTTCTAAGAAGTACTTAAAGCTCGAGGAAATTCCATTTTCAATGGCTTAAGGATGACTCTGGGGGGTACTTTTCTTCTGCTTGGACTCCTTAGGATTTTTGAGAGGAAGTTGTTCAGCACGCTCTATGAAGGAAGTGTCTGGAATATATTTAAGGAAGCGTAATCCCTCTGGTGGACTCCAGTCCTTAGTTGTGGTATACTTCTTCCCCTGTAAGAAGCTTTGGCCATCCTTCAAGTAGAACTTGATATGATGCTGAAAGGTGAGATCATTCAACTTGTTCACAGCTTGTTCTCTGTTTGAACGTTGAGAGAAAACAAACTCTCTAAAATCAGCAGTCTCTTTAAGAAGATCGACCACTGGAGTAGGAGTGTAAGAATCTTCAATAATTCGAACTAAAGAAGGAAGACAGAAAGCCTTCTTCCTTCTAAGGCGCACAGAAAATCTGCTGAACATTTGGTCAATCTGATCATGAGTGTGGCCTACAAGTAAGAAACCAAGCTTCACTTTTCTAAAGATCCCTAGCTCCACTAACATGGCACAGTACGCAAAGAGTGTTTGATTCTTGTTCTCCCTTGTAGTATTGTCAAGTTGCAGATAAAGCACTGGTGGTAATTGCTCTTGCTCGCACAGGACCTTGTTAAGAATTGTAATTGTGAGGTTCGGGTCACCATGCAAGTTTGGATACGTCAAAAATACTTTGCACTTTAGACTTCCTTTGAAGACCATAGCTCCTACAAGGTGGACCTTAACAAAACATTCCTCTGGCACATCCTTAGGAATGTTCAAGAAATGTGGTAGAGTTGTTTTTTTTTGGTCCATTCCATCAATCACAACAGACATGTATTGCAGTGGACGTTCAAGAGCTTTTTTTCTATGCTTGGCAAGCTTTCTTCTCTCTGCTGCTTGTTGTTCACGATGTCTGGCAAGGTTCTGTTGCACAATATCTGTAGAAGAAATCAGGTCAAAACATTTTCTCTGAAACAAGTGAGAGATTGGAGAACATGAGCTTACTTCTTTTCGACCTCTGTCTTTGCGGTTTTCGTTGACTCTTTAATTTTGCACACCTCGAGCAAAACGGACATTCTATGTTTTCTAGGAATTTTCACAAGACCGAATTCACTTTTCCACGATCACGGTGAAGTGTGAGTAAGAGATGTCAAGTTGAGTGCAAGTCTCTTTGTACTCATTAAAAACATCTTTTTTGGTGATGTTATCAGTTAAATGATACATGTTGCTGTTAGGTAGCTTCTCACATGTTTCTCTAAAATATTTCTCCATCCATGACACAGCAGCAAGGGCATGCATGGTTACAACTCTTCTTGGTCCACAATGATCATCGATTGCTGGATTTTTGTCCAGTCTTTTGTGTATTCTAGACATTCTGGTGGACCCTAAACGGTGGACAACCATAAAGCATTTCTGGCAAACTTCTTGGCCGGTTAATGTAGTGCAAGAAGGTGTTGCGGTCTGGTCTTACATGATAAGCTAAGTAGGCATTACGGGTGCGCCAATGTCATGGGGCAGTAGTTGTCTCTAAGCGCTTTCGTAATTTAGCCATATTAAATCTGTTGATGCAACCCAATGAGCAGCATTTAGTTCTCAAAAGTCTCCTCATTTTGTGTTCATCCATAAGATTTCTTCTTCTTGCAGAGGAGCACGCCCTCAAACCAAAATCCACCTTGAATTTCTTTGAAGATTGGCTTGAGAACATGTAATCTCTTTGTTCCTCGTTGGTGTCTTCATCTTCTGATGAAACTTCTACTCTGGGGGTGACTTCCTCTGTCCTGAGTGGTGTGCTTGTAGAGGAAAAACAGACCCGCGGAAGTTGTTCAGGAATAGGCTGGGTACATGTTGTTAAAGGATGGTGATGGCCCATAAGAGGTTGTGGCATCACCGTTCTTGTACCATCTTGAAAAGGAGTTCTTGCAAACATCTCCTTTAGAGCGGACTGGAATTCTCGCAAATCCATGTGTCACAACCGTTGTTGTGTGAAGAGGAGTGCATCTTTGGAGCGTCGTCCTCATTTGTAGTGAAGTCCCGGTGAGAGAAATTGTAATGAATCTCCACGGTCTTACGTGTTTTTCGTGTTCCTTGTATGTTTGCACGAAGGGGCTTAAACTACAAAAGGGGGGTAGCTTGTTCTTGAGCACCCTTTGTTGTGGAGCTTCAGAGGTCGGGGATGGAACAAAGGGTGGTGGCAACCGCCCGAACGGGTGGTGATTCTTTGGAAGGAGATGCCGGTGTCCGCTCTGAGGACTTGGTGACGGTTGGAAGGGTGGTGGAAGTCTGTTATGTCTTTGGACTCGGTGTGTCTTCGAGAAGCAACAACGATGAAAGAGGTAGGAGTGAGGAGAATGCCGGTCTTCACTAGAAATGGCGTTGTTCCCAAAGCGTGTCCTCGGAACCGCACGAGCTTGAGACAACAAAAAGGTGGTGGAAGCTTGTTCACGGCGGTTCGTCATCTTGACAACCGCAAAATAGTAAAGAGATTTGAAACTTTTCTCAGAATGCGAGCTTTTCTTATTCGAATACACGCCCACGTAGTACAAGTAGAAGTTCCAGTACTAATCAAGTGAAAGTCAAAATAAAAGCTATTACGGAATACACAAGAGTAGGATAGTAAAAAGCTCGAAACGTATTAGGATCACATAGAAAAAGAGCAAGGCGAAAATGATACCTTTAAAAGGAAATTTCGGGCGGTAGCCGGTTTGCGTATTCCGGTCTCGAGCTCAAGTCGCCCGGCGCCCGGATCCGATTATTATATTGAGAGGCGTATTCCGATTCACATAGAGAAACCATGGACAAAGTCGGTGAGAAAGTACAACGTGCAATCATTTGCATGTCCTGTTTCTTATTCGAGGAATACACTTTAAGCCTTGAGTGGGCGAAGTGTATTCCGAGGAATACCTCTCGCCGAAAGGGAGGCGAAAATGTATTCGGAATACACTTTCGCCTCCACTCGGAGAAAGCAAAGTGTATTCCGGAATACACTTTACTTTCGTAAAAGTGTATTGGGAATACACTTTAAGCCTTCCGCCAGTGGAGGCGAAAGTGTATTCGGGAATACACTTTCTTGTTTTTAGGTTTTAGGGGTTACTTTTCCTTGCGTTTTTTAGTTAATTTAGGCGTTCTTCTTTGCTTGCATTTTTAGCTTGTTTAGACCACTTTTTTGTCAAGATTGCGATTGTTTTTTTTGACATTTTTGTCCTCTTTTGCCCTCTTTTTCCCTTTTTGTAAGCCATTTTGTATTCGGAATAGTTCTTTGCCTTTTTTTTTTTCTAACAAGGTCGTGTTTACACACAATTTACCTGAACATGACTGACAGCAAGAAACAAATGAAGAAGCCTCTTAAAATCGCATTGAAACCGCAGACCCCCGAGAGAAGGGTTGAGGAATCCGGATCGCTACCGCTATTTACGAAAACTTCCAAACTCAATGGTTTTTACAAAGGGGTACTTACGGAAAGTACTGACACCCGACTTTTCTACATGTGCTTCGGAGCCACGGAACCAAAAGGTACGATGATGGGGAATTTGTCTGCATGGGCACCATCCGTCCGTGAGTGAGGTAGGCGGGAGACCGGTAAGGGAGGGAGATTGTCTTTTTTCGGACATCTCAAGGCTTTATTCATGTTGATGAATCCTACCTTAGACTTGTGAAGGTAAATCCACATCCTCTTTATAAGTATGTTTCTCACTACGTGAACAAAGAGGTCGCTCGCCATCATTAATTACGTTCGAAGCTAATAACGGCGAGGACTTCCCCCAAACAGTCGAGAACAAGGGGAAGAGGAAGATCGAGGGAATTTATCAGGGAGTCCATCACGGTCTGCGAGCCCATCCGTGAGTTCATCAGGTTCGGAAGAGCAGCCACCTCCACCACCAGCAAAGAAGCAGAGGCAAACCGTAGCTGCTAAAGAGCCTAAGAAAAGAAAAACGGCTATCATTGAAGCGTAAGATGCTCCCCGAGGATGCACACAAGAAGAAGAAGGGGAAAGGCAAAGCACCTGGCGTTGCCATCAAAGAAAAAAAAGTTGATAAAACAGCAGAGAAAATGGAAGAGATAAACCTGCACAAATTTGTGCAAGGTGTCATTTATTTGCCGGTCACAGCTATGAAGCTTCCTCCAAAAAATGAAGCTGGAGAACGACCACTGCAGGTTCGAAAGATATATGCAGACCATCTAAGGAACCTCAAGGACAGAATCCGGAGCAATCCCAATGCACATGTAGCTCCAATTGTTGTTCTTGTTGATAGAGAGCAGTGCACAACTCCTGCAGAGTACGATAGAGAAAATGCGGACACATATACGCATTATGTTTTGGGGTGGGAACCACGACTTTAAGGCAAGGAGGCAATTATACAAGGAAAAAAAGAATCCTAGGTACTTGTCTGTTCTCTGTGCTGTCTACTGTGGTTTGACCGACGAGGAAGCCAAAATCGTTGCCAACACTCACAACGCTGACAACGAGTACAAGTTAAAAATGAGCTTTGTCGACAAAATCAGATTCATGCACAGAGAATATGTTATCTTCAAGGAAAAGTATGGAGAGGATCTCAAAAGCCACGATACTCCCTTGAACTTAAAGAAGCTTGTGCCATTGAGTGTTGCCTTAAATCTGACGAGGCGAACAAAGCGGGCATCACTCATTGGTCATGACAATTGGTTTCAAACTAAGCGTTCAGGGGATGGCGGGTAAGGTTACAAGCGTATTCGAATAAGATTTAGTGTGCAACTAGCTTCTAAGTTTTTAATTTGTTTTGCGATCGGGAGCTTGAGCGAAATATTTAATATGTTTGAGCGCGGTGAGCTAAAAAGTAAGGGAAAGGTGTCGGAGAAGAAGAAAGGCAGCGACGTCCCAAAGAAAGAAATGACCATCACTGTCTGGAGGGAGATGCAGGGGTTCACTGACACAGAATTAGTAGAACAGCTTCTGCAAAAGGTGGTGGACAAGGAGTTCACACTCGAAGAAATGTCGAAGGAGTTGCACAAGTAAGCATACAATCATTCTTTGCCTTTTCACTTGTAGAATTCTGCCCGGATAACAAACAATCTAGTGCTCCTGGAAATGCTTTCGCACCCTCGATGGAACGAAAGTGTATTCCAGAATACACGTTCTCTCTTCTTGTAGTGTAAAAGTGTATTCCAGAATACACTTTTACTCCTTTGAGTCAGCGAAAACGTATTCTGGAATACACACTCTAACTTGTTGCGTTGTAGAAGTGTATTCCAGAATACACTTTCGCTTCTTCTTTGCAGTTAAAGTGTATTCTGGAATACACTTCTGCAACAAGAAAAATATTGATTACAGCGCTTGTATTCTAGAATAACTTTAGGTGGCAGGAAGATAGTTTACTTCGCGTTTTCTCTTTTCAACCGCTAAAAGGTTGTGTTTTTCTTTCTAGCCAAAAAAATGTTATCACCGCCGGACATATGTCCGATGGAGCAACTCAGCGTGGAGGCGTGGGAGAGGTGCAAGGAGCTTTATCCCATAGCTACATCCGACGGGTATGCTTCGAAGACGCACCAAATTTTGAAGGAAGGATAGATGCGTGACTAAACCGTCATACTTTACTTGTCTCTCTGTCTCAATCTCCCCTTTGTTTGCGAGAACAAGAAGAAAAATAAGGACCGCCGGAAGTTTTATGCACCTCGTCGACCGCACGAGAAGAAAGAACACCGGGAGAGAGGAGAACTCTAGATGTGGAGCCTTCTGATTATGAAAAGTTTAATTTATTTGACCAAAATAATTTGTTTTCCATCATTCACGGGGACTGCACTAATTTGGTTGGGACAGTAAAGCCACAAGATTTCACACTGGTGATTGCGGACCTTCCTTATGGCTTTAAACTAAAGGGGTACCGTTCTGACGACCAGCCTTATAAATTTTCAGAGTTTACGCTTTTCGTCGGCCCGGCATCAAACAAGTCACAACTTGGCCAAGCACCGGCGTCTTGTCGTGTTTCACTCGAGCATGCAATCGGCCTTGTGGAGTCCACGTTTAAAACTCACCCGGATCCCGGTGCAAAGCTGGTTATGAGAATTTGGTTTGGTGAGTACTTTTATTCCGGAATACGTTGGGCTTGTTTCTTCTTTTTGTTTTAGTTTTCTATTCGAATACAATTGCCTTTGACTTGTTCTCTTTGTTTGTTTCTTGTTACGTTTTTCGTTAGTGACACCACTCTAATTTCTCACTGGTACAAAACAAATATAAACTACCATGGCGGCGGGCGAGATTCTTTGAGTAAGGTTGAATACCTCCATGTTGCTTCTTGGAGTTTCGATGGGAAAACGCACCATGGAGCATTTTAACACTGACATGCGAATTTTTTCTAATGTGTTGGAATTTCCAAATGTGCTTCAAAAGCTACAGGACCCTAGTGCACAAGGTAGAATTGTTAATCACTACCGAAGCCTCAAAGCTAATCAACCATCTCCTAGACATGTTTTCACGCCCGGAGATTGGGTGCTTGATGCCTTCTCGGCTCACGGTACAACAATAGCTTGTGCACTTAGGAAGGGCCGGAATTGTGTAGCAGTGGACATTGATAAAGAAGCTGTGCAATTCATCAAGATGAGACTGGCAGCCTTGCCTACCCTACCAGATGAGCACCAAGAGTTAGGGGCCAAATCCTCATCCGATTTTGCCAAAGTGACCTCTTATGAGATCTGACCTCCATTCACTAGCTCTTTAGAGGATGAAGCTACTTTTGCAGAGCTGAAAGAAGTGGCACTAGCTACCATTCCTGAAGACACTGCAAAAGTAGACAAGGGTAAGGCACAAGAAAAGGATCAGACTGTAGAATCCGGCACAACAGAATCAAGCAAAAAGCATGATGAAGACTTTGATTTGGACCTTTAGTCTGTCTTTTCCAAAAAACATTAATACTGACCACCATGTGATGTTACAAATTGTATCATTGAAACACTCTTCATTATATAATAATTATTTTATTCACTACATTCTGGTGTTTTCAAGATAGTACTTTTTGAGAATACAAAATTCTTCCCTTTTCAAGTGTTGGTTTTGGCAAATTCCAAGTTATTTTACACTAGGGGGCCAAAAAAGAGGTAAAAAAAAATTAAGCCTATTGGAATTCCCAATTAGAAGGAAAAAAGTGTCATTTTCTAGATCAGGCTGTTTTTTTCAAGGGAATCTTTGAAACGGGAGTGCTGCAACACTCCCGTTTAATTTGCAATCGTGTTGTTGTAATAATTTACATCTTTTGTGGGCAAAGCATTGGTCACATGGGACACCTCAATAGAAGGACGTATTGAATTTTTTCTTAGAAAAATCTCAAGCCTTATTGTTGAGAACATGACCAAGGTTTTAGCAAATGAGTTGTAATAATTTACATCTTTTGTGGGGAAAGCATTGGACACATGGGACACCTGATGAAATAAAGAGGGAAATAGGACACACACATGGGAGACATATATCTATGGTCATACATACATAATAATGAACACATTAACACATTAATACAATAACACATTAACACATCATATGGCAGTGTTAAATATCCAAGCAAAGTTTCATTAAATATGGAATATATAGGGTAAGTTGGAATAATTTTAATGTAGGGTGTTTGGAGGGTTATGTATACCTCTATACTTATAATAGGGTTACATGTATTAAAAAGGGTTATATATACATGTTGCAGGAGAAGGTTATGTATATCGTATATGTCACTACATACATATGTATGCATATATGTGTGGATCTAATGCCAATTACATTCTGTCATATAATAGAGTGTCAGCTATATTTGAAGCTAAATGGAATGATCAGGTATCTTTGTTGGAGTTATATAGCCTAAATACAGATGAAAGTTGCATTAATAGAGCTTAAATGGCGCAACGGCCCTATTTCATGCTAAATGAATCTAGGGAACTAGTTAAATGGCGCACATGCTCCATTTAGCTTAATGGAAAAAAAGTGATTCCATTGAATTTTGGCTCCATTTAAGCTAAATGGAGCTTATGCCCATTCTGATGGTAATTTCAGCTTGAAATGGGGTCGCCGCACCATTTAAAGCTCCATTTGAACTCAACTTTCAGCTTTATTTAAGCTACATTGTAACTCAAAAAACGTGGATCGAGATGGGCCAGATCTTTTATTATATTATTATATCTAATCAGTATCAGTTCAATTGTATACTACCAATGCACATTGAAAATTATAGCATTCTATCATTCAATCAAATATTAAAATCTACACCACTAACCTGAGATGTAGTAGCATAACGAAGTTGCCAATATATCCACGAGTCGATTCAACAAATACAACAATTTCAACAAGATCTGCAGGCGCCTAAGATAAACTCAATGTAAGCACAAATGCAAACTCAACGAAATCAATTGCCATCTAATTTACCAAGATCAACACAATGTGGAGGCGGTAGAGGCGACAGAGGCATGCTCAAGAATAAAAGCCAAATAGCATCCTTCCCAAAAGAATTGTACAGTCCACATCGAAGGGTTTTTGAATTTTGAACGGGGAATATTGGGGGGAATTCATATTTTGAATTTTAAATTCACGGGCGAGATTTTGGGGGAAAAATTTAGTTATGGAGGGAGATTTAAAATTCAAATTTCAAAGTGCAAAAAGCGGGGTCTGGATTCTATCCGTTTCTTCTCCTCCTCCACCATTCCCTCCCCACTCCTCGCCCCTCCTCCGCTATTACATTTGCATCTACCTCATCCCCTCCATCGCCTTCCAACTCCTATAGCGCTTCCTCCTCTAGCGCCTCCTCTAAGATTGGATTTTATGCATTTCTTCTCCTCCTCCACCATCCATCCCCTCCCCCGGCTCCTGCCCCCTCCCCCCTCCTTTTGTTATACTTGCATCTACCTCATCCCCTCCATCGCCTTCCGACTCTTCTAATGTTTTCTCCTCTAGCGCCACCTCTGCCGCCTTCTTTTTTTACAACATTTGATCCCTGGCCAGTACCTTATACAATTGGAGTGCATATTGTATGGTGATTCTCTTGAGATGAAGCAAGCTAGCAACTAGACTACATGCAATGTGGCTGTATGTATTTATTTTAATGCATTGATTTCATCTTGTCTTATTATGTGTTCCACATGTAGCTGTTAGGGTAAATTACATCTCTAATACTCAAATATACAAATCTTATTTTCTTAGATTCTTCAAGATATAGTGGTTTAAGTAAATGTTTACAAAAAAAGAAAAAGGCTTGTGCTATCAAATGGCAAAAGAAATGACGATATATATACTTTTTTTGTGTGGCTGGTGAAGGAAGTGTGTGTGTGTGGGGCTGATCTTGCCAAATGGCGCAATGGCGCCATTTGAAGGAAATGGCACCATCGCGCCATTTGGTAGGACCAGTAAAAAAAAAAAAAAAAAAAAATGGTGAGAGGCTGATCTTGCCAAATGGCGCCATTTGAAGGAAATGGCGCCATCGCGCCATTTGGCAGAACTAGTCATCAATTTTTTTTTTTTTTTTTTTTTGGTGAGAGGTTGATCTTGCCAAATGGCGCAATGGCTTATTTCCTTCAAATAAGCCATCGCGCCATTTGGCAAGATCAGCCCCACACACACACACATTTCTTCCTTCAATGGCGCCATTTTGCAGCACAAGACTTTTCCCCTGGTTGTAATTGCCTAATGGTGCCATACCGCGTAGCATTGCGACGCCATTTCTTTATCCCAACTGACTATGTTAAAGCCGTCGATGAGATTTTTGACGAGACTTATTAAAATAGATTGTGGGTAAAAGCATGTTAGGGTGTACCACTTTTGGAACCTGCAAAAGTACATACACTAGGCATTTGCGGCTTTCTCATTTTTATTTTCATTAAAACTAGTACAAAGGTCCAAAATAAAAGTCAAGGACGCATTAATATTCAAAGTTAAGATAAAGATAATGCTACCGGAGACCAAAATATATATAAAAGTTCTAAAATGTAACTTTTATTGAGATATTACATGAGTACCCAGTACCCAGTCCTGGGTACCTTTTTAGGTACTTTTTTGGTCACTAAATAATACTTTTTAAGGGACACCCTAACATGCTTTTACCCTTGTGCAACATATGCCTATCTCATGTAAAACTGTTGATATATTTAAAGCAAATGGTGCAGCTGCGCAATTTGCTAGGTGATTACACATAAGTAAAATGGAGCAGCTGCACTATTTGCAAGGCCACTTCAACATTTTAATGTGTTTAAATGCAACTTTACAGGAATAAATAGAGTATATTTGGACCATGTTTCAGACTAAATGCCAGTTTGTACAGGAACTTTTGCTTCATTTCATTTCAAATGCAGCAGTTTTCATGCTATTTCTTATAGTTTTTTTAGTATATGGCGCCATAGTGTTCTTCTTTGAGTGCATTTTTGCGCCATTTCATCCCAAATGCAGCAATGTTTGTGCCATTTCCTTTAGTTTTTCCACTAAATAGTGCAGATTTGATCAATAAATGTGCGAATAAACAAGGAACAAAACAATTTCAGTGAAAGTTAGAATCACGAAATTTCCATATTTATTGAAACTGTGCTTTATCTAGACCATCTTTGTTGAAGATGTCAAAAATAGTACACAATGTTTTCCCTTTTGCAGTATCAACTTGAGGCCCCAAAGGCTCCTCCTGCTAATGAATTTTGATGAATATCTCTGTCAAAAAATGTCAACTTTGAAAAAAGAATCTCAGCTTTCAATTTCCGCCATTACATGCTTTCCGTCATATCTTCTTGTTGGTGCTTTTCCTTTCTATCATGGCAAATGCCAAAACATTGCTATTAAGAATGATGTCAGTTCTCCTGATCCTAGTTGAGGAGTTAGAAGTCACAGCAATCGTGAGCAGGAGGCACCTTTACTAAACTTCTGCTTGCACTGTTTAGATGAAAGCAGAAGCACCGTAAAGTTGTGGCGAGGCAGCAACAGAATAGTTTGTATTAGATGCAGTTTTGAATACTTAGAGATCCAACTCCATAGAGCCTGTTTAAAGACCTGGGGAAATAGGGTTAGGTATGCCATCTTTAATTTATATCCAAAAACGTTCGTCCTTCCTTATCCTGAATCATTATTCTTTACAGTTTATCTGTATCAAACTGCTCCAGATTAAGATACCTCGCCAGAGAACAGGACGACCGCCAAATTGTTATCATCATCTCAACTTCTCAGCTTCTTCCTTAATCATTCTCATTGTTTCTTTCCTCGACTTCTCTTCCTCCATCTCTTCATCCATAAGTCGTTGGGCTCTCTTCTCCTCCTCTTCATCCCTTATACTTTGCAGATGTGCTTTCCAAGCCTGGAGAGATATACGAGGCCTTGACGTACCCCATAGTTTTTTATTTTTTTCGGAAGTGTTTGCAGGGTCATTCAACCACTTCACAGCTACTGCACTTGCATTTCGTTCAGCTTGTTTCTTGCTTGATGCAAGCCCTCCAGTAAATGACATGCGTCTAAACTCTACACTTGGTCTAAACACATTGTGACGTAGCCGCTTGGACGTTATGCTTGCCTTTATGTTAATTCCATTATTACAAAGAGCCTCCCAAAGCTTATTTTTGAATCCATCGTTTCCAGATCATTGTATGGTGTGACTGCACGGGCATGATCCACTGGAGCTGGCATGTTTTGGCCAAAGAAGAAACGACCAGTGCATTCATCTTCATTCATGAGTATCCTAGCAGCAGATACATCCTGTTCACCTTCTTTATATACATCAAGCTGAGGATTCAGAAGCTGTTTTCATGCACCAACACTATTGAGTCAATATATACACTTCTGATACACATTAAAAAATGAGAAAAGTTCCTGCAAAACTGATAAAAATGAACGAATAATCTTCATTTTTGTTCTATTGCAAAGTTGATAAATCACCTTTTTTTGAATAAGTTGGTCAAGCTCCTCACGAAGCTGCAAGTATATCTTAGACAGTTGAAGTGTCATGACAAATTCTAGCAAGTCCTTGCACATGCCTAACCGCCCAGGCTGGAGGAATCCAACTGCTCTTTCAGAACAGAAAAAATAAAATTTCGTTCTACGTGGTGAATTGTTACCTTAATGCAACTGGGTTTACCACCAAATAGCAAAAGTGTTGAATCAGACACCGGCTTTCTCAACAAACACTAACCACGGACTACTGAGCTCCACACATTTTGCATTGATAGAATTCTGTAACATTTAGATATATATAGGATGAGATAAAATGCAAAGAGCCCAATATAAATCCACACATTCTAGTATGACTAAAACACAAAGTGAAAATCGTCTCCACCATTGAATTTCTCTGTTATATTTGATTTTCAAACATGATTTCTTCAAGGCGTGAAATAGAGGTTTGTTAGAAGTTACACCAGAACATCTAGCTTTCAATAACAAAGGGTGAATATACACAGCACCTACAGGCGCTGAAACTGCCGCTGGCACTGAAGGTGCAACTGAAGCTTGAGCAGGAGCTGAGCCAGCAGCTGGAATGAAACCCACAAGAGGGGCACCCATCATAGATTGAGGAGGGATATTAGTTACCGGGGCTTGAATCACAGGGGCAGAGTAAACAGGAGGTGTGAAAGACGGTGTTAAAGCTGCTAGCTGCTCCTGCCCTGCCTTGGATCAGAATCCGACTGCCTTGGCTTAGAATCCGGCTGCCTCCGCTAATACAGCTGCTCTTGTGCAAAATCCAGCTACCCCAGTTGCCCCTTTGCAAATTTCGGCAGCCCCTTGGCTCAATCCGGCTGCCCCTGTTTTGGCTGCTCCCTGCTCTATGGCTTTTCGCCCTGGGCTGCCAAATCTCATAGCCATGCCGCCCTGCTCAAACCCAGCCGGATCTACCTCTCTAGACGCCAGCATATGGATTCAAACCCTAGCTCACCTCCGAATCGGTTTTGGATCGGGAGGAAGCAATATCCGAAGGTAAAATCTGGACCATCAAACTCACAGGTAAAATCTGGGCCGTCAGATTTAGGGCGCGATGCACTACTTACACCAAAACATTATAATATAAGATGCATTATCTAAGATGCATGTTCTAGTTTCGCATGTTTTTAACTGTATCTCGCTAACTTGGCAATAATATAGCTTAACAAACTAGAATCGCTAAGGCTTACCATTGTTCTTCGCTTGTTCCTACCAAGCGACGGTTGATATTTGAGTCCTATTTGAGTGTGTTGTCTTATGCATAGGCTGGTGGTTTTATACAGTGGATCATGATTATCCTCTGAAATTTTATTCCCATCTCAACAAAAGGAAATGAAGAAAACTTAACCGACCTAGTTGTAAAAGGTTTGGCAGCTCCACCGATAAGAGTAGGCAAGGTGTCCTGAGGAACACCCAAGTGTTGTTCAAAGGCATAATGCAAAACGTTTCAGAACCAGATCGATCTTCTCCAGCTTGTCTCTATTCATCCAAATCTGTGACATCCCCTACCTCTTCTGCGATGCCCCCATCATATCAGAAGGCGGAGTTCATCCCCCTGGCAGCCAAACCGATAGGGGCCATCTACCTGACACCAATCCTTAACAATGGATCGATGAGGAAGAATGGATGGGTCATTTGCCCCGTCTTCCCTCGGGACTGTCCTAGTTGCAGAAGCGTGAGTAAACATAAGCACATGACATCAATATAGCAACAGAGTCACCTCGAAGGGTGACTATACCATAACATACATGTAATAGCACATCAATACATCATTATCACATGGGGGATCCTACCCAATGGTTCAGACTCCAGGGTATGGACTGACGGCTTGGGTCTCCAGAAGTCATTGCAGACGGAATTCATAAGAATGGATTGGGCTGGCATAGAAACATGGCTATTGAGTAGTTCACTCCATCCGCCCCTCCCGTGCACACTTTGCAGAGTACGTTGAAGAGTCTTGGGACTGGATCGTAGCCTGCCGGGTGCGTAGCCAAAAGGGCTACTACTGAGTTGCATCTCCCCAGTCCCGATGAGGCAGGATGAGAGTCCTCTAGAGGTATGCATTCCCATCACAGGCGGCTAGAGGGCCACTGCCCGTATTCAACTTGAACCTCATTAAAGGTGATGCATCACCCAAGAGGTGTCGAGCTCATGCCTTGCCCACACGCAGTGGCAAACCATTAAGCCTAGCCTGCTTAGATCCCCGTAGGCTTTACACAACAGAGGGATCAGTCAATGATGGGACAAGTCCCCTTTATTCCACCGGTCTAGCTCTGCCACCCACAACCAGGCGGACTCTTGTACACGGGCCGCATTAATTGGGAATTAATGAGGTTATCTAGGATCATCTGCTACTGAAGGTTTCAGGGTCTCTACCCCCCTTCCCACATACACAGGAGAGCATAGAATGGAACATCATCATCATCAAGAACTGAAATACTGAATAAGATCTAATCTATCTTACCTAAACATACATGGTTAGGTTCTTTCGTTACTGTTGGTGATCTTAGGATCTACAAGGCTAATAAGACTGATCTAACATACTATCCTAGCTCATTGTTGGGCTAAGAGACGGGTTTACGCAACAGAATCACAGGTTACCTGATCCTTGGCTTGCTCCAGCTCCCCGAATCGCGTCCATGCCTTTGTTCTTGCTGAAAACAGCTACTCTTGATGAATCTAATATGCAAAGGCGGCTCAGTGTCGCCTGGCTATGCGGAGTGGCAGCTTGCCTTGGCCGGAATGGCTCAGGGAAGCCAAAATGCGAAGATGGGAAAGGTTTAGGGTTTCCCCTTTTGTTCTTTGTACATGAACTTTTAAGGTTAGGTTAGAAGGGACCAAATGGGGTATTGCCACTTGGCAAGGAGTTTTAATTGCATATGTTTAATATACATGTGCAACATACGAGGTTGCCCCTTAGGTGCAACTTTTTACGGCTCTCAAGTACTTTGTCGTGGTGACATGTACGTGTGAAGTGACAGTATAATATATGTATTCGGATTGTATGTTATGCTGGAATGTCAAAAATCTTCCCCCCTCCACCTTGAATTGATGTTGTCCTCAGCATCACGCGTCTCCCCACTTTGGAAACCTGCATACCCTGCAATACATTTGATGCATATAGTTTTATAACATAATTACCCCAAGGTAATAAAATAATTTTTCATAACACATCCTTGTTCAATATCATACTATGATAATGGGCTCTTTCGCCCTCTTACTTTATCGTCTATTATTCACAAAATTTTATGGTTTACTCCATTATCATTAACATAGTTCTAAAATTCTCTAATTAAGGTTCCATATCGTCTCCTTGCAACACATTATGACAAAACATGTGTTTCAAGTTTTCGCAGTGTGACCTTCCTGCTGCTAGACTCCCCTATTGGCCTGCAGGTCCAACACCATGTCAGTATACATTTAATTATTTTAAAGTTGGTTATTAGGGAACCAATCATTAATTACAATTTATATGAATGCAAGGCTAATCTCCTGGCGTAGGAAGATTATATTTCTTCCATCTTGGTCGTGGAGACAATGCCCTATCATGCCTAAGATGATCACTCATGCCTACACCTTTAGTTGCCGTTGGCGTGAAGGATGGCATCCTTCCCGTAGTAGGCATCGACTAGAGGTGCTTTTCTATCAATGCATGCCTGAATGACCTCTTATCTCTCAAGTTTCGTCTACTTCCGTGGGATGGAAGTAGACTTTTTAATCTACCTCCCACTCACCTATCGGTTCGGTGTCGACTACTTCGGTGACGAGCCGACCCTTGCATTGCTCCATGAATTGGGGGACTTGCTTCTCCAAATCTGATTGTAGTACTCACGTAACGTCTTCCACAGGTAAATGCATCCATTTCACTAGGTATTGGAGGAATTGGGATCTTCTTGTCTTCTTATAGGACCTGTCAAGAAGAACCTCTGGGATGATTTCAAGCTGGTCATCTGTCATTTCCAGTAACTCTGTTGTCTCCAATACTTCCTCTGGATTAGGAGTGTGCCTCTTCAGGAGACTTACATGGAAGACTCTATGGATTTTGAGATGCGCTGGCAGGTCCAACTTGTAGGATTGGCTACCTACTCTTTTGGTTATCCTGAATGGCCCAGCCCATCTTGGAGCAAGCTCCTTGCAATTGCCGATGCGGAGCTTCGCTTGCTTGACTTTGATCTTCAGCCATACGTTATCCCCAACCTGGAATTCCCTTACCGTTCTGTGCTTATCGGCTATGCTTTTCTACCTACTTCTCGCTGCTAGAAGGTATCCTCTCACCTCCTCCACTAGCTGCTGCATATCTGCTAACATCTGCTGAGAGACTTCAACTTTGGACACTGGGTTGTGCCACATATTTGGTGTTAAGCATTTATATCCATAATTTATCATGAAGGGCGACATCTGAGAAGATTCCTGCTTGGTGCTATTATAGGTGAACTCCACCAAGTGAATAAAATCATCCCATGTAGACTGCTTGTTCCAGACATAGTTTCTCAGCATGTCTTCTATAATTCAATTTATGCGCTCCATCTGTCCATCCATCTGAGGATGATATGTCGTACTCATGGAGAGCTTCGTCTGAATCGTGCTGAACAAGTCTTGCCAGAATGCGTTCATGAACTTTGAATCTTTATCCGAGATTATTTCCCTCGGCATCGCGTGGAGTCTAAAGATTTCTTTGTTGGAAATATGAGCGCCTATTTTCTTGAAAATTTTATCTTACTCGAATTTGAAATTACTTGGCAAAACTCTGGCCCCGTTTCTCCTGTCTCTGCCTGATCGATCCCCTTTTCTGTCTGATTTCATCCCGGCCTTGTAGAGGGCCGGCCTCTACTGCATTCTCCATTCTTTGATCTATCTATGGACATAAAATTCTTCACAATTTTGAAGCAGGATCAAAGAATTTCGTGTGGTTTCTTGCAAGGCTCTTACTCTGAACTTTGGTATCAATTCATCTGCAAGCAATTCTTCCTTGATCATTTGTTTCAACCTGAATACTCCTTCGTTCCGAAATCTGAAGAATTTGCAAACGAGATCATAGAGGCTTGGACCTTGGAATTTACAGGAAAACGAAATATCACACCTACTGCTCAATTTCAAGTGTTCTGCAACTGAACTGAACAAAAGATCTCAGTCTAAGTTTTCTCAGAATGATGATCTCAAATTGTGTCTTGAACTGGCATGACTTAAAGAATGCTCTCGAGGTAATTTGGCAAATTTATGGTTTTCCTACCCCTTTTAGTTCTTAGATAGATTTTCTTTCTTCTTGTCTCACTGAACCTCCATTGCTTCCTTAATCCTCTCTTCTGTTTCAGTCTTTCTTTTTCCTTATAGCCTTTTTTGTGCATTAATGGTGAAATTCCCCCAAAAAAATAAACCATTGCGTGACTTGTCAGCCCTAAACTCAATTTCCCTCCCGATTCTCCACAACTTCATGCTCCTAACCCGCTGCTACAAGAGGCGATCTTGCTCAGTTAAGTGCATTCCATCTTGATCCTTCAAAATTCATCAAATTTGGGGATTTGTCTAACCCGGATCCTAAGGTAACAGAAATGCACCACTACAGCCACTTCGCTCCAAACTGGGACACTCTTGCCTTGGATCAAAGACGATCTCAAACTCTCCCAACTCTGGATGCCAATGGAGTACCAATCCCTTTATTTCCGAGGCCAAGGCTCCCAATAATTTCGGATGAACAATTGGCCTTTGATTTTGAGTACCAGCAGTCTCGGGCCCCTACCAACATTCAGCTTTTTAGAGGTATTCATTTGAACTCACCTTTGGTTGCCTCTAGAATTGAGTCTCTGTCAAAAATTGCTGTAATAGTCAAGGTAGACTCTGTTGGACTGAAAATTGAGAAACTTTGGGACCACCTATTAAGACTCCACAAAGGCATTGTCATCAACTCTATTCATTGGCTAAATTATCTCTATATTCTGGTTGAATGTGGCTGCTCGAGACATTTCAACTCCCTTTCATAAAATGGAATGCCAAGATGCCTTTGAATGAGTTCAACAATTTCCATGTAGCATCTGTCACTATGGGTGAGCTCAGCCCTATATACTGGAATGATGATTGTTTCTCCTCAATTTTTAACACAATTGGCACTTACCTGACCACTGAATATTCCCCATACAAACCTCCCAAATGCTTTGTCCAACTTGATATCACAAAAGTCATTCCCACTGAACTTCCCTTTCTTGACTTCTTTGGTAAAAAATCTATCCTGCAACTAAGATGGGTAGGTCTTCCAAACTTTTGCCAAAAATGTAACTCGAGGCATATTAGTGGCAGTGATTGCTCTCAGCAGACTGTTAACAGAGAATCAAATACAGATCAAATACAGTCATTTTCTGTACCCTTAAATCAAGGTGCTGCAGATAGATCTAACAGGGATATCACTTCTCAAATTGATCTGGCCAAAGACATAGAAGGTCATGAAATACCAAAACCTCACCATGATTGGAAAAGAGTTAATGGCAGCACAAGAAGAATTCAAAAAAAAAAAGAAGCAAAAAAAAAAAAGAAGTGCTACAGTTCTCTCAAAGTTCACAAAGATCTCAGATCTCCCACAGCTCCACACTCCCTGGTAAGCAAATGGGAATCAAGGTCTTGAACAAAGGAATTTACATCAAAGAAAATCTGCTACTAGTCAGCATGAGAAAGGAAAATATGAATTGATCAGAATCCAAAATCAGCAGCAGATTCCTCTCAAATTGCTTTAAAAATTAATAAAGCAAATATTGAGCATAACAGAATGATGTTAAAAGATAAAGGCAAGGCCCCTCTATTGCCTGCAAAGATAGATTTGCATAGAACATTTTCTTGCATTTTAAAAGATTCCAGGAAAGTAAACAGTGTCCAGTCCTTACCAACCAAAAGTTCACAGGCTTCTCAAACTGAAATCAAAATGGACTCGACTTGCTCAGCACCAGATAAGTTGATGAGAAAGCCTGGTGCAGAAGAATTGAATGTGGTTTCATTAATTAAAGAAAAAGGTAATGGTCTCCCCAAGCATATAAACATGCAAGATACAGCTTCAAAAGATCAGACTCCTCCAGACTTAAGCACAGATCTCTCAACTGATCATTCAAATGGAGTTAAATCTCATCATAATGATCCTGCTATTGAAATAAGTATTCATCCTGATATTGAAGACCATGCAGTGGTTAATGATAATCCTAATGATTTGAAGGTCTCAAATACCTATGCCATTCTAGCACAGATCTCTGAAGATTCTGTTGATGTTCTGGTAGCTAAGCCACCCTCACATATCAGCAGATCCTCACTTGCCATCCCCCAAGCCAACTCTCATCCTATTTTCCCTTCTGATCCTATCATGCTTGCATCTCCTCCATCTGGAATTGTTCATGAAATATCCAAGCCAAATGTTGACCTTTTAGACTTATCTCCCCCTATTATTCCCCCTTCTCAACATGGTACCATTTCTCCTGAGATAGCTTCACAACTTCAGGAATTGATTGTAGTGTCAGAAATGCCATCTGGAACTCTTGGACAAGTGTCAGATGCAGTAAAGGTCAGTGATGATTACAGTGCCAAAGACATATCAACCTGCTGGGAACAAACTCTGTTAAATGATGATGCTCAGGAAATAACAGTTATTCCAACAATGGATGTTCAGAACAATGTGCAAACATTAAAGGAAAAATGAGATCACATTTTGTCCCATTAAAGGATGCTTAAAATGCCATGTCAGCTTTTTAAACTGTCCAATAAGAGAAGAGCTCCAGTTTATCTTATTCCAGTATTATGTGGCAGCCTGTAATTAATGCAGCTGCAACTAACTTCTGTAGTATCATTTTTTCATTATAACTTTTGATCCAGAACTCCGATTCAAAAACTTTTTATAGCAATGGGTTCGTCTTCACAAGATCTATCTAGTGATAACCCATTCATACATCTTTTACGATATAAATATATAAGAAATAAGCAAAAAATCATATTTTTTTAAGGTTAATGCATATGACCATATTGAAATACATCATAACCATATATCATTGGAAAGATCTTTTCATTCCGCATCTAATGCAACAAACGCCGCAACATTTTGACAAGTGGATCAAAAGTTATAGGAGAAAAATGACAGCAATGAAGTTGTTGGTGCTGCATTAATTGCAGTTAATAGAGGGTAGCCATTCCATTGGAGGATTCTTATGGGGATAAAATGAGATCTCAAATTTCCTCTAATGTGTCAACAACAAATGTTATACAACAGGTTGAACTTGCAGATGCTGCACAACTCGACCAAGACATTCCCAGGCAAGATCTTTCCACTGTAAACTCTAAGTTTGATTCTTTTACTAATAATAATGAAAGAGACAACCTGATGGATACTTCTATAACTCCATCTATTCAGCTTCAACAAACTCAGCTGACATAGACTGCTGCAAATCTAAATTTTGGATGTGCCATCATCATGATAATTCTTCTGAAGGAAAAAATTCTGTAGACACAACCTCTGATGACATTGATTCTGACAAGGAGAATGCTCTCAAAAATACCCTTGCTGATAACATTTCTTGGGATGATGATGCTTTCCTTACACCTCATCACAATTCCTCTGACACTCCTAAATCTAAAGGCAAGAAAGCAAAGAAAAAGACTATTCTCAGCACTCTCAGCGCTTCTGCAGCAAACACTAGGCTGAGATCTAGGAAAAATTGTTAATTACCTTATCTTTTGCTGCTGCTATCCTCCTCACCATGAAGATTCTAAGTTGGAATCTCAGAGGAATAAAAGGCCCCCTGAAGAGAAGAAGGGCAATTTCCCAAATCAGAAATTATGACGCTGACATTATCCTTCTCCAGGAGCTTAGACTCCCAAATTTTGAATGTTCAAACCTGGCAGATTGGATTGGCCCTGGATTCTCCTCGATTTGGATTGAAGCCACTGGCACCTCTGGAGGTCTCTGCATCATTTGAAAACATCTTGATCATAGCTTGATCTATAATAGTCCCTGTAAAACTTGGCAATCTGTTATTCTCAAAAATAATGACTTCACATTTGGAGTCATTAACATCTATGCCTCTACAGATTCTAGGATCAGATCTACCACTTGACCTACTATAAACAATTGGTTAACAACTCAAACCTGTGAAACTTGGATCATGGCAGGTGACTTCAACAATACTCCCACATGGGATATGAAAGTTGGCAGAGATTTGAATATGTCCACAGATGAGAGAACTCATTGGGACCATCTGCTAGACAGGCATTTTTTACAACATATTCCTTCCTCCACTTCTGCCTACTCTTGATCAAATAAACAAGATGGGAACACCAGGGTTTACTGTGCATTGGACAGATACTACATCAAGAACTTTCATAATGATTTTTGGGACAACTGCTTTGTCTATAGTGATGAATGTACCTCCATCTTTGACCACCAGCCCCAGTTTCTTATCATTAAACATATGCTCACTATTAAGAGACATGGAAATACTCCCTTCAAGCTAAACTGCTCCCTTCTTGACTCTGACATCTTCTGTAGAGACTTCACTGCATTTTACAACTCTCTCCCGAGAGTTAGATCTACAAATTCTATGAGATCATTCTATTCTAATCTAAAGGAGTCCAAGTCCTGGATTAAGCAGTGGGCAAAACACCTTCATGACAGCAAGATTGCTGAAAAAAGAGTTTATTTAGAAGAAATGAAAGAAGTTAGACTGCAACTCCAACATGACCCTCTAAACATTGACCTTCACTGGCAAGAAGGGAACCTTGAGATGAGCATTAAAACCATTGAAGAACTAGAGGACAAAGGCTCATCAATTAGATGTAAGCTCAAATATTTCTCAAAAATGGACCATGGTAACTCAAAATTCTTCTATAGGATGGCCAGATCCAGACTTTTAAAAAGTCAGCTTTCTTCTATCAAGGATGATAATGGTAATAATCTAGAGGATCAAAAGGACATATCCAATTACTTCTGCTCCAAATATGCAAATGTCTTCTCTCATCCTTCAGACACCCCTATGCAATCTGCTAGTGCCAATTCCTTCACTGATCTGATTAATGATAACAATTTAAACAGTGACAGAATTATGTCTCATGCTTTAGAGGCAATCCCTTCTATGGATGAAATTCTTTCAACTCTCAAAAGCTTAGCCAAAGGGAAAAGCCCTGGTCCTGATGGCTTGCCACCTGAATTCTACATCAAATTCTGGGACATTATTAAAAATGATCTTATGTGTATGATCAAAGGCTTCTGGAACTCGAATCACTTGCACCCTGCTCTTTCTGCTGGCCTCATTTCCTTAATCCCAAAGGTGGACAATCCTCAATCTTTCTCTGATTGGAGGCCTATTTCTTTGACAAACTCTACTTACAAGATCTGTGCTAAAATTATAGCAAACAGGGTCAAGTCTCGCCTTCAAGATGATACATCCTTGATAATTATATTGCTGCCATGGAAGGGATGCACTGGAACAAATTGACCAATCAGAACTGCATCTTGCTGAAGCTGGATTTCTCAAAAGCTTTTGACATGGTTAGATGGGACTTTCTTCAATTCTCTCTCAAGAAGCTAGGATTTACTGATAAGATCATTAAGCTTATTATGGGGCTAAATTCCAGATCTCAATCTACTGTTCTTGTTAATGGATCCCCTGGTTTTTTCTTCCCACTGGCTCGAGGTGTCAGACAAGGGTGCCCTCTTGCCCCTTACCTTTTTCTAACAGTTGCAGAGATGCTAACCAGAGTTATCTCTCACCTTCAAACTAGTGGACAAATTATTGGCCTCACTCTCCCTGACAACAACACAAATCTTGCAATTCTCCAGTATGCAGATGATTCTTTCAGTTTCCTCAAAAATGATTCAACTATCATTCACACTTTCCTGCTGACCATTCATAATTTTGGAGCTGCCTCTGGGATTCACTTAAACAGGAACAAATGCATTATCATTGGTGATTTGGATACTGACAGTATTGCAGGAATTAAATGTATGACTGCTATTGAAACTACAAATCTCCTAGGTATGCCTTTATCACTGAATCCTAGCCTTAAAGGTCTTTGGACTCCCATTGTTGAAAAGATAAGAAAGAAGCTTGGCAATTATGGCAACTGTCTTTCTTTGGCTGGAAGAACCATAATTGCAAACTCAGTTATTGCAGCCTCCCACATCTACTTCTCCTCTGCACTTCTTGCTCCTAAATGTATCTATCATCAGATTGAAAGGATAGTC
This sequence comes from Isoetes taiwanensis, assembly GCA_021234155.1. NCBI lineage: Eukaryota > Viridiplantae > Streptophyta > Lycopodiopsida > Isoetales > Isoetaceae > Isoetes > Isoetes taiwanensis. The sequence goes on from JAJEKV010000002.1 coordinate 44,256,188, forward strand.
AGAAATTTCATTTGGGGGAAGCATCACATGGTCAATTGGACTTCAATTACCAGAAACAAAATTCAAGGTGGTCTTGGCTGCAAGAATCTAATTTTACAAAGCTATGCTCTGGCAGGCAAATATATCTGGAAATCTTTGTTCATGAATAATAATCCAGCTTCCATATTCATCAATCACTGGCTTTCTTGTAGCCATCCTAAAAAGCATGCTCCTATCTCTCATAGTTTGCCCTCTTCTGCCTTTACATGTTTGCAGCCTGCCTCTTCTATCTCTCCTCTCATGAGAAACATGATTGTGGCCTGGAATAAGGTTCATTTGACTTTTGAGCATTCTAAGTTGGAGAACAGTCACCTCAACACGAGTATTTTTTGGAACTCTAACCTATCTACAAACAGCTCTACTCCTCTGGCTATCAGACATTATAAGTTGTATAGGAAATGGAAAGAGTGCAATGTGCTTAATCTTGGAGATCTATGGGATCAGCCAAGATGGATCTCATGGACCAATCTGAAGCATAAGATCAGAGGTACTTCATCTGACAAGATTCTTTTCAAATATATAATGCAGAAGGTCAATACTTTAAATCTCAATGATAATCCCATTATTAATGATTGGAATCTTATGGGGAAACCCACTTACAGTGTCTCAAAGGTCTACAAATGCCTAAATAAGCCTACTATACCTTCAAAGGCAAAAGTGTACTGGGGATTCTCGGAAGACACTGAAACTAGGCTTTTCACAAACATTTGGCATTCTTATCTGCCTCCAAAAATCTCATACTTTATTTGGCTTATTGCAAATAAAAGTGTGCCAAACCTGGAAATGATATCTAGGCATTCAAATCAAACTACCAACTCTCTGAACTGTAATTGCCCCCTAGGTTGTGGATATGCAGAAACTCTTGAACACATTTTTGGGTGTGCCAAACTTACTCCTTTCTGGTTGTGGTTTGAAAATTCCTTCAACATTATTTGCCCTGCTACCCTGTTGGATTTTATGATGAATGATGATGCTTTTAAAAATTCTCTTTGTTTTATTGCATTGTGGAATATATGGAAGCATAGAAACAGATGTCATTATGGAGGCAAAAATTTATCCACACAGTGGATAAAAACACAGGTTATGTATGACATTGAATTGACTGCAACTAGTCAAATGCATTTAGATGAAGATCTTGTAGATAATAAATGGCATACTATTGGTAACTTCATAGGCCATCATCTGTTTATACTGTAATGCCACTCCTACTAACATTGAATGTCTTTCTGCTAGACTACATGATGAGCCTTAGCAGAGATTTCGTCACGTCTGTTCAGCCAGCTGAATACAGACTTTTCCCAGGGCAGAGATTAGTGCATGACATTCAGTATACGGAGGATGATATGTGGAGAGGCCTAGTCAGAGGCGTTACAGATATTGATATACCAGATATCCCTGATCATGAAATAGATTGGGCCATAGAATTTTGCAGGAGTACCTACCTAATGGTGCAGTTATGGTGGTTCATGGAAAGCAACAACAGAAGAATGACAGACCAACAATTTCAGTACTACAGAGAATGCTACTATCATCACAGATGCTTGGCAGATGCATATGGCACTTTGATCATACTGATGTCTACAACCAACTCTGACACCTTGATTCAAGAGCTAAACTGGGGAAATGGAAACACTCTGATTCTGTAGCCACACTTCCAAGCCAACCATGACTACCTTCACACTTATCATTTTCAACCAATTCCTTAGACAATTCCCAATCCTTGAACTATATTCCTATCACACTCCCTTCATGACTATGCTTATCTCTACTTTCCACCTGTTTTACATTCTCACTGCTGCAGGAACATCAACAGGATATACAGGATTTTGTCATCAGAATGCTACCTCAAATCCATTTGAGAAATTTTGATTCAATGATGGTTCAACTCAGGAACAACACTACAGGTTCACAGCCTCTCACAAGGCTGATCTCTACTTCAAATTTTCAAAATATTCAGACTTTTTTTGCTATAGCTATAGCAAATCTTTTATATATGTTCATTATGCTTGCATGTTTTATTCTGGGTGGCCAAATTAATGGCTCACTTAACTTCTTGTACCTTTTTCTATAATTAATGAGAAAAACCCCATTCTCTCTCTCTCAAAAAAAAAAAAAAAAAAAAAAACTTCTTTGGTGAACAATCTCCAATACTTCCTCTGGATTAGGAGTGTGCCTCTTCAGGAGACTTACATGGAAGACTCTATGGATTTTGAGATGCGCTGGCAGGTCCAACTTGTAGGATTGTCTACCTACTCTTTTGGTTATCCTGAATGGCCCAGCCCATCTTGGAGCAAGCTCCTTGCAATTGCCGATGCGGAGCTTCGCTTGCTTGACTTTGATCTTCAGCCATACGTTATCCCCAACCTGGAATTCCCTTACCGTTCTGTGCTTATCGGCTATGCTTTTCTGCCTACTTCTCGCTGCTAGAAGGTATCCTCTCACCTCCTCCACTAGATGCTGCATATCTGCTAACATCTGCTGAGAGACTTCAACTTTGGACACTGGATTGTGCCACGTATCTGGTGTTAAGCATTTATATCCATAATTTATCATGAAGGGCGACATCTGGGAAGATTCCTGCTTGGTGCTATTATAGGTGAACTCCACCAAGTGAATAAAATCATCCCATTTAGACTGCTTGTTCCAGACATAGTTTCTCAGCATGTCTTTTATAAGTCGCTTTATGCGCTCCATTTGTCCATCCATCTGATGATGATATGTCGTACTCATGGAGAGCTTCGTCTGAATCGTGCTGAACAAGTCTTGCCAGAATGCGTTCATGAACTTTGAATCTTTATCTGAGATTATTTCCCTCGGCATCCCGTGGAGTCTAAAGATTTCTTTGGTGAACAATACGACAGTGTCTAACGCCGTGTCTGTGGTCCTGCACGGCATGAAATATGCCATCTTCGACAACTTGTCCACCACCACCAGTAGGGCACCTTTGCCCCTTACGGTTCTCGGGAGCCCTGTGATAAAGTCCATGCTTATTACCTCCCATTTTGCATTCGGCACAGGCAATGGCTCTAAGGCTCCAGGAATTCGGAGTTGTTCTGCCTTCGTCTGCTGACATAGCTAGCACTCTCGAATGTACCTGGCTATTTTCTTCTTCATGGCGGGCCAGAAGTAGTTGTTTCTGATCTTAAAATAGGTCTTCATTGAAGGTGATGCATCACCCATGAGGTGTCGAGCCCATGCCTTGCCCACACGCAGTGGCAAATCCACAATGCATTAAGGCAGTACCTTGATGCTTGCTTCCTTGGCAAGCTCTGGGATGCAACTGTTCTAATGCATGTCAAAATAGCACACTATCAGCAGCAAGTCAATCCCAGGCTCACATGAGGTCCACAACACTATTTGCGCACCCATTTGCCCATGAAAAAGCCCAGACTGATAGCTTCCATTCGCACGGATGCGCATCACCTCTGCATTGAGACAAGCCGACTTGGGAGGCACATGAGGACATGAGCTATCAATGTTTCCAATGAGGCGCCATTGAGGATGAATGCCATGCCCTTCAGACCATGTCTAGCATTCGATCATATTTGGGCATGGTATATTCACTTAGTTATGCATGACCAGCCATTGCATATGCTGTTGACCACGGCCTCCGTGGGCTTGTTGGGATCATATCTTCATGAGATTATATATACACGGACTTAGCTATGTCCTCCGGTCCAGCATGGAATTGTCCTATATTGTATAATCTACCAACATACTTATTATTGCTAAGGTTTTTCCCTCAAAACACTTTGGGGCAGGGGTTTTTTATTCCTAGCAGTAATATGTCTGGTGTTCTCTTTGTTTAGGTCCCATAGGCCAATTGGTCTCCTTGGACGATAAAAATACATTCTATTCTATTCTATTAAAGTGGGACACATTCTTACAGATGGGCCTCATGTAGTACAGTGAGACTCCATCAAGAATTAGTAATTTTTGCTTGAAATCACTATTAGACTTTTACATCATGCAACAAGAACTGGTTCGTGATAATTCTTCACAGTGTTTACAAACAAGCAGTTGAGAAAGCTCATCAATTTACAGGTGACATATAATTTTTTTGAGGGATGAGCGAAGGTTGGGGGAAGGGGCGGAGGGGAGAGGAGTTTTTGAGGGAGAGGCAAAAGAGAGAAGGGGAACCTTTGGGGGGGAGGGGAAGAGGGAAAATGGTGGAAGGAGTTACCTTTTATGGGGGAGCGCAGAGGAGGGCAGTTTGGGGTGGGTGGAGGCATATGTTGAGGGGCAGGGGATTTCATGCGGGAATATTTGTTTTTATTTTTATTTAGTTATTTATTTATTTATTTATTTTTTTTTTTTTTTTGGGGGAGGGGGGGGGGTTAAAACAATCCTCTCTTTTAAGAAAATGAGTTTCAATATTAAAACATAATAAAACGTAACAAATAGAATATAATATTAACTAGTTATACTGCCCCGGCGTTGCCGGGCGGTAGTAACAATTTGAAGAGGTGGTTGTTTAATACTAAACAAAAGTTTTGGAGCATGAAAATTTGCATTATGAGATTGTAGGAGCAACAATAGAGCATAAAATTTGCATTCTCATGAAATGCATTTCATTAACAATAGTTTGGGTATCATGTAGTAATATAAAAATCGAATGTATGATATGAGATGAGTCGCAGTAAAGAAAATGGATAAGCTGCATGATCAGAGATTCATTTTGGTTGTTAAAGCTCATATTTCAGGTTAGATTATTGTGTGATTTCATCACATGCTATAACATTGCTGGATTTTCTGATTGACATGGAAGAGAGCTAGAAGAATATTTTTTTTGGAAACATAGAACATTGCCAAGGCATATAAATACTATATTTTGCATATCTTACATCCACTTTTGCCCTTCAATTAAATCCATTGTTGCTTATGTACTTGTCAAGGGATGAGATGATTTGTGCTCGTGTTAAACTATGAAGGGATGGGATTAGGGGATACTTCCTGCAAGTCCTATTGGAATTCAATCTTCTCTGCCCCTATTAATCTGCGAAGGATGGAATCGATATGTTTTGAAATTGTATGGAATCAATATTGTCTTGTTTGGATAATTTTATTGCGCGTCGATTTCTTCAAAGGGAGGTGCCTGAACCATAGATGCAGTAGCATTTAGGATAGGATGGAAAAAATTCACATTATTTACTCTGGAAATATAGTACGACAACACAATTAACTTCTCTTGGAAATGAATCTGCTTTCCCCAAGTCTTCAGCCAGTTCTTGATGTTCTTAGCCGTCCTAATCCACTAATTCATCTAGCCCAAATGGTTATGAGGTTGGGGAATCCTGTTCCATATCTGCTCAAACTCATTCATTTAAGATTTTGCAAATTAATAAGTCAATGCAACAATATCAATAGCTAGATAGAAACATATGACAAGATCAGAACATTAACAATGATCACAAGATCATTTCTCAACACTGAACTTTCTTCACATAACTATTTATTGTTCATCTTCATGCATCCATTCAACAATCATACATATTTACCATGGTATTGTACCTTGAAAACATACCATTGTAACTTCTACCTATCTATTCAAAAAATATTCTGCTTCAATACAATGACGAACCTTGAGATTTCACACTGCCCAAGTATATATATAACTACTTCTTTTGTTTACATTTTTATGCTCTCAGTTCCGGCCGTTTAGCCTAACCGAAAGCATTCGGATCTATCAGCAAGTTCTTCCTGCCACATTTGTATTGGACCGATGAACTGTTTTGATCGATGTCTTCTCTCTATTGGACCTCGGCTCCTAAAAATGTGTTGACTAAAAATATCCTGGTCGTTCTCTATGATTATCTCAATGGTCACATAGACCATTGTAATTCAATCTTCAACTTAATTTAAATCATAGATTAACCAAGTGCACGTATTTACAGAAGCAACCCTAATACCTGTGTCTCCTTGCAATGTGAACCCCGTTTCTTTCTTTACAACAATGTTCAAGCTATTTCACACAGATATGTTTGCAACCTAGATAAAAAGATTGCAATGCTGCTCATTCAAATTCTGTACAACCTAGAGAAAAAGGTTGTTGTGCCATCAATTCTGTACAACCTAGATAAAAAGGTTGTCATGCCATGATTATAAGATGAACATTCATTAACATTCCCCTTTTCAGCTTATAATCTGTCAAAGTTATGCATTTCAGCATTTTTCTGCTTGTTCCCTTGTGAACTCTTTTGTATTTCAGCATTCATCTTTGAAGCAAACTTTCACTGATTTTGCCTTCAGCTTAATCACCTGATTATACATAGAGTGTTGCTATTCCCCCTTTCAACTTACAGTTTTTTTACAATTCAACATCTCTGATAGATTTGAAAATCTTTTACTTCTCAAAGCCTTTGTACATATATCAGCTAACTGTTTATCTGAACAAATAAACCTGAGCTGAATTTGACCTCTACTCACCATATCTCTAATGTAATGCATTTCCATCTCAATGTGTTTGGTTCTCTCATGCAAAATTGGATTCTTGGTCATGACAACTTTGATTGTTACAAAACAGTTATGTACTATTTTCTTGCTTTATTCCCAATTCTTCTAACAGTCTCCTTGTCCATATTATTTCCTTTGCTGCTAGAGTAGTGGCTGCGTATTCTGACTCAGCAGTTGATAGTGCTATAGACGATTGCTTCTTGCTTCTCCAGCAAATAGGACCACCACCTAACATCAGTATATAGCCTGAAGTGGATTTTCTTTCGTCCTGATCTCCACACCAATCTGCATCAGAGTATGCTTTGAGTTGCAGATCATTTGAGTCATATACTATCGGGTAGAAGCATGAAAGGGTGATTGAATTTTTTTGTATATTGATGTAAAAATTTGAACTGGGTTAAAGTGTTTGTAATGTACATTTTGAATTTTACATGGAGTAGTTGCCTATCATTAATAAAGGCGGTTGACGTACAATATTCTCCATAATTATACCAAATCCTCCCGAAATCTTGTACTAGCTTCTCTATCAATAAAATCTAAATATCTTGCCTGCGAAAAAAAAAAACTTTGGCGCACATTTTGAACTTTCCTCAATCGATCAAACATGGCTCCGGATTCTACCTCAACGAAAACTTGGCCCGAATCGATTATAGCTGCTCCTAAATCGAATGCATTTCAAGAAACAAATGTATCTTGAAGAAATTGAAATCCCTTTCCTTCAAGCAGTAATACAAATCCCTTCAAGCAGTAATACAAATCTGGTTAATAATCTGATTTTTTGTGCAGGATGTTGTATCCCCTTTCTGCAGAATGGATCGATGTCTTAAAGCACCAGTTGAAGAAGAAACTATGGAAGAAGGATTGGACTCTCATGCAAGCACTTCGAGGTTAGCATCGGGTTGATTTCAATCCTCCCTGTTGATGAAGTTTCGAAAGCATCGTTACAAGCGTGCAAAGAAAATCAAAACAGAGGGTTTGTCGGGTGGATCGTGACAAAGCTAATTAGAAGAAAGGTGAATGCTTCTGTAAATCTCATAATGAATGAGGTATCTAATTTGACTCCAAAACAGCAAAGTATATTTGCAAGAAGATTATTGCAGGACAAAAGATTGCAATTCCTATTTGAGCCAGTCATTGGAAGGCCTCAAGAGGCTATCGTGAAAACAGATCTGGTAAAGAATTTAAAGGATGGCCTCCAAGACGTCAAAAATGCAAATAGCAATGACAGACTTGCTGCAAAGCATTCTGTACTATCTATGGTGGTTGGAGAGGAAGGAGAATTACGTAAGACTTCACTAGCGACTAAGTTGTTGAAAATACATCCTAGAAATATGAAACTAGCGGTGGAGAGAAGGAAAAAGAATGTCACTAGGTGGAACAAATCTGTGGGCATTAGCAGTCGAAATCCAAGAACAAATACGATAGATCGGGGCTATGAAGGATATGGTTGCTTTTTCGGTTTTGGTTAGATAACTCAAAGGTTTCACCAAAAATTAGAGATGTCATGAAGAAGAGGACACAACCAATTCAATATATTGACATTACACAAAAACATGACCGTAATTTAGTTTGTAATTGCATCTTGTTTTTCAGAATAAAGATGTTTTTTATTTTGTAACACTGATGTAAAGTTTGTAGATTTCTTTACTTTTTGGCAGAATAAAGATGTCTTTTATTTTGTAACACTGATGTAAAGTTTGTAACAGATTTCTTTACTTTTTTAATGTAATGTAGATGCAGTCTGCCCTAGTTGTTCTACATGGAAATGTCAAATTATTTCATGGCAACACGTACATGTATATTTGTTTACATGTATATTCTGGATGTATATTTGTTTACATGTATATTCTGGATGTGGGCAAAAGAAAGCTAGGGTGTCTTACATTTGGCCAAATGTAGAGTAAGAGATGTATCACATTTCAAATACATAACCGTTTTTTCAGTATGTACATAATAGCTATATTATGGAATCTTTTTTTTTCGGAACTACTTGTCACGTCAATTAAAACGCAATCATGAAGCAGATTTCAATTCCCGCCGCTGTAACCACTCCAAGAAACGCCTGAACGTTAGGAGAATTTCCCACTTTCTGGCTAAAACTTCGTCCAGCTCCAGGATTTTCCTCCTTCTTGCCAAAATTCCTCCAACTAACCCTAAACCACGCAAGAACCATGATGAACAACGAAGGAACAGAAATGGCGCAAGAAGATTGCAATATCGGGAATGTGACAAAGAAAATGAAGCGTACGATTGATGAAATTTGTAAATTTATATATGATCGGGTTCAAGATTTCGCCCTGTGCAAAAGGAGAGCTTTAGTAGTGGCTATTTCGGGATGAAAGGCTGCACTTCTTTTTGAACTTGCCATTGGAAATCCAGTATAAAGCAATTAAGAAGGATACTATGCTAAAAATATCCGTGAAGGTCTGCAGGAAGTGAAACAAGCAAGTAGCAATGATAAATTAGCGACTAAGCATTCCTGTTATCAATGATTGTTGGTGAGAATGGAAAACTCGGGCAAAAAAAGAGTAGCCTCGAGAATTCTTCAAGTGCAAGCAAGAAACCTCACAAAAGCTGCAATTAGAAGAAAGCGGATGTCATTATCGAGGTGCTAATATGTGGGCACCGGGGCAGAAGGCAACCAGGCGGGACATGCTTAGGAATCAACCAAGCAGGTTGGTAAATGAGTTTTGGTTAACCCACACAAAACTTCTCCAAAGTACAGGGATGTCGGGAAGAAAAGGACACTTCCAATCCGTTTTTAGACATGCCCCGTGTCAGTTTTAAGTCTTTTAATCCTCTTTTTGCAAGCTTGATAGAAGCTAGCTTCGCGGCATCTGGATAAGTTTAGTAATCCTATTTGCATTCCATGTAAGGGATGTATCGATATACATTGAAGTACATCCAACTACGATAATTATATTTTTACACTTGGAGGTACTGAATGAGCTATGTTTAACAGGAAAAGTACTTGGATGTACTTCCAATTACATCCAATGTGGCATAAGGCAGAAAATGTGTTGAAAGTCAGGCTGTGTTATTATAGTCTTGCTAGTTCCCAAGTACATTATAGTACATTTTAAGCTTTCCTGATCTCAAGATAGTTTTTAAAGATAGGGTGATACATAAAAGTATTTAAATGTACTTCCTTCCATAAGAAAAGTATGAAATATATACATCTGTAATACAGTGACACTGTCTGTGACCTGGTTACATATTGAGTTTTTTTATGTACATCTGGAACTCTTTGGAGTACATTCTTTATACATTTATACATATCATGTACAGGGTATGTACGATGTTGTGGTATAGTAGTTGAATGTATATCAAATCATGATCTGAGTGCCATAGAACTAATGCAATGTCTGCAACATCTTTGAATTCGTAAGTAGTTCTAATTTATATCTTACTTATACATGCCGCTGAATTGTATGAGATGTTCAAAGATGAACATCCTGAAGTGAAGATTAGCATCAGAAAGTTCGAGCTTCTTAAGCCTACGTGTGTGAGAAGGTTGAAAGAGAGGAACACATGCTGCTGCGTGAAGCATGAACAAGCTGATCTATACAGAAAAGCTTTTAGCGTCCTGAGGAGCAAATTTCATGCCAACTGTACATGTTCTTGTGGTGTTTGTGCAGCAGATGAGAACAATGGCATCTGCCAAACTCCTTCTAAAACATTTCAAAATGTTGGTGCTATGTGGTTTGTGACAAGGAAGGCGAAGAGTGGCATAGTTTGGACTGTGTCAAGGGAGAGTGCCAGAACTGTGGCACTTAAAATATTCAAATCTGTCCTAAGGAGAAAGTGTCGCAGAATGAGAACATTGAATGGCAAGTTTACAAGTACGTGAACGAACCTTCCAAAGCTGGCACTTCAAGGAGGTTGAAGCTTGTTACTGAAAGCGGGACTCCAGGTACATTGCTTGACAAGATGTTTCAGCACCTTACAAAGTTCACTATTCACAACTTTTCAGCAAGTTGGCGAGCAAACAATTCAGAAATCGGTGCAAAATTTGAGGGATGATTCTCGTTTTTGTCGAGAATGGACTTTCGCAGAGAACTACACTTTGCAGCCATTCAGGGAGGTTCAGTCCGAGCATTGGAACAATGACCAGATAACTATTCTGGTGCATATAACCATGATGAAAGTCAATGGCGAGCTGAAAAAAACTGTTCATTTGTATGTTTCCGATGTTATGAAGCATGATGCTTTCTTTGTTCAGGCTGCACTCAAGAAGCACCATATTTGGATGAAGCACAATTTCATTAATTATGGACAATACCTGAATTTATGGACCATTTTTTAGTACACTTGGATGAATGACTCATTTTCATACACTAGTTGACATCCCCTACGAGTGCTGCATATGCCTCAGCAGCATGCACGGGTATCTTAATAGTATTAGGTATCTTCTTCTTGTTTGATGGCTCCCAAGCATAGTCGATAGTCTCCACTTCTATGCGGTCACTTGCAGTCGTTGGCCTCCATCTCTTCTTCCAGCAATTGGCATAATTAGCTGGGTAGACTTGGTTCCTCACTGGGATTGGCTCCCACCAAGTCACCAGAATAGTCTCAAAGTTCTCCTTCTTATCATCCATTTGTGGATCCTCAGTAGCTAGGCCCACCCAAGTTGGGCACAACACATCATCAGGGCGTGCCATAATAAACATACCTTTCTTCAAATCTTTGTATTGGTCTTCAGTAACTTCGTACGGATCACCTCACATGTATCGCATTTGGAGAATGCAATTTTCTTTGCGATACTGACGTCCCGGAAGCTCCGCCTCCACGTTCTATGAAAACCTGTCGGTGATACCTTCTTGCCAGTCAATGCCACAACCTCTGCATTAACCTCTTCTAGAATGCTGGACTTCATAAACATTGCAGGCAACTTCCTGACATTCTCTCTTATCCCCTCCTCGTTTCTCCTGCTGCGGTGGGGCAAGGATTCACCGTTCTCCCTCACGAACATGGAAAACACGGCCTCACATGCCAGCGTCGAGGAGGCGAGGCTTCAAGGTGCCACAGGTTACCATGTTCGCCCTTGCGTGCACCCTCAAGAAATTGGGCCTTCCATTTCAGATCTGCCCGACTTTGAGATCCGCCCGAGACCAAGGTACCACGCCCTTTCGAAAACGAGATTCCCCTGCAGCAGCACCGCCCCACTCTTCGACCTTTCATGTTGGATTTAACATGTCATAAACAAAAGTAACCCTATCACTTGATTTCATGGCAAGGAATTCCTTTTCGCGATGTTAACAACTTGATTCGTAGAGAACCCGACGCAACACCTATTCTTGCAACACAAGGTCCTCCCCAGAATCGAGGATAGCATTCTCGAGTGGTGAGACGAAAGCAAGCTTTGGTGGCCTAACAACCTTCCCGGGGCTGTCGGGAATGAAAAGTGTAATGTCGTTTCTCATAATTTGGGTGCTTTCGATGCTCGAGCTCCCCCCGGCTGGACACAATATCTGCTTCCTGTTGCGGTGCTGCGGTCAATATCTCCGAGACCTTTACTCCGTCAACACAGATGAGGTCATTGCTCCATCTCACGAGCATCCCCGGCTTCGGCACCTGCAAGCAACCCTGGCAACGGATGTTCTTCAGAAAGGGGAGGGAAACCTTGATTCATGATACTCCCACAAACTTGAAACCCGTAAACCGGTCACAAACCGCATCATCGGGCCGGTGAAAGATATGAATCCCTTTTCCGGGCGATAATGGAGTCGCGATGAGTGCCATATCTCACAATCCTTTTCAAGAAGGGTATATCTTGTCAGCGGTTGTGTCTCCTTCCCCACCTCGCAATATTTGTCTTTTTTTTGGGGACGCCATTAGCGCATCGACTCACGAGCATCTTCACTTCTCCAAAGAACGAATGAGCCCCTGGCTTCTGCTATTGTGGTTGCATCTCGAGTTGGCCAAGGAAGGATATGGTGGCCTTCGAACACTTCCTCCACACCTATGCTCACTAGTCCATTCGATATCTCCTTGAAGTGGCATTGTGTCATTTGCCCCACAACTCCCTTTGCTACTAGATGTTCATTAAGGAAGAGATACACAACCTGCACAAGGATTTCAGTAGTGTTAAAATCGAGTAAGGAAGACGAGAAAGCAATGCAAATGACCTGGGGGGATTCCCATTCAATGGTTACAAGGACAATGAAATTGGGCGGGGTGCCTTTTTTACATATGAGGTCTTTAGATTCCCTTGTATAAGGTTAGTATTGGATGCAAGAAGTCTCACAATGGGTAGAAAAGAAGGTTCTCACTCTAAACAAAGTTATATCCACAAGACAAATTGGGCTCGCCCAATTTGTTTGTGGTGGTAGAAGAGTCGTAAAAAAGTAGGGTACACTCGGGCCGCCCAATTTAATTTGTCACCAAGAGAAAACACATTCGAGATACGCTTAGCCCACCCTACAGTTTCACCTATCCGGTCATCTACACAAAAGGACAATGTGGGCGAATCCCAATTTGTCCTTTGTTGCAAATTGGGCGGCCGCCCAATTTGAACCGAATGAGGCGTTTATATAAGGGTAGTATTGATGCAGTCAGTCTCACAATGGGTACAAAAGAAGGTTCTCGCCTCAACAAAGTTATATCCAAGACAAATTGGGCTCACCAATTTGTTCGTGGTGGTTAAAGAGCCGTGAAGTAGGCGAGACTCCGGCTACCAATTTAGTTGTCACCAAGAGAAAACACTTTCGAGATCTGCTTTGCCCACCCGCCGGGCCACCTATTCGTCATGTACACAAAGGGACAATCTGGGCGACCGCCCAATTTGTCCCTTTCTGTAGATGAAACTCAAGGAGGCAGACACTAAAAGAACTAAGGAGGCAGACACTAACTGGAATTTATCATTGAGCTACCAAAACAAATACAATCGAGCATTGGAAGGGGCGACTACAAACAAGGGTTAATGGAGAAAATAGCAGGCACACAATTCCTGCACACCAATTTCAGGAAAAGGACGGACTGCATCAAAACTTAGAGTTTATGTAAATGTGACAGTAACCAGGTGAATGATGAGGAGTAAATCAAGAGGCGCCATCGAAAAGGCGCGGAATGAAGAGGTGTGAATGAAGAGGCGCGGAATGGAAAGGTGTGAATGAACAGTGTGCTTGAAGAGGTGCGAATGAACAGTACCGCGGAATGGAAAGGCGTGATTGATTACATCCCTTCACATCACATTTGGCAATTACACATCGAGGTATGGCTTAATTAAACCGTGGAGCAGCACAAACCTTTGGAGATCTCGTGGCCATGAGTATGAATCGATGATGATGTTTGCGCCTTGCGTAAAAGATAGTAGCCAAACAAAGCATTGCCAGAAAAACAACAGGTTTGAAGCGCATTTACATTTAAACCGAATTCCCCAAAATTTGAATGTAATTTCCCCTATTTTGAAAGTTAAATGTCCCACCTAATTTCAAGTAATGTGTCCGCCCGAACTTTTAAACACAAATTCCGCCCTAAAGCACGCGTCGACACGTGCATGACTCGAATTAATTTTTGTATGGGCTTTAAATGATGATTTGAAATTCAAAATCTACGTGCACTTATTATTAAGGTCCACAATTAATTCCTCATGCTCGAACCCATCAACGGTCCATTTTTATTTCAAAAGGCCAAACTCTTACATGCACGACACTTGTCTTCGCGTCATGAAAGGTCCATAACCCTTTAAAAGCCCCTCATTCTCCTCGACCGCAGATTTAGAAAAATTTCAGCTTCTTTTTGGCGCTTTGTGCTCGCTTTAACACCGCCGCGCCTTCATATTTCTTAGCCACGAAAAGTAATTTTCATCCCTATCCCGTCGCCAAGACTATACTACCGAACCAAATACGCTTGGCCGGATCGAGCACTTGGCGCCTTTGTGTTTTCGGCCGCTTGTCGCCCTCCCGTTGGCGCCTTCCTCTCTTCATTGTCCTATCGCCTGGGTACCCCTGTACACCAAGGAATCTTAGCAGTTGATGGCATCTCGCCCCACCACAGGAGGCAAAGGTAAGCTGGACTACTTTCTTAATATAAACTTGAGCGCCTGCCTGATTGAGTATCCCGCTATTGCATCTCGGAAATTGGGCTGTGGCTGACATATTAACATCTTCTAGATGCCTCACCGGGTCCCCACAAATGCATACCGCGGTGCCAGAACCAATAGGGCACCCAATTGCTTCCCTGAGGGTCTTTCTTTTTGCAAAACATAGGACTTTTTCCCTAACACCAAGTGGGGGTGACGCCCAATTTACTTATCCCTCACACCAAAGTATGACGCCCAATTTGCCTATCCCTGAGAGCACCGACTTCCTTGGATGGTAGACTTGGGCAGACTAAATTCAAACCCCAATTTAGTTTCTTTCTACCCAAGTCTACCATCCAAGGAAGTCGTGCTCTCCGGGATAGGCAAATTGGGCGTCCGCCCACTTTGGTGTGAGGGATAAGTAAATTGGGCGGGCGCCCAATTTAGTATGCGTAGGGATCTGGCCAAATTGGGGCCCGCCCAACCCAAGTCTCCCAAGTACTAACACTACTTTCCGCTCGCGAGGAATTAATATGGGCTTAACAAAGTGCATCGCCGGGTTCCCTGCATCGACCCAAATTTGCAGAGGCTATTGCAATAGAGGATGCAAGAACAGAAGAAGAGAAAGAACTGTTTGCTGGCATCCAGGTTGTGCCCCATGAAATTATGACGGTTGCTGAGGAATGGGTCTGGTGCATAGAGATAGGGAATATTCATCCTGGGTCCCAGACAAACCACCTCAAGGATCTTTTGCTTTTCTTTGGCAAGATAGGGGCGGGAAAAATGAATTCAGCGGGTATCGCCATCGACATGGAGGTTTCGCCGAGAACAAGGGATGACGGATTCATCCCGTTATAAAGTTCCACCTCATCATGTATGGGCAAAAGAATGATGTTGAATAACCAGGATGCCTCCCATAATTTTGAAGACGTGGCTAATCCCAATAATTCCATACCCCAACCAACTTTAATAAAAAAAAAAACAATAATAGGTTACATTGTCCCACATTATAAAGTTCCATTTTTTAGACACCCTAGCCATGTATGATGAACGCAAGTATAAAGGAAAGCCCACATTCTTGGCGCCGTAAAGGATGGGCGCTTAGACTCATATGAAAGTTTAGAGCGCCGCATCAAATCAAGAACTGATATCTTGATGGCTACTACGCCGGATATTAGGAACACAAACGTAACAGGTCGAAAAGCAATCGCTCACCTGAGTATCGTGGCAAAACCAACCTAAAGTATACGATACTAAGTGGCTTAAGTCTAGATACAAGAAAGGTGAGACAAGATTAAGCGCAGGGGCAAATACCATGGAGACCGATACAAAGAAGAAAGAAGGCGAGGACACCTGCGCACGCTTATTCACCATAAAAGCCGCCACTAAACTTGTATTCTGTGGAATGAAGAGAATATCAAGGTCGCCCGAGGTGAGTGCGTAAGAGGACCACCGCCTCAAGAGGAACCCCTAAGCGCAGAGGGAAAAGATTTAGGTGGTCCATCCAAGAGGCGCAAGCGGGACATCTTATCACGTAGAGCCCAAATAGTTCTGGAGAGGGAGTCCTTTCTCGCTTCTTCATCCGAAGAACGGAGAGTAGCCGCAGATCGCGGAAGTTCACTCCATCCGTGGCGACGCCACCGTGAGAGCGCATATGAGTTGTCACGTAACGCCATAGCAAGTGGAGAGAATCTACCCTCCGGGTGGGCTTCGAGATTGAAGTCGATGTGTTCAAGTTGCATAAAGCCCCCGCAAATATGACTTGTAGGGTCATAAGTCCGAAAGCACTTGGACACTCTCTACTTAATCATTTATCAGCCATCGATGCACCCTCCCCGCCGATGATGTCGCGCCGCTCGATCCACGCATGTATGCAGCAATCAAGTGGAAGAAGGCGTAGGACCCGCAAAAATGCGTAATCATCGATTGTAAATGGCAACCATAATAACCACACGGCTGCTCAACCGCTTGTCACACAAGCTTTGGCATGGCCTCCTAAAAGGAAGCACTTGGCGTAACCGATATTCTTTTCTATGCCAAAAGGAAATGCCGAAGTCCCCGGCAGAAATCTCACAAAGAATCGAAAGTAACGCTCGTCGGC
This sequence comes from Isoetes taiwanensis, assembly GCA_021234155.1. Taxonomy (NCBI): domain Eukaryota; kingdom Viridiplantae; phylum Streptophyta; class Lycopodiopsida; order Isoetales; family Isoetaceae; genus Isoetes; species Isoetes taiwanensis. The sequence continues at coordinate 44,272,804 of JAJEKV010000002.1, forward strand.
CGTGAGAATAATGACATAACAAAGAAGACTATACACCTAAGAAGTATTCTTCAAGAAATTCAGCAGCCTTCAGAACTGCTGGGCATTCTACGGGAAGCCTAAGAAGGGCAAACGCGGGCACTATTTCGGTGGAGCTTATTTCGTAAGTGCACTACCACCATTACTTCGACAGTTCGCGGCTATCCACTAGTTCAAAATTAGCCCGCCAATTTCTGCATCGTTGGCACTCTTTTTCAAATTGGGGGCTTCATTTCCCGTAACGGCCGCAAATTGGGCGCCGCCCACTTCGAACCGCTCAGTGGAAATTGGGCCCAGCCGCCACCTCGTGTCGGATGATCTGAAATTGGGCGCTCAATTTGGGTCAGCTAGTGCAAGCAAATTAAGATGATGTGTATGCCCTTATCTAGTGCCTTCGCGGTCATGCAGATTGGAAAGTCAGAAGCGCCGCAAACCATTAAGAAGTCAACAATGCGTGACTACGACTACTTTGTATATCTTGATGACGAAGTCGCGGAATTTTGTGCATCGGGTTGCCCGCTTATTCTACCTAAGACCGGGTTGAAGGACGACAAGGGAGAAAAATTTGAAGTGAAGGATAGGCTTAGACTTTTCACCAATAATTCTTGTCGCCCATTAAAGTCCATGCATCCTCTAGATCTGCAAAGGCTGCTGAAGGAGATCAAGGATGGCACCACATTCCTGAAGGGAAGCAAGGATTATACCGAGACGCATCATGAAAGTCGAGCCCTAGAGCTGAAGAAGATTGGAACAATGGAGCGGGCCCTTGTCAGATACATGAAGGAAGTGAAGAAACTTCCTTTTCAAGACATGGCTGCCTTGAGGCAAGCTCACCTTATATTCACGGAGAATCTGATGCTTATGTTCGCAAGTAGCATCAGTGGATAGGCAGAAGGACGCAAAGAGATGGAGAAGGAAAGCTTTCCGGAGTCCCTCTACAAAGAAAGTAGACTAATATCTTCTTGGGCCAGTTGAGGAGGGTGGCAAACCTTTCAAGTGTTTCCACGTTAGTCCGCGAGGTTTGTGCGTGGACGTGGTAAACACTTCGGCCCGCTTCATTGGATGCGACTTCAGATATACAAAGAAATGGCCAAAGGAAGATTATGAAAAATTCCTTGACCAGCTCAGCACGATGACGGACCAGCAGCCTTTTATCGGTAGCTATATTTATTACCCCGCCGCCTCAATGAGTGCCTATCCGCCATGAAGACAATAGACGGTGGCAGCCGTGTTTGGGTTGGTTCCTACCAGGACCCCCCGGCCAGAACTGCTTCTACCTCTAGAGTTCGAGAGTTGCAATGTCTTGTCCTGCTAATGTATGTTGCCAGAGACGCAGCGGCTACGCCATCAGTACAGGAAATAAATATTTGCTTCGCCAATTCCGACCATCCAAAGCAATATGCTAAGTTTCCCAAGCATTTACGAGAAAAACAGGACATCGAAAAGAATTTGCCTGATCATGAGTGTGCAGCAGGTATGCATTTTAAATTGGGCGCCCGCCCAATTTGCTTGTTGACTATCAATGTTTCTAACATTTGTTTTCCCTGCAGCTTATTGGCTGTATCGACCTTGGTGCGACAAGGGTGCAGCAGGTGGGGGAGGAGTACTCGTGCAAAATCAGTTGGAAAGTAGGACGTGCACCTATCTAGTACAGAAGTTGATGCTGGAAGGTTGCACTGTTCTCGACTTCTTTTCCGGTGGTGCTTTTAGCCGAGCTGCAGTGTGCGAGGGCTATAAAACATTGTCTTTTGAGACAGACGAGAAGCTGGAAATTAAGCTTGTACAGATATTCGAGCAACTCGATGTCATGTTAGACGAGAAAAAATCAAGAGCTCGGGCACTACAAAAGATAAAAGAGGGAAAGAAGAAGGCCTCTACTCCCAAAAATGTTCCTCAGCCTCAGCTTCCTGCTCCTGAGACACCTTGTCCGTTCTCCTCTACAACCATAAACGAAGTGCAATCAATTCTGAGACAGGACAAGAGCGCGATTCAAGTAGAGCTCAAAAGGGCAGCGGCCCTAGGCTCTCAGGATTTGGAACTATTTAGGAGAAGAAAAGACAACATCAACGCGACTTTGGTGGGGACGGACCGGTGAATACTGTGACATGATTGAGGCGACCTCAAAGTTCGAGGAAGAGGTTGCTAGGGAGCCTCAGTCTGTCGTTGTCATGGAAACACAGGAAGGGGACAATCAGGATGGAGAGGATGTGGTCCCCAACACAATGAACAGTCAGGATGTAGAGGAAGAGGTGGCTAACACGTAAGACAATCGTGGTGCAGATGATGAGAATGAGGACTGGGGCCCAAGATTTTATGCAAAGAATGGAATTGATCAAAGAGGCAAAGACAACAACCTCAGCCCCAAAGATGAAGAACCCCAAGAAGGATCATTCGGAAGATGTGCCTCCGCACTAATGAGCGATTTATGATTTGAAAATACATGAAATATGTTAAGAACAATTGTTCATACTTCTTTTTCAGAAATGATAACGTTGCACTCATTTCCTTGTCTTAATTTCTCTAGTTTACTTTTTGTTAACCAAATTGGCCACTAATTTGTTAACCAAATTTACCGAATTTGGTTAACCCTTAGAAACTATAGCCTTTTATTAAATTTATTTGACTTCAAAGCTTAGCTATCCTTTCAAAGAATTAAATTTGCCCAATTTATCGCAGAGTAAACGCCATCAAACATGAAGTGAAGTGGAGGTGCGTAAACAAAGTGGAGATCAAAGAGCGGACCCTCTCGTGAATTACTCGTGCACGTTACATTATATAATATTGACTATGCTTATTACATCCTTACAACATTATTATATCCTTGTCGGTACATTAACATATCCGAAAGTGTACAAAGAGTCACTCGTCGTCAACGCCTGCCAAGCCGATGCCATTCAGCTCAAAGATCTGCTGATCAGGAAGCCAATACTGGTGGACCACAACACGAGTGAGCTTCCCGCAAGCACTCGCAGTCCATCCGCTTTGGATTTGGAGCCATGGATCAAGACTAACACCGGTCATATAGCACCGCAAATATCGTTGTAACTCAAGTAGCACTTGAAGGATCGGATGTTCGGGGACGATCCCAAGAAGGAAGCCATGAGAGATGAATGCAGTGGAGCTGCTTTTATAGTGGTGAGAAATTATTGATGTCAATTATTGGCGTACATTCTAGCGCCACAGGTAACCGTATAAGGTATACCAGATGCGACCCACCTTGAAATTGGGCGTGACGCCCAATTTCGCACTCATTCACTGCGCATTCAAGGGGAACCATTCTAGTTGCATAGGGGCTTTTTCCAATTTCACGGGACATGTTGGACAAGTTGCACATATAGAAGACAAGTTGTACTAATACTTTATCTCATAGATGATTACAGTCTGATTACAACAAGATGACAAGCATTCATTTAGGGGGACTCTTCTGAGTCATTTTCACCAGGCACCCCAGCGATCTTCTCTATTGTGTGCTCTCTATTCCATATCAGATGGATGATAACGTCGAAGGGATCAGGATAATGGCGAGGATTTAGAGCGACTGTGGTCATCCAGTCTTCCATGGGTATCTCTCGCTCGCGGGACTGCTTGAAGTTTTCGTGATTCATCTTGCAGTTGATGGAATCACGTTCAGGACCAGAATGAGACCACATGGCTAGACGAAGGCCAAATTTGATGGTCAAAATTGGTTTGAGGTATATTTATACCCACCATCATTATTGAAGGTACTAGTAAATTGCCCACCGTTGGTGGGCTCTTTACATGTGATTGTTCACTTTTTGTGATCGTTCGATATGATTGTTCACAAAGAATGGGGTAGTAATGTGTTACCAATTCTGATCTGCAGATATTGCAAGAGTTTGATCTGCAACTTTTGGCAAGGGAGGATTCAAGAGCGGATGCATACCTGCCCTAACTGGTATGAAATCAATCACTATAATCAACCACTTAGAAAATACGTGAACCCTTGTTTAGAGCTTTTACGTTGGGGGGAGGGGGGGAGAGGGCAAAAGATATTGTTGTTTCTTTTTAAGTTCAAGGGGTGTCATTTGTGCCTTTTTTTTAAGTTCAAGGGGTGTCATTTGTGCCTTTTTGTTTAGAATATTTTGCGTTTAGGGGAAAAAGTATTCTTGTCCTTGTTAAAATTCAAATTAAAATTCAAAATGTGCCTTTTTGTTAAAGGGCTTTTTACCTTCGAGGGGTTTGAGGGGTCTTGGTGTTGACCCTTTTTAAGTTCAAGTCTTTTGTGCATTTTTTCTTTAAAATATTTTGGATTTAGGGGAAAAAAGTAATTTTTGTCCTTGTTAAAATTCAAAATGTGCCTTTTTGTTAAAGGGCTTTTTACATTTAAGGGGTTTGAGGGGTCTTGGCGTTTGGGTAGTTTGGGGGGTTGGCGCTTTTCAAGAAAAACCACCTTGGGCATTGGAGAATTGAACCACAGAATTAAGCCAAAATTTTAATAGAATGGACCTTAGACATGGAATCTATTAATAACTTTTTCCATGTCAAATGTTCTTTTACTTTTTAAGAAACTGAACCAACTTGGCTACCAAAGATGGAGAATTGCGCTAAACCAAACCAAACTTCAGGTTAGATCCTTCTCTATGGACTCTTTAATTTAATGTCACGTGGACTCTATTCTATGCCGAATCTATTTAGCAATACAAACTTTAACATAATTATCGCTTATAAACCGAAACACCCGAACACCCGATTGTATGCATTAGGCAAGGTGATGCACAACTTGTGTGGTCATATGTGCACAAAATGTGCTCGCATGCATGTAACCAAGTTATGTTTTTGACCTTGCTATTTCCATATTTGCTTGGGTTTACCAATTCTCTTTGGCCACGACTTTTGTACTACCATTACAATGTAATGCTAGCAAAACCAAATATGTGCAAAGAGAGCACCAACCTTGTGTGACAATGAAATCGATGATCCGCCAAAAATATATTCCATGTCTATACTTCATAAACCAAGATCTCCGACTTGAACTCAATCTCAAACCTTTTATAATGAAGTGAAGTTGTCTTGGTCCGGTGGAAACATGCTAACAGATACTTCTGGGGATTAACAGATACTTTATGGCGACATTTGTTGTAGCCCCATGAGGTGTAGCCTTAAATTACAGAAAGCTGCATGGCATATAATGCAAACACAGTTCAGGAAAATGCATAGCTGACGCTAGAAAGCAGAAGCGCCATAGACCTAAAACTCCTATCAAATTGTTTGATCACATATAAGTAAAGAAGGCTGTAAAAAATGAGGATAATGTGGTTGTAGGACTTAAATCAGCCCTATTTTTTATCTTTAGAAGCCACACAAAAGATTAAGAATGACAACATTATAAATTTCGAAGCATCAACGGAAAAACAATTTAAGGGACTGCTGTACCTGTGGATTGGAATGTCGAAAAGGAGAAACTTGTTAGAAGCATCATGCATAGTCATCTGTCTAGAGGGTGGAGTCGCACTCCTTTCTGGTGTGCCACTTGGTGATCTCATATTGCTCATCATGGCCTTCTCTCCAAAGAAATTTATACATTGATCAAGGTAAAGACCATGTACTTTTCCTCGGCTAATCTCAGATCCGCCTTCTCGGACTTTTAGTTGCACAACTTCTTTAGAGAAGGTATCACTTTCAATAGAAGTTTCCATGCACTCTGCAATCTGCGCAGCCAATTTAGTGCATGAAGCAAAATCTCTAATAATTGAATCTAGCATCCCTTCATCAAGTGAATCAGATAGAGTCTGCTCTTTGGCACTTTCGAGGTTGGGTGTGCTCGCTCAAGCATATGCAGGGTTGTCGAGTTGTTGAACCCACAAAGATCAAAACACCGCTCCCCCGAATGCATCATATATCATAATTAATCATGATTTCTTCATTATGCAGGAAGCGTCTGTTGCATGCAAATGTAGAAGCATCTGTTGCCCAAAAAATATGCTAGTGGAGCAAGTTTCGTGCAAAAGCGGCCTGCAATTGTTCCTGGGTGTTAATCATCTGAGATACACAAATCAAGGCCACAAATTTCTTCTGTTGCTTCTGAATGTCACAGCATGAATGCAATGAACTTGCACTTTGCCATATATGCAGATAGTTAAGAAAGGCTTTAGAAGCACATAAACAGTTTTTAAGATAACTGGATAGCATTGGCCGGAAAATAAATGTAATGCCTCCATCCTGTGTTTCTTGAACGATGAGCGATGTTATTCTTTAGCCAAGCATCTTCCACGATCTTATCTTATATTATAATGTTATTGTGTAAGTGTTGGACCCAGCCCTAATTTGGGCGGCCCAGATTTGATGAAATCAATGGAAGAGATGATGCCACGTAAGATTCTTTAAAATAACATGGTTTTTTTTTTTGCTAGGGTTAGCGAGGGCGGCAGTAGCACCTTCGAGCTAGGGCGGCAGTAACACCTTCGAGCTGCTAGCTCCTCCTCCAGAACGCATCTTCTGGAACAATCTCTGGGTTACCTATTCTTTCGGGGGATACTGGAGTTCGGCTATGTCTATTTGTTGTTCTAGCCTTTATGCTTTGTTTGGTTGCTTTGCTCCTGGAGAGATGGATGGATAGATTATATTAGAAGATTACCTATTCTTTCGGTGGATACTGGAGTTCGGCAAAGGAAAATCGTAAGTCCAGTAAGCAAAGCATGTTTGTCTCAACTGTGAATAGCATTGGACTTATTTTTTTGCTGCTTGGATGACAGGGTAAGCCACCATTTTAAGTGGTCATTGAAAGAAGAGATATTTTTCTCTGATCTGCAAGTAGGTGGGCGAACTTGCTATACTTTGCTGTTGATGGGTAAGCTCAGATAGAAATATGATTTTGCATTAGTTTCCGTTTTGTGAAGCCAACATCAATATGATATTTTGTTAGGAAATAGGCATATAGCGGACTCTCCAGAATACGTGATGCTCCAGTATCATCCTCCAGCTCTACATTGTTGAAAAGAAACTACGGGAAGTTGGTTGTAATATCTATATATATAAGAAAGTAAGCTTCCTTTCTGTTTTGCTTTACAGTGTTGATAGAAGAAGTGGCAAGCCTATGCCTAATAGCTTGAGGCTTTCTCGGACGCAAATGCAGAGGGAAATACTTCTTCTTGCTGAAAAGCTTCTCCCAGTTTTACCTTCTGAATATGTCATATGAGGGTCATTACATGCACTATGGACAACCTCACGACCAGTGATCTTAAGCTGGCTTAGAAGCTCATTGTTGATGTGATTCGTGCAGCTTGATTGCTATGGTAGATACTCCTCTACAACACAAATAGATGAGGTACCACAATGTTGAGTTTTATACCGGTCTCTTACCATGTTTCTTTTCTTTTAATATGCAGATTTCTGTATATCAGAAGCTACCTAAAATATAAGCTTCATATATCAGTTAAATAGTTACAGCATTATTTGATTGTTGCAGCATTATTTAGTTGTTATTTGATGAACAACTCTTCTACTATGGCCCTATGTCAAACATAATAACATTGTTCCAAGGACGTTTATCAGCTTCCTTTTCCTATGCTAGATTCATTCATCTTTTTTCTAAACACCTGCTCAAGTGGCTGTGTGATGTGTATTGCAATATTCCAGGCTCTTAACGGAGCAAGTGTTGTATGCACCATATGCATGGCAGTGGTGATTGTTGGAATGCAAACTGATTTTATGGCTGTCTAAACAGTAAAAGCATTTGTTGCATGCAAGATTGCATAAGGCTAATATAAAAATGTTCACGTCTTTTGCAAGGAAAGGAAACCCAGTTGTATGCTCATTTCACGCAAAAGCATCTCATAAATATTGGAAAGACGCCAAAACATTAACAACTAAAGCCTGTAAAACATATCACAAACATCGGAAAAGCATAAAAAACAATAAAGGGAAATCCTTAAACTCTTTGTACACATTTGTAGTTTTGTCTAAGCCAATAGGCAATGTGGCATTGCAAATAACATTTGTGGTTTTGTCAAATACAATGCTACATTCCATTGTCCATGAGCCATGGGGTCTATCAACAACATCAAGGGTGGACTATGGACTTAACAAACAGGTAAAATAATAAGATTACATCATGAATTTTGCTTAAAATAACACATTCTAACAAAGAATTAAACAGTAAACAACTTGCCAAGCAACGCTGGGCAATTCTCTATAGTAAATAATGGCATTGCCACATCAAACAAAGTGGTCTGCTTCACCCAATGGTTTGGGGAACTTAGAATAGTGTTTAATTTATAGACCTACTTATATAGACAACAAACTGTGTAGAATGTACTATTCAGTTCAAATGCATGATATTGTCGAGTGTGAACAATGACTTGGTTCTATCATTAATGGGTTTCCAACTTTGCCTAGGTAAACAAGGCAAAAAAAGTTTGGACCGTAATTATCCAAATGTAAGGCAATTTGGTTCTATCATTAACATGATTCCAACTTTGGCTGAGTAAACAAGGCCATAAAAATTTGGACTATAATATCCAAATGTAAGGCTAGAAAAGTTAAGACCATAATATTCAAATGTAAGGCGACTAAAGTGATACCATAATAGTAGCAGCACTAGGACAATGACATTATTAATGTTCAACTTCACAACAATCCGACAATATTCACATACTAAATTTTGAATTAATATTTTGACATTAGTGTTTCACCACAACATTTTGAGCATGTAGCTATGATCTTTATTTATACTGAGGATGATAACTCCAGTTCATCATTTACAATGTCCCACCTCATGCCCGACCTCACAAAGAGTAATAGACTTTGACTATAGCCTCACCTTAAAACCTGCTCAGATGAACACTCTACTCCCACTCAGGTTTCCTATGAACAAGAACCGTGTTGTTCTATTCAAAGCTATCAGAGATACCGATGCAGCACTGTCTAACATGAAGAAGCTAAGTTGCTTTTAAACGTTGTTAAATCTTTAGATATTTTCGTTATAATAAAAGGTTACAAACATTGGATTATTACTGCACGCATTTCCCATTGCGGTCAAAAGATGTGCATACTTCCAACTTATGCCCAGCAACGCTGGGCACCGTTACTAGTTAATGAATAACGTCGAAAAGATTATGAAGCAAGAGGAGTAGAAACGATGGCACAAAAAGAAGATAAGGCATTAAGCAAAGCAACATCCATAAGCAATGCAAAATAAAGCGTTATAAACCGCTCAGAAACGCAGAGAGGGAAGATTGGGGCCCTAGCAGCATGGCGATCTTGCCCTAGCAGCGCTTGCAACAGCTTCTTTTGATGCACTAAGCATTGCTCTTCTTTTCCATGCCTCCTCTCCACTGATATGCAATGTGGCAGCATATTCCTTCTCCCTCTCGAGCTCTAATTCCCTCTGTCTAAGAGTTTCGTTTTCCCTCTCTCTTTCGCTTTCGTCTTCCACAAATCTTAGCCGTCGAATGTTAGGGTCCACCTCCTAACCTAACTTTCTAACTAAATCTGAGCCGTCAATTTTAGGGTTTCGTTGACGACATACTTACCCAATAACATTATAATATAGGATTGTACGCAAAGATTATGGGATGTACACCATATATACAACCAATAATGCTGCTACAGTAGTCATCAATAATTCCTTGGCTATAAATATAGCTATTTGGCTGCCATGTCTCGCCATGTTCAGAGGCCCCATGTTGACACCCTTACTTGCCTTATGACCTATGACGATCTTTATGCCTGCGAGTTGAAAGGGATCTCTCTCGATCCCTGGCTGTATGGTATAGCTACTGGTCGAAAGAAAGACTCCCCCGGCGAGTATCATGTTACTATCCATATTGTGTGGGTTCCGGAGCGCGAGGCTTTTGAGATTAATAGAATCACCAATAATTACAATCTATGACTCATGTATTTCATAACTTTATATGATATGATGATGTAACTGTGTTGTGCATGATTCAGTTGTTATGTTTCAGTTCTTATCTTCGGTTCTGATCTACGTTTTCTCGTTTTTCTTTTGCCTGCAAGTAAGGAAAGTGGGCGGGCGCCCAATTTTCCTGAAAGCGGAAGCCTTCATGAAACTACCTTCAAGCCATCTGAAGGGCAAAGTCGGCGGCCGCCCAGTTTCTGGGGGAGACTATTCTCGAAGGAAAATGGGCGGGCGCCCAATTTCCTCTGGAAGGAAAGTGGGCGGGCGCCCAATTTCCTCAGGAGGCCTCGATGAAACAAGATATTACTATTCAGAAATTGCACGTCATTGGGCTGTTCTCAATGTAGACAAAAACATTTTATTCATATAGGAATGGAGTACATGGATGGATTACGTAGATAATAATATCAACTAAACAACATGCCTCGAAAGAGATAGTTGAACAGAAAGATAATAGATAATAATAGATAATATTAAACATGGATGTTTCAGTCAATATCCAGTTCCACCGCAATTAGATCCCCCAGTTGGAACTCTGTTATGGCTTGTCGGCAAAGCTGAGATCCGGCCGATCATCCATTCTCCCATCGGATAGGAGGCTTTGAGGATGAGTTTCGTTACCAAAGCCACACACTGCCTCTTTTCCTTCTTGTAAAGCTTCTTAAACAACGACCGGAAAGTGTTGTGCAGCCAAACATCCTCCATTTTCAGCAACCTCTTCAGAGCTTCTGCCCTGTAAATATGGCGTTTCAAGGAAATCAAGCAGCCTTCCAGCTCTACCCTACTGAGGTGATCCGGCTCAACGCCATCCTTCATCAACTCTCCACGACGAAGGAGCTTCCTGAGTTGGCTTCTCATTTCTTCTGTGCCATTTTGGTTTATCTCGTTCTGCACCTCAACCTGAAGCTGATTCGCATGAGCTAATATTGGCTCGGCGATATGGCACTGCATTTCGCTCATTGTGAATCCATTGCTGCGCCTGGTTCGGACCATTCTGACTGGCACGACTATGAATCTACACTATGCCGATTTGCGAATGCCGGCTGCTGTGGCGAGACCACGTCTACAGAAGGCGCTTGGGCGAGACACAAACTCGGTTGGCACTTTTTTGGCTTAATAGATACAAGGTCTGCCATCTCACCTACCTGCACACATTTCGAAAATTTGCATCATTCTACTAAATAAAACCCTTATATTCTAAAAAATTGGTTCCATTTGGGAGTCATATGGACTCAGCCAAAGTCCACAATTAATGAAATTATGCTTGATGATGCAAAAAGGTTTTGGCCACATCAAATACCATGTCATGTGGTCTGATGGGTGTGCTGCTCAGTTTAAGTGTTCTCGAGCCTTTTATTTGAATGTGGCCCAATATTATAACAGGTATAAAATTAGGATGCAGTGGAATTATTTTGGCTCAGGCCATGGAAAAGGAGAACATGATGGGCAGGCTGCTTTGGAGAAAAGGTTCATTAGAGGTAATTTGAGATCTTCTTTTGTCCCCATAAGAATCCTCCAATAGAATGAGTACTCTACATCAAACTGCAATTAATGCAGCATTAACAACTTCATTGCTGTCGTTTTTTCCCTATAACTTTTGATCTAGTCATGAAAATGTTGCGGCGTTTGTTGCATTAGATGCAGATTGAAAAGATCTTTTAAGTGATATATGGTTATGATGTATTTCAATACAAGCCATATGTGTTAACCTTAAAAAATATGGTTTTTTGCTCTTTTCTTATATATTTACATCCCAAAAGATATAACAATGGGTTGTCATTAGAAAGATCGTGAGGAGACGAATCCATTGCCACAAATAGTGTTCGAATCGGAGTTTTTGATCAAAAGTTATAGTAGAAAAATGACACTGCAAAAGTTAGTTAGAACTGCATTAATTACTGCTGCCACATAATACTGGAATAAAATACACTGGAGCTCTTCTCTTATTGGACAGTTTAAAAAGCTGATGTGGCTTTTTAAGCATCCCTTAATGGGACAAAATGAGATCTCAAATTACCTCTAATGCCTAGCGGACGAGCAAAGGAAAGAGAATGGTGTTCGGATTTTGGGTGCCAACTCTGCTTGCACTTTGCTGAGATAAAAGAAGTGCAAAATGGACAGAGTCATATGGGAGGTGATGGCAGAAGACATTAACAGGGACCCTCGTTCAGATTGTGAGACATTGCCTGGTACTCTAGCTATACATTGTGTGTCTGCTATTAATCCAGCTGACCCAACACTTGTCATGTATAGATCCCTGTCATGTTTTTGCAATGGTTGCTTGAATTTCAGATGGGGAGAATGTGAGAATCTCGAGCATTGTGGTGCGTGGAAGCTGCACAAACTGGAGCCTAGTTTGGCCCAGGTCGACGAACAAGAAGAGCTAGTTGGTTTTTATGCAGCTGATGAGCAAGAACTATCCGATGTACTCCAAATTGGAGACATATTTGCATCTTTTGCTGCCCCAGGGAGTCATGAAAATGTTCCATACTTCGTCCTCCTATGCGTGAAGGAGATGCATATTCTTCAGGAAGATGTGATTGACGACTATGGAAATAGAATGCTTGCTGGTGACAGGGTTATAGCTGGTCATTACTATCAACTGCTACAAGGCACAAAGCACAAGTACAAGTTCTTTGGATGACAAAATAGTATTGGTACCAAATTGAATCAGAATTGGAGCAAAGTTCATGATGCAAAGTCAGGTCAAGCATAAGTTGAAGGGGGCACATCGGCATATATATGATCACACGAGAGGTGCATGACATGCTTATATCAAGCCTACCTGAGATTGTTGAGTGCACATGACTAAGTTCTGTACAAAGGAACTTTCATATTTGCCATCATCTTCTGTTATGTTGAGAAAACTAGTCGATTGCTGTAAGTTTTTTTGTTATTTACTTATTTTTTAATCCCGAAGTGCATTTTGATACTTCAATTTGGTATCACGAATATCTTACGTGACCAAGCAAAATGTATATCGAGAAAGTACAAAATGTTTATCAATTGTTGCATGAAGAAGTTAAACTAGTTCAGGTGTTATGTTGAGAAAACTAGTCGATTGCTGCAAGTTTTTTCTTATTTACTTATTTTTTAATCTGAAGTGCATTTTGATACTTAAATTTCAGTATCACACAATATCTTCTGTTTCCAAGCACAATGTATATCAGAAAGTACAAAATGTTCATCAATTGTTGCATGAAGAAGTTAAACTAGTCTGTGAACTTGTTCTGTTACAATGGATATCAATAGCTTTTCTTTTGATTCATGAAACAAAGCAGAAAGTGGAACATGTATGGAGACAAAAACTCTTGTATTACATATCACAAGATATACAACCTGGTCATATCAGATATGATGCCAATATATACAAGTCTGTTGTTCATGTTTTATATTAACATTAATTTACATTCAAAATCTAGACACAGCCGATGTGAAGCCAGTACATATGATTCTGCTGTTTCAATATGTTACTTTCTTGTAGCTTGTCCATAGCCTGGACATGCCATCTCTGTCCTTGTAGCCCTCTGAAAGCATTTGCCTCCAAACAAATTTGTTGTTAGTACATCGGATGGATTTGCGAAAGGATTACGCTTCACATACTTGTTGTGTCCGGTGCTATCAACAAACCCTCTAGCCATGGTTTCAGAAGTGTCAAGAGATATGTGTCTTCAACATCACTTTCCTGCCATGAAGGTGGGCATATGCAATTTTCGTTGGGATTGAAGAGCATCTTGTACTCGGAGTCGTCTACTATTAGTGTGTTGCTGTCATTCCTGTCTGGATACTTCTCGTATATAAACTCAATTGGCTTCAGATACAAAGGTTTGTCTTCACTTGCTGCAATCCGGAAAGGCAGCTCCAAACAGTGGCTTCCATCAAAGGTGAACCTTAAGTCCCTTATCTGCGTCATTGTGAAGATTTTATCCACTACTCTTGATAGGTTCCATGGAGCTATTGATGACCATATTCCTACTTCAAAGTGTTCAAATACAAATTCCAGGAATTCGTCTAGGTGGGGCCTTAAAAACAACACTTTCTTGCCTATTATGTCATAATTTCCAACTAGCTGATCATCTGATACCAAAGTCCTATGTATTTGTTTTGCCAAAACATTATTGATATCAAACACTATCAACCTTTTCGGTACACCTGATATGAAAGAACATGCAATTTATCAATAAAGTATGGTGGAGTTGAATAAAAAGAGATTTTATTCAAATTCAATGAAAAAATGTGTATTTTATAATCAAATAGTGTTTAGCATTGACAATAGGGATAGGCTGTTTCTCAGCCACATTTATTAGTACCAGGTGGTCTAATAGTTTCGGGTGCGATGTGAATGTGGTCTAACTCCTGAAGTAGTGCTCGGGTGAGAACATCACGACGATCAGATGCATACTTTGGCAAGAACCAGTTTCGGGTAATCTGCAAATGTGACAACAATACTTACATAATAAGTATTAAAAACCATTTGTTTGCAAGACAAAAGAAGTGAGACACTCACATTGGTAGTTTTACCACACACGATTGTGTCTACAAACTTCTGCATATAAGCTGCAACATAGAGGCCACATGAATCCCCATCTTTCTGCTGTGGACACTTATGAATCTTCACAACTGGTGAAGGATTTTGTCCATGCTTCAAAAAAGTGGGACACTCGACACAACCGCGTGCCATAGTGAGGATATAGAGCACGCAAAAGACCGGATCTATTTTGTCGCAAAATGAATGAAAGAAGTTTGCTAACATGGTATCCAATCTACTCAATATTAATAAAAGGAGATGTGAAATACAAAATACCTCTTAAGTGCAAGCATGTCAACGTCAATGTCCCGGCAGAATTGAAGATCCGAATGTTGATGGTGTTCTTACTCTTAGTAAGTGCCATGTTGAAGATGGCCAAAGTGTGATGTTCAAGTAACTCTACATAGCATTGGAATCATGATCCATCCGCACTTCAGCCAATTTATCCCCTGTAAGAGCTACCTTTACAATATCTCTTCATTTTTCGGAGGCTGCCATAGATTTATCTTTTTCGCTTGCCTTGGCCCATGCCGCAAATTCCATGAAGCTGTCCGTGGGAAGAACCGGGACGTCGGCCTTCTTATCATCTAGAACACAGAGCTGCAGGTACCTATAACAAGTTGAAAAGGATAAAATTACTAACTTGACTTACACATACAAATGAACAAGTTCAAAGTCCAGTACCTGGCATACATATCCACATGCCGGTTGGAAAATTTCCCCACATCCATGTCCAGCACATCTTGTTCAAATAAATAACACTCCATTTCAGGCAAAGATCCTGGGAAAATCCTTGCCTTCTTGAGCTTCATCATTCGGTTCAGCAAGGCATCGTATGGCCTGTATTTAGAACTGCAGTCTGGGTTCAATGACCAGTACATTTACACAAATCATCTACATTCGTCTACTACTATCCATCTTATATTATAATGTTTTAGTGCAAGTAATGGACCACGCCCTAGATCTGACGGTTAAGATTTGATTAGAAAATTGGACGGTCGAGATAGCCCTTTTATTTTCGTTCCAGCGATTTAGGGCTTCCTCAGCTATGGCGAAGCGGGAATTTTTTTTGCCCTGTGACTTCACTGCAGGAGCTCTGCAATGCATCGGCCTGAGGGCAGTTTTTTTGTTGTTTCTCAGCATTCCGCAGCAACTTGGATCTTCAGACTTCATTCTTTTCAGCGTTATGGCCCAGGTCGATTACCCTAAAAACTCCCTTTCGTTTATGATTACCTGCAACTCATGCGAGTCCTTACAGCTCCCAAGGATGAACTCCTTGCTAGGTCATCCATCTCAAATCCATGATTCTGGATTAAATAGCCATGCACAAGGTCTGCAAGGCCTGCACTCTTGGGCCGAGTTAGTAGCATCAAAAGCGGGACACCGTTTGCTCTTGATTTTATTATTTGTGATATGTGAAATGGTAAAAGGAGATGGCTGTGGCATTTTGTTAGAAGCATTTTTTCCGCTTTTGGTGCTTTTGTTCGTCATAAGTTACTGAGCCACTTCTTCAAGACATGCAAGGTATGGTTTCTTCGTCCCTTTGTTGTAATTTTGTTTCTGAACTTCTCAGTTACTTTAAAGGATGGTTCTGGTCCTAAGAATACTTGTTGGAGCAGACTGACACCTGATATGGCATCTGCCACTTGCAAAGAAGAGCTACAACAATGAGTATGTCTATTGCCGCGACGACTCCTGTATGGTGTCAGGCTCCATTTGAACCTGAAGGCATATTAAGGTATATCTTATGAAGGACAATTTAAGTTCTGATTTCTACTACACATTTCCTGTGATTTAAAAGATAATTATAACCATCAACAATGTGAGTCCAACTTTAAAGCGACAAATCTACGACATTATCAAATTGAGAGCTAATCTGTGTTGGCTTTCTGGGCCAAAGTGTCCCACTCAAACAGTTGGCATATATGTAATGAATCAGCATAGGGTCAGTTGGTTGCAAGGCTCCAAGAAAGGTTGCGTCTTTCCAGTCAAAGCGCTCACATGGTTTGCATCCGTTGGCATTGAAAGGTCCATTTTTTGCAGTGATGTCTTTCTGGATTTAGTGCTGCTGAAACAAAATTACAAAAGGTTGATTTGAGCTTCATGCGGTGCGAGATTCGGATTATGGCAGAAGACATCCTACATTGCAAAGTTTTAAGGTGACCCAGGGTCCCAGATTTACCAATGTGTTGAGACAGCCAAGATTGATCCTGAAACGAAGGCCCCGAACCCTGGCTTGCAGCATCGGATATTTGCAGCATCGGATATGGCTCTCTCAAGCCTCTTATGGGTTAGGCCAAAAAAAATCTTTCATTTCAGCCTTTTTTCTTCATCTCATAAATGAAACAGCTGCCGACTCTAATCTTGCATGGCACGATGGTTGGAAATTTAAAGTATGGAAATGTTATGTTTTAAAGTTTGCAGAAGTTATAGCTCGGAATGTTCAACTGAGCTCTGGCTGGAGTAAGCAATGAAATCAAAGCTTGGATTTCTCTACTAGAATGTTTTTCTCTGTTGCTCTATACAGGCTACCATATGATGTCCTACTTTGCAGGTATTTATTCTTAATTCACTTTGATCTCTTTGTAGCTTATAGTTTTGAAAGCACCGTTGTAATGGGTATGGCAGGACCTTCAATCTACACTTTCAGAAGTCCACAATTTTTAAGACCTTAGCTACATTTTCTCCTCTTTTATGGTGCAGGAGATTACTGTCATACAGTGATCACTTACAGAGGGAGCTCACCAGCCAAAATCAATTTGATGTTGCCTCTGCAACATGCAATGCTTCAACCATGCTTTTCTAGAAGTCTTTTTTGAACTTTAATCTTTGTCAAGAACACAAGTGTATTTAAAGGCTTCAAATGCATGCTTTTAAACTTTGATTGGAAAAACCTATAGAAAAACTTTGGAGAGTAATTGCAGACCAAAAGGATTGATTAGTAAATGCTTCGAATCCTTTATGGTCAAGGGCATACATGGATCTACCACAACTAGGGTCTCAGGGCATAGGTATTTAATGCCTTCAAATGCAGGGCTATAGATTTTGAATAGTGGTTTTTCAAAAGCTACAAAAAGATGTTGCAAAGTGATTGGAAGTGTTGATCAACATATGCTTCTAATCATTTATATGACCAAGGACACCTATAGATCTATCACATCTAGGGTTATCTTCAGTTGTGTTGTATATTTGCATCATGCTGACCAACATGTGCTCAGATCTGCAGTGTCTATTTCAATATTCAGCGTTTCTTAAAAGTATTTAAAGTATGGCTCTAGACGTATTAAAAAAGAGGAAAGAGTATCTTGCCTTCACATGGTAAAGTAACTACTAGAAATGCTATTTAGATAGCCTACATTTGTTGTTGTGTATACTATGCATGTTCCATGATTATAACCTAAAGATCAAATATCACCTATGCCTTTTGTATGTAATGTGATAGAGGCCCAACCAATTGGGATGTAATCAATCGTAGTTTAGTTTTTAGTTTTGGTAAGCACTGATCTAACACAAGAAAATATCAGCGCATTTGCTTAATTTTATTGCATTTTGCAAGCATTTGCTTAATTTTACTGCATTTTGCAAGGAAAGCTGAAAAAAACGGGGAGATGGACAATACAACTTCAATACAATATGTATTCTTCTTATAACAGATTTATATTATGAAGGTCAAGCATAATCAACGATACTGTGAAGGCAACTGCAATCTGCAAAATAGGAAGTTACAACAACCAATCATTTTTGTACCCCAAACCATGTGCATAAACACCACATAAAAATAATGCCATTATGCCTTGGAGATGGCATGAATTTGAGGTTGTATATGCATAGAAAAGTTAGGAAATTGCATTACAAAAATCAAACAATTTCATATTCCATAATTGTCACGTCATACAATTGTATATGAGTGACATAGAATTCTAATCTATCGGCATGGATCAAGTACAATGCACGAGCTCACAAGAGTTCTCTATATTAAAAAAGTGAAAGTATGATATTCTATATCGAGTGGTACCACATAAACACAAGCCATATAAACACGAACCATATATAGCCCAACAATGTTGTACTTGGTTTTCTATATCTCAAAGTTTATATTCACCAGTTTGGGTGCCCATGAAAAGAAGATACATATATATTTTTGAGCCAATCTTTTAATACGAGTGTATAAATGCAAAAAGAAGAGACAAACTTTAAAATCCATTATGGTAAGACCCGTTCCTCCAATATACAGAAACAAGGTGCAAAATTAGCGACTATTATATATAACGACATGTCTCCAACTTTGCCCGTGAATTTCCATATTAGAACGAAGAGGTTCTGAAGTTTATAATATATTTCAAGTGAAGCTTTTCTCAAGACTACAAAGTTAGTTTATGTCTGGCTCTTTTCTTCTCTCTGATCCCCTACATGCACCCAACTTATGCCCAGCAACGATGGGCACCATTACTAGTATTATTTTAAAGTTTTTAACTTGGATACTAGATGTAAAAAAAAATGTAAGAAATGTAGATCAAGTTACCTGTAGAGATCATTCTTACGCTTTCACGTCATTGTTTTCTGAGTCGGTATCCATTTCCTTCCCTACTTTTTGGTTTCAGATTCTTATTAGGTCGTAATTCTTCTTCAAGGTCATTGTCATGAAATTCGTCCTTTGCTCTTCAATATTTGACACAAACTTAAAAGTATGATCTTTCGGATCGCCATTTGTCATGAAATGCATGTCATGCATGCATACGCGGCGCATGCCCCTTTGCTATGGGAGTTCGCTAAGCAATCCATTTGACACAAACTTAAAAGTATCCGCTCTACATCTTGATGCTCGGAAGATTCCTCTTCATTAGGACCTGTAAATATAGGATGTCATGGATTTCTCATTTCTTTTACATTGAAATAAAATATTTTCTTACCTGTTTCTCTTTTGCTTCAATTGTCTTCTTCGTGGCTTTTTAGGCGTGGAGTTCTTCTTTGGAGTCACATTTTCTCTTTGTTGCCTTTACTTTTGAAGATGTGGCCTTAGCACGCTCCCTCAATCTCTCGAGTTCCTCGTCATAACACGGAATGTCACCATGCGGACACTGAAGTGCCGGCCTCCTCAACTCAGTATCACCGCTAGAATAGTGATTTTGCTTTTTCCTTCAATCTTGCTTTCTTTCCCTCGGCTACATCTTGCACCTCAATTTTCTTTGGAACCTCCAAAGCTGCGGAAAACCGAACCAAGAATAAGAAATTGCTTCCTCCGACACAATGCAAATTGAATTTGAAAACAAAGCGCACTGATCGTGGTGTAATTTTCGCCAAGAGTTTTTTGGCACTTTGAAGCTCGAAAATAAATCACATAACAATCGGATATCAGTCTCAAACTAATCGGGTCTCTAAGCATTTCTCTACATATCAATAGCAGTACATATTACTAGAACTGATCTACATTGAAGTACTTTTGAGTACATACACATGTAAAATGACTATTTATCTAGATGGAATGTACATGTAATGTACATGAATGTGCTCCAATGTATGCACATGTACACATCAGACATTACATAAAATACCTCTAAATGTTCGCCACAAAACTCGAAGACACAACTCCTAATTTTATGTATTTAAGTTCTACATTTAGGACCCTACACTTTGTGAATGTACAACATGTATGTAAGAAACACATATATGTATGACATGCAAGCCAAGGAACTATAAGTATAAAATAACCAAGACACTCCTACATCTTTGTAGCAAAACCTTAAGTCAAACAATCTACATGTAAATGGATTCTACATGTAAATGGATTCTACATTGCGGTAATCACGGGTGCAACAAATTGAACATAAATCATGAAATCTTGCTTACCTCCGGTGTACACACCCAAGGTCTTTGAAATGTTATCGTCTCATTTGCATGCTCTTAAAGCGGGATAGTCCAGTGAGAAATAGAATATGAGAAGCGAGAAGATATGAAATGAATGCTCGCATGGAGCAACTAGGATAGGTTCATTATTAGCAAAGCCATTCTTGCAAAACACACATCCATGCACAGATATGAATTTTTCTTCATTTGGAGAGATCATTAAGCTTGTTTTGGGCTGAAGGAGAATGTTGCGAGAATGCATCATGTACTTATGCATATCGTCAAGCCGTCTGCGGCACTCAAACCTGAACTTTGTGAGCCTCCTCAAGTTCGCAATCCTCTTTTCACATAACTCCTTCTTCTCGAATGGCTTTCTCCAATGGCTCCCGAATTCTCTTGACATTTCTTCCTTCTGGTTCTATCCCTCATCAAAGGTCAACCTCTCTTTGCATGAGTCTTGATGTCTCTTATTATGCTTGAGCGCCGTCGAGAACACTATTGATGTCTTCTTGTATGCGTGCTAGGTCCTCTTCATGTGCATCCTTTCTTCCTGAAATCTTATTTATATTGTCACGTAATTCTCGCTGCTGAATTTTCAGTTCTTCAACCTTGGATGTCTTTGCTAATTAACTCTCCATGACAACTGCTTTGCAATGAGTTTACGCAAATTCAAGCTCTTCCTTAGGGTAAAATCCTTGCTGAAATTTAGGAACACGGGATGTGGATTTAGAGGTCCCAATTTCTTCAGTAATAGCAGATTCTTTTGCTCCTCCCTTTGCCAAATCTTTGGCCAAAACTTTAAAAGTATCCCAATCTACTTTTTACTTGTCAATTGAAGGGCAAATGCACGAGCAAAGTACTTTCAGGTACATGGCGATTTGTGACCTCCGCTTACCAAAAACAATTTCATAATGTTTGTAGAAGTTCTCGCCCACTCGGCTTCACGCTAGATTCTTTGAACCCCCGATCGTCTTTGGGCCCCCCTTTGCTCGTCCATTATCTGTTGTAAATCTGGAAAAATTTCATCTGCATTGACACATCTTACATGCTTTGCTTCCACAACAGCGGGTTCTTCACAAATAAGTCTTCTTTTTGGCCCTGGTTCCTCAAAAGTTTGAACCTTCCTCTTGTTTTTTTCGGCTTTCTTGCTAGAATCGGCTATTTTCAAATTTTTGTTTAATCTGAGTGACTTCCGGGAGGCAAAGGCGTCCATTGCTTGGATTTGGGCAAGGATTTCGAGGAAGAAGAATAGTTACAGTCAAATTACTTCGTTGATCACGCACAAACACAAAAAATTGGACGGCGGCAAATTTTTTTCCTAAACAGGAAACACTTCGCAATCTCCCTCCGAAAAATTGCAATGAAGGTCCGTTCTGGTTGCCACTGCCACTCATAATTTTGAATTGCTGACGTGGCTACTCCTAATCATTACATATCCCAACTAACTAAAATTCAAAAAAATAACAAAAACGGGTGCCTACATGCCCTACATTATACATAATGTAAGGGCATTTTTTTTAGACACCCTAGCTTTCTTTTACCCATGTATTGTAGATGTAGGCAGTAACTAAGAAGAAATTAGTGTGGAGATGTATTAATTGTCAAAAAATTATGTGACTTCATAGTAAATGAAATAAAATTCATGTCAGAATGTACATGTATGTGTGGGAGTTTAGGGTCTTGAATATGTAAAAGATTTGTATGTAATGTAATGTAATGAGGTGACTAATTTTATCTCCTTTGTAATTTTACAAAATTTGAATTATTCCAGAATTTTGTGGATCAGTATCTAGAGGTTCGGATTGGGCTTAGGCAATTTGAATACTTAAAACCTTCTTGCATTAGAAAGCTAAAGGAAAGAAACACATGTTGTTGCGTGAAACATAAGCAATCGGATCGCACAAGCGAGGCATTTAATTTGATGAGGTCAAGACTCCATGAAAATTGTTCGTGCAATTGTGGTGTGATCTGGAGAAGCTCATCTTTGGAATATCTCAAGCCAAGAACAAGACATTTGATAATGCTAGCATATTTTGGAGGGCTATGGTATGTGACAGAGCAGCAGGCAACGAGTGGCATAAGCTACAATGTATCAAATCAGATTGTGGAAATTGTGGAAAACAATTAATTGAGTTGTGTCCAAGAGAATACAAGGAGCAGATTGATCAAACGCTTGATTGGCAAGTCTATGGTTATGTTAATGAGCCCTCGAAGAAAGGAACTTCAACGAAGACTAAAGCTAATTGACAAGAAAAGGCAGCTCGATAATATGTTGGATAACATGTTTGATCATATGTCGAAGTTTGTATATCATAACTTTGTGGCACATTGGCAGAGCAAACAATTCAAGGAATCCATGAAGAGTCTTCGTGATGATACCGTATTATAAGTTAGATTTCTCGGAGAATTATACTTTGAAGCCATTCAACGAGATTCAAGCACAACATTGGTACAATGAACAAATCAGCATATTGGTCCACATCACGATGTTCAAGGTACAGGTAAAATGAGGAAATGTGTGCACTTCTTTATTTCAGATGACAAAACACATGATACTCACTTTGTACAAAAAGCATTCAAGATGCACCTCAATTGGCTGAAAGAAAATGGTCTTTGGTCATATGAAATACCACTTAGTTTGGTCGATGGGTGTGCAGCCCAATTCAAGTCGAGAAGAGCTTTCTATCATGTAACTAGGTATCATCAAGAGCATAAGATCAGAATGCACTTGGAATTTCTTTTGGCTGGGACATGGGAAGGGCACACATGACGGAGAAGGAGCCATAGCCAAACTATGGCTCGAGGGAGAACAAAGAAAAAGGATGGGAAAGTGATAAAAAATGCGAAGCGCATGTGAGGTTCTTGAAGAGAAATTTTCGATGTGGAAAGGGTATTTTTGGAAGGTGTCGACATTGACCGTTCCCAAAGATTTGACGTGCTCCCGGTGAAAGGGGTGCAATCTCTTCATTGCGTATCATCCATAGATCCAAATGATCTAACAAAGTTAATGTGTAGATCTCTTTCATGTTTTTGTAAGGCATGCATCAATTTTGATTGGCTTTGCTTGTGAGAATGCTGATCATTGTGGCGGTGGGAGTTGAGAAAACTAGAGCCTACAAACAGGGGACAATGTTGAAGAAGATGGGTGCAGGCGAGAGGACTTGTGGGCAAATGGCGTGGACAATGTGGATGAGACAGTGCGGGGTTGGAGATTATTTTGCATCATTCACATCCCTGAGACAATTATGAAAGGGTCCCTTATTATCTCATCCGATTGCATAGAAGTGAAACATGCCCTCAAGAAGACACCAAGGATGACTATGGAAATGAATTTTATTGTGGTAATGAAGTTATAGCTGGTAACTACTTTGAATTGATTCTGGTTGCCATCAAAAGTCTGAGGCTTATTCAAGGAAAGAAAGTTCTTGTCCATCGAGAAGTCGATGGTGGGGTGAGATTTCCATTAGAGCCGATCAAACATAAGATTAAAGGTACATCTTATGCATATGAACCTGACTAACTATTGGCATGAAATGTTCTTTGGAAAATTTGCCGAGGGGATTGTAGAATCTACAGAATCGTTAACTTTGTTGTTGAAGTAACTTAAACTGAATGTAATCAGAATGTGAACCAGATTAAAACACAAACATTAATATATTGTTTATATAGTTCCAAGACTGTTATACTTAGTGTAAGTTGTAAAAAACACTGTAAGCAGAAGGTCTCAAGATTCAAGATTCAAGACTCAAGATTCATACAGAAGGTCCTGCAATGTGAGATCAGCAATGGTCCTGTTCCCAAAAATTGTGAGAAGAGTGTCCATGACAGCTGTTTGGAAGTTGGTGAAGTCTAACAGAAGCAAGACATGTGCTTCTCGCTTCTGTTGCCATTTATGATAGAGATTGGTAAAGTATGGTTTGAGGCTATTGAATCTCCAAACCTCAACCCTTTTCAGCACTTTGTTGAGTGCTTTTGCATGCACACCTTCCTGTTTAAGTTGAATGAGAATACTCTCTAGTTCTGCTTTAGATAATTGGGATTCCTCATCCCCCTTGTCCGCTGCTACTCCCATAGCTCGATCCATGCTTCCAACATTGTTAAGTCTCCTCTGTGCATCTGTGTAGAACATCATAAGCAATTGTTAGATTAGGAACAAAAGCATGTTTAAGAATAGGAGTACCTCTGAACTCGTGACTGCCTCTCCGTTTGATTTTGTTCAATTGGTTTCCCTGTTCGGCATTGATCTCCTCAAGAATCGGGTGCGCCAGGTGAGTTTGCATTTGAATTGGGGATATGGATTGTGATCTAGTCGTTCGATCTCCTCCCGCCATCGGAATCAACCAGTCACCACAGGTAAAAAAGGAATTTTTATCCCTGTCTATTCCCTTCTCCCCTGTTTCTGATATGGCTCGTACCATGCCAATGATTTGTTCCTTAACCAATTATTTGTGCCAATGGGGTTCAACATCCTTTTCTCAAAATCTTTCCCACTGTCCTCTTTTTCTGACCCAATTGGCCATTGGTTGATGCTGGCATATATCCCACAAGCCTAGCTCAAATGAAAGGGCTATACTCAATGAGGAATATTCCTTTCAATGTAATAAGGAATATTCCTTGTAACTATGGGTGCACTTAAACAAACTAAAGAATATTCCTTTGAAGGTAATAAGGAATATTCTTGATAACTAGGCACTAAGGAATATTCCTTTCAATGCAAAAAGGAATATTCCTTTCAAGTTAATAGGAATATTCCTTGTAACTATGGGTGCACTTAAACAAACTAAAGAATATTCCTTTGAAGGTAATAAGGAATATTCTTGATAACTAGGCGCTAAGGAATATTCCTTTCAATGCAATAAGGAATATTCCTTTCAAGGTAATAAGGAATATTCCTTGTTATCTCTATATTGTTGACTCACGCTTTACCAAACACAATATGCATAGGTACACAATATGCCTTAACATAATCCATTCATTTGGCATTTGTTGATTTGGCAATTGTTGATTTGGTAACATGTGGAACATTGAATGCATGTGGGATATTTGAGCCCATTACTAAAAAAAAAGGGTGGACTAGGATTACATCTTGGACAGTTATGACACGCTGGCCTGTAACTGAAGATTACAAGCCAGCGAGCCATAACTTTTCAACATCTAATCTCTATCCACACTTATCAATCAAGCAGCAAAACCCTATTTATATATGCGCACGATTTTTGTGATATATGCATGTGGGATATTGCTAACTTTGTGTTAGGGTTGTGCTAACTGCATACCAAGCAATTGGTCTCATAATATGGTTCAACCTATACATTTTACATTTGCAAAAATATTGAGGTGGGTGGATCGGCTCCCGAGGTGTGAAATCGTATGCATGGATACATCCCTTTCCTCTTCTGCCTAATTCCCAAAACAAAACCGTATGCATGCAACCATCCCTTTTATTTCCAAAATTCTGCCCTGCAGCTTCATTCCGTCCATTCCGTCCATCTCCTTCACTTCCGCCATGGCCAAGTTCAAGACCACACTCTGCAGGAACACTATCCCGGCCATTGTGCCTGCTCCTCCCCCGCCAGCACGGTCCTCCTCTTCCTCCGGGAATCTGTGTCTTCCTCCGGAGGCCACCCGGTTACAGTCAGGGCGAAGTTCACTCCACCAGAGGTGGAGAAGCTCATCATGGATCATCAGGCTGTCGCTTCGTTGCGGGTGATCGAGTGGGTGCATGAGGCTTACCTCGACGAGGAGCGACTCCTCGAAATGAAGATGTATGCCATGGAGGACGACCTTCATATAGAGCTGAAGATGGCCTGAAGATCAAGCCTTGTTTTTTGTAATCCCTGGTTTCAATTTTTTTGGTAATAGTCCTTGTGACTATTCTTTGTAAAAAGTCGTATTTAATTAAAGTGGGATTCATTCCATTCCCATTTTTTTTTCGGAACCCTGTTAATTTACACAAAAAGAAGCACCCCGACCCGAAAACTGGCCATAATTGGAATTTTTGTCTATTAGTGTGCATCCAAGCTTTTCTTCCAGTTTTCTTGGATAGCGTGTCGAGAACAAGAACAATACAACGCAAACATGCATTAGACCTATCAAGTTCTAATTGAAAAAGATTCTTAGTTGAACATTTTGGCTCTATTTTCTTAGGTGGGTAGACAATAGATCACAAATTCCAACAAAAATTATGCAAATCGTTTACTTAATCACCCAAAAATACTAGTTTTGAGATACCTTATATTTATAAATGGGCTCATTACAATATATATTACAGTGGGTGAAGAGGCCATAGTGGTCGTATGGGCACAATCATTACACCCTCTTCACACATGAACCACCTAGTGCAAAGGGCGCGTGGAGCTCTCTCCTAGTCACGGAGCAACTTATAGACGATAGAAATTTGTATGAGGAGTTCCTTTATGGGCCACGTGCTTGTATGTCCAACTGATGTTACCACCCTCTTCTCGGCACCTTTCTTTAATGAAATGATCTTTTCATTGCTCCCAAGCATGTACTATTTGGTCGAGATAAGGACTGCAAGAGACAAAATCAAATTAGTCAAGTGATGCTACATGCAAAAAAAATAAAAATAAAACATAGTTCTTAGGGCCATTTTTTGAAAAAATGAGGCATGAGAAAAACTCAAAGGGAAAAACGAGGTTTTAGGGGTCGGGAAGGCCTTTCACTTTCGAGTCGAGAAAAGGCAGCTCAAAGCGAAAAATGCAAGTTTTAGGGTCGAGAAGACCTTTCTCGACTTCTTGAGTCGAGAAAAGCTCAAAGCTTAAAAACCGGGTTTTATGGGTCGGAAGGCCTTTTCTCGACTCGAGTCGAGAAAGGCAGCCTCAAAGCTTAAAAACGCGGGTTTTATGGGTTAGAAGGCCTTTTCGATTTCATGAGTTGCGAGAAAAGGCGTCAACTCAAAGCCGAAAACAAGGTTTTATGGTGAAGGCCTTTTTCGACTTCGCAGTCGTGAAAGGCGACTCAAAGCGAAAAATGCAAGTTTTAGGAGTTGGAAGGCCTTTCGACTCATGGTCGAGAAAGGCGCTTTAAAAAAACGCGGGTTTTATGGGTCGAGGAAGGCCTTTCGACTTCGCGAGTCGAGAAAGGCAACTCAAAAGCCGTAAACGCGGCTTTTATGGGTCGGAAGGCTTTTCTCGACTCATGGTCGAGAAAGGCAACCAAAGCGAAACACGGGTTTTATGGGTGGAAGGCCTTTCGACTCGAAGTCGAAGAAAGGCGACTCAAAGCTTAAAAATGCAAGTTTGAGGGCCTTTCTCATTTCGCAAGTCGAAAAAGGCAACTTCGAGTAAAAAAGGGCAATTTCAAAGCTCGAGTCCCAGAAGGTCGAAAATGAATAACCTTCAAACATCCTATGTATTTTCTATGAAAAAATACCCTCCCCATAAATTTCCCTCATTATTTTCCATAAAAAAAATAGACCCTCCCCATGTATTATCTAATGGACACATATCAGATGGACCCTCCCCTTTCTAATAGACCATACCATATAGCTATATGAAGAGGGGACCATTGGGCTCATATTTAGCTATGTAAAGAGTAATGCCTAATGCACATGTAAATAGCAACATATGCACCTATAATGCACATTATAACCTACTATGCATTAAATCTATTAATAAGCATTAGACCTATATATTAATATGTACTTGTATCAATAGCCCATGGTTGAATTTTAAACTTTGGTACATACCTTTGAGACAGAAGATCCTTTTGTACCACTTGGAAGAAGCTCCCCAACGCCATAGCTCCAATGGACACTATGTACCACTTGGAAATAGCTCCCCAACGCCATAACTCCAAAGACCAAAAAACATCTTATGTATTTTTTCCAATGGACACCATATATTCTCTACGAAAAAATAGACCATCCCCTTGTATTTTCTACGAAAAAATAGACCCTCCTTATGTATCTTGGAATGGACACTATATGCTATGTATTTTCTAGGTATACGTATAGAAAACAAATGGACCCTCTCCTATTTTTGAACGAGGCATTTTTTTTATTTTAATGTTTACCCTTTTTAATATATTAATGTTTACCCCGCCTTTTTTTTATATTAATGTTTACCCTTTTTAATATAATATATTAATGTTTACCCCGCCTTTTTTTCCCGCCTATACTTGAAATTTAAAATTTGGTACATACCTTTGGGTCTGTTCTTCTGAGTGGCTCTAATCTGCTTCCGGAGTGTTAGCATCCTCGATACCTTCAAACAAATCTTCAAAGATACTTTAATCAATCTCTCCGATATCTGATCGTTGATGGGAGCTCTCTTCATCGATCTGTTCATGGCTTCCAGCTTCCGGCTTGCCTTGCATCTTCCCTTGCTCCAGCCTTGCATCCGAGAAAAAGGGGCGGCTCTGCTCTACTTTTCTGTATCTATCGAATGATGGAATGGGGCTCTACTCTACTTTTCTGTATCTACCGAGAAAAAGGGGCGGCTCTTGCCGAAATGGTGGAAGCTTGTTCTGCCCTCCATTTTTCGTCAGAAACAGAGTATTCAGATAAGGGATATCCGACAACAGGGAGCCTCTTAAGGACGTCGGAACTGAGGCCTGCTTAGCGGCTATGGCGCTGGCCTGAGATCCGCCATCTCCAGGCATACATTTGCAGAGGTACAATGCGACCAAGGCCCGGGCCGAAAGCTCCGTTTTCCTTCTAGCTCTAACCAGAAGAGCACTGATTTGGAGAAGAACCAATTCTTAGTAGAAGAATCGATTTGAAGCAGAGACCCTCAGAAGCAGAAGAGTTGAAGCAGAGCGTGCAGAAGAACCGCTTTGACGGAGAGCTTGCAGAAGCAAAAGGTTTGAAGCACCAGCCTAATGGGGCCATAGCCGTTGAATCTGCTCCTGCCGTGTTGGAGTAAGTGTTGAATCTGCTCCTGCCGTGTTGAATCTGCTCCAGCTGTAATCCATCCTTAATCCTTTGCTTCTTCCGGCACCTTCCTCAGAATCTCGCTCCGGCTTCCAGGCACGACTCTGCCGCTTCCACTCTGCCGCCCCCTCAACCAGTCTGTGCGCTTCCCTTTTTGGCTCCACGTTGCCGTGTCTGCTGCATTCCCCTGATCGGATTTCACACCACTTTCCAAGGTTAGACCATGTGTAGACGTTTTCCATCTTCTGGATGAACAGAGCCAAGATGTAGACGATTTTGATGTCGCCAAAGACTTTGTTGATTAAGATTTGGAGCTTTTGAAGACGAGGAAGCTTAGAGCCAAATAAAGGTATGTTGCCAAATAAAGGTATGTTGCAGATTTCTTGCTATGATCTGGCTTTTTTTTGTAGAATCTGTTGTTTTGATGCACGCTTGGAAAATAGGAGGCGATGTGAAGCCAGCGATGCCGGCTAAGGAAGCGACCAAGGAAACCAAGCTTCTGATTAACAAAAAGTTCTTCCTTTTTCCTTCTCAAAGCTACTGCAGTCTTTTGTGAAGGCCTTCTGCCTTCTCGACTAATGAGTCGAGAAGGTTGAGAATTTTATTTTAGTAATAATTTATTTTATTTTTTTAATATAATATTTAATTTTTATTTTTAATATGAAATTTAATTTCTTTCTTTAATTTATAATATTTATTTCTTAATTATATATTTTTTAAAGGCAGATCCTCTCCCCCTCCAAACTCTCCTTGCCCCTAACCCTCCCCCTTTGCCTCGCCTTCCATCATCTTCTCCTTCCCTCCCTCTCTTTCTAAACCCCTTTTGCCCCTTTGCCTAAACCCCTTTCCCTAAACCCCTTCCCTCTCCTCTCTCATGCCTCTCTCCCCTCCCCTATCCCCTGCCTCTCCTACCTCTCCCTTGTGCCTCCTTCCTCCTACCTCTCCCTTGCTCCTTTGCCTCTTTCCCTCCGTCCCTCCCTCCCTTCCATCTCCCCTTCCTTCCTATCATTCTTTCTCCACCGTCTCCCCTTTTTTTCTCAGATTGCTCTTTGTGAATGTTGTTGTTGTTTTATTACGAAAAAATTCCCATTTTCAGCTCGAGTCCCAAAATTCGAGATTTGACCCACTTTAATTAAATGTGACTTTAAAGCTTTTTAATTAAATACAGAACTTGTTTTGCAATAGTCCTTGTGACTCCATTTTTTGTAAAGCTTTTTCATTAATGACAGAACTCCTCTTC
The DNA here is from genome assembly GCA_021234155.1 of Isoetes taiwanensis. Classification (NCBI taxonomy): domain Eukaryota; kingdom Viridiplantae; phylum Streptophyta; class Lycopodiopsida; order Isoetales; family Isoetaceae; genus Isoetes; species Isoetes taiwanensis. Next base: position 44,303,204 of record JAJEKV010000002.1, read on the forward strand.
TCTACAGCTGTTGTGACTATTTTTTTTGCTTTAACGTTCTACGAAGTTTCCATCGTTCTTTTAGTTAATCAACTATTTCTATCCTTTTCTCAGATAGATATAAGAAACATGTTTGGTATTTAGTTTGCAACTCAAGTTTTTGGTGCAACTCAAGTTAATGACAGTTTTTGTCATTAATTATAAAATGCAAAGTACAATTACTGAAATAGTATACCAAAACAAACATTAAAGGCAACAAGGAATTTCAAGGTGCAGAATTTATGATCTGCACACTAACAAAATATGGTAACCAGCAACCAATAGGAAAATATGTTCGGAGTATTTTTCTTTAAATGCATCTTGAAGCATCCGGAAGCATTCGCCAAAAATTTCGGATGTTGGTCCGTAAACCTCTTAAACAATACCATCTGCATGAAATGAACACTAAACTATTAGGTGTGTATACCACATCAAACCATGCACCATACCATGCCCCACACTATCATATTCACCGTAACCAGCACATCCCACCACACACCACACCATTCACCACACACCCCACCACACACCACACCATTCACACACCATACACCATAGACCATACACCAACTATCATATTCACTGAACGAAAGCATCCCATCACACACCACACCATTCACCACACACCCCACCACACACCACACCATTCACCACACACCATACACCATAGACCATACACCAACTATCATATTCACCGAGCCTAGCAAATCCACCACACACCACACCATTCACCACACACCATACACCATACACCAAATGGTGGAGTGTGGAGCGGTGGTGGAGGGGTGGTGGTGGGGGACAGTGTGTGGGTGTGGTGGTGGTGGGGTGTGGTGGTGGGGGGGGTGGTGGTGGTGCGTGGTAGTGGTGTGTGGTGGTATGATGTGGTGTGGTGGAGTGTGGTGGTGGGGTGTGGTGGTGGTGGTGTGATGTTGTGGTGGTGGTGGTGGTGTGGTGTGGTGTTATGGATTGTGGTGTGATGTGGTGTGGTGGAGTGTGGTGGTGGTGGTGAAGTGTGGTGGAGGGGTGTGGTGTGGTACAAGGTCACAAAATATATCACGAAACAATCAAGTAACTGTTTTTGATTGACCAAAAGGGTACAAGGCTTCTTTAAATCGTAAATCTTTTTCTTCAAAAAAAAAAAAAAACTTACATAGTCATAAAGTATACTATCAAGAGTATACTATTCAAGATAGTGTCATTTACACATTCCTTATGATAGGAAATGTGAACACAAATGTGAACAAAAGATATATATATATAAGCTTGTTACATAGTTCATCTTGCAAAATCAGATACTCGGACTCATGATCTCTTAAATCGAGGATCTGGCCTGGCCGATACGTTCTTTTGATTGGCATCACAATGCATGACCAAAGCATCTATTAGAAATTGTCGTCCGATTGACAGGCGTATTCATGAGAGAACCATTTAGATGTAATCCGTGACATCCATAAATAAGGTTAGAAATATTTAAAGGAACATGAGATGCAAGACATACAAGGGAAGGCATACAACTTACTTGCATATCTCTACCGAGACAAGAGCTTCAACATATTTGTGCATAAATCCCATCACATACAACCCACATGATGTTAAATCGGGGCTCTTTGTGGCACCTCTACTTGCTGAATCCGATTAACATTATTTCTCTTCATGAAATCGACGCCTCTAGATACTTGACCGTCGATGTGGTTAACATTTGTGTGTGCAGCGACCTACATATCACTAAATTTAGCAGACCTAATTAGCGAAGAAAAAGCAAAGCAACAACTTAAAAGTATTACATACCCTTTGATTGCTTTCTCGCTAGGTCGATAACCCGTAAGAGGATTCAAGACGGAATTCAGTGCGTGTAGGATCTTGAATCGATGGTGCGGCGTAAAAAATAGCCAAAGACAAAATGGTCATTCTCAAGGATAGGTGCAAGGATATGATGGCATTTAGCTACCACAATCCCCTTCATCCCTGATTTCACTATTTCAATGACATTCAATTGATCCTTCAAATTGATTCACCCTTTTTTTTCTTCTTTGGTAGCTTCTCTAAACCTTATATAGTTGTAAGCGGGATAAAAAGATTTTGCTCTTCCACTGAAAGGCAATGTCTCATACAAGCACTGGATTATATTAAGATTAACATTAGAGACAAGGAATAGCAACAAATACTGTTTCCGGTTACAAACGGTTATTACCGCCATAAAGATCCACTAAGCGGCTACTCATTTTAGAGTTAGTTGCACATACAATTGCTATGTCGATGCAACCACTTTCATTTCAGTGACCCAGTTCTTGAATGGCGTGAATTCCATAAGTTTATCCTTGTCATCATTTACATTGTCGATCCAAGATGTTAGTGTCATATTAACAATTGATCCATGACAATAAAGCATAAATTGATACCTTCCAATCTGTTTCCAAAGTGGTTTAGACCCTGAAAAAACGAGTAAAATATAATAAGCTCATCAAGTATAAGTAAGTCACAACTTCCTGTTTAAGTAAGTCAATGTTAGTGTCATATTAACAATTGATCCATGACAATAAAGCATAATTTGATACCTTCCAATCTACGTTTCAAAGTTGGTTTAGACCCTGCAAAAACGAGTAAAATATAATAAGCTATCAAGTATAAGAAAGTCAATTGTGACGTTCCACATATTTATACGCATATTTAAGTATAAATACATGACATCGCCACTATGGATAATTAATGGCACATTAATTAGTCATAAGCTAGGGTTAGCTATGTTAATAATTAAATTATAAAGGTGGAAACCTAACCCAAAACCCTAATTCGAATTTAGGGCTTATCCTAATATTAAAAAGGGCTAAAAATACCAAATTAGCTAATTATTGACATGTCACCTCGCCCAAATCGATTGGGCAAGGTAGGGTTTCTATTTTGGACACCCAAATTAGGGCTTTTGTGCCCCAATTCGAATTGGGGGAGCAATTGGGGATGGAGGAGGAGGAGCAAAGACCTCGGGGCACCCTTCAAACAAATCGAGATGGAGCCATCCCAAGCCCGGATTCGCCGGTTGCTAGTCTATAGCTTAGCTGTGTTATCATGAGGGTAGCCCTGTTGGGAACTTGTTGTGTGTATTTCTTCTATTTCTCCTGTGTTCTCTATGCTTTTTACCTATAGGAACTAACCCTTGATTGTAAAGGTAAGTTCTCTTTATATTCTCGGTCTCGGGTTTGCTCTTAAAGGATGGATTGATAGTTCTTTGCATAGTATTACTCTGGAAATGGGGGAATTAAGGGGGGTAGAGACCTCTGAGCCATGATAGTAGGATGCTCCTAGGTAGATCCATGTACTTCCCATTAGATGCGGCCTGTGCACAAGAGCCCACCGAGTCGTGGATGCTATGGAGTGACTTAGCACCAAATAAGGGACACATTTGGTGAAGCGGGGTGGGGTCTTGCACAACATAAAAGGCTCCCGAGACTCCTACAAGGACTAGGCCTAATAGCCGGCCAAAGGAGTTAGGCGCCGATCCGTGCCGTGTATGGGTCCGACAGCCCCTGGGTACGAGGTGTGGACCCAAGATGGGGCAGCCCCCTGCACTTTGAGTAGATTTAGGGCGCAGTAAGTCCGGGCACGATGCAGGGTCGCCGATGCGCGGCACGATTCTCTAGTCCACCCATGGAACCACCGCGGATCCCCGAAGGGGACACTTCCCCCACCGCCTCATCGGACGGGCTTCATGAACCCCCGTAGTAGGCTCAGAGGGTGATACCTTGAGTCCGCATGTCCGAAGGCTATAGTGACGCCATAGCATGATTCGACTCATCCGCAAAGTGTGCAATGTGAGGGGCGGATGGAGTGGACAACCCTAGCTAATGTTTTATGCCAGCCAACGCCATGTCAAGATTCGGGTCCGGCTGATCTCTTGAGACCTAGCCGCCACCGATCCTCAATGGAGTCCGAGGGGTAGAACCATGGGTTTGGGGTGTTTTCCTTAGTATTAAATGCATATCCTTTGTTGTTGTCACTTGATGGATGTGCCACCCCCGTGGTGGTAAATTATGATATGATTATGTGGTGCTAACCTTGTATTCACCTGGGGATAGGTTCCAGACGCATGAAACTATTTTTTCAGACGATAAAGTGCAAAAACACATTATTTTTGTATTTAATACCTCGCCCGACGGAAAAAAGTTTAAACCTAAAAGCTGCCGCTTTAAAACTTTCTTTCTTCAGCGTAGTTGTCTAAGTTTTAAACGCGAATCCCCTCACGGCTTCGGGTAAGTTTAAAGTTTAATGTTCGCTACGCGGAAACTTATTTCGCCAGCCGGATAAAGGTTAAACACGCCAAACTTTTTTGTTCGGTGAAGCATTCTTTGCGTTTACGCTTACGCTGAAGGCTCGGTTCGGGTTTAAAGCAGGTTTTCACACGCCGAAGTTTTCTATATATATTTCGAGGCCGAACAAAAAATTTGGCGTAAGGATCCTGACTGTTTCGCCTTACGCCGAAGATGTTTTTCAGAGTTTAAACAGCTCATTTCGCTTTACGCTGAACTATATTTCCTGTGAGGGTTACCGTTGAAAACGCTTGTGTGACGCGAACCCGTGAAGTTTAAACAGTTGTTTTCGCTACGCCGAAAGTTTTCGACGCCGGAAATTTTTAGTTATTTTTGATCGATTAAACGCCAAATTTGTGCCAGATCAAACTAAAAATAACGATATGCGATAAAACGATACGCGATTGAACCTATCCCTCGTATTCACGCCTTCCGCGTTTTAGGAGCCCCATTGAAGGCGTGGGCGAATGACCCCTCAGGTCCTTCACTTGAGCATCTTCATAGATGGCCCGAAAGTTAGACGGAGGCTCCCCGCCGCGGGCGCAGTTGGTCGCCATGGGAGGGGAAAGTCCTCGATGTATACGCCCGAGGGTCGATATGTTCGTGTGAGCGTCATAAGCGGTATCGTGAGCCATGATTCCGGGGTTGACCGGAATCATAGCACTGACCAAATCTTTGACCCGTTAGTTCGGTAGTTGAGTGGGAGTTTAAGCTAATTGGACTGCTTAACTTTTTGGTGATTTAGTTTTGTGCTAGGTGGATGTAATAAATTGTGAGTTTTAGGAAGTTTAGGGCGATTTTGGAGGGAAAAAGTTGTGACTGGAGGACCCAAGTTTGGAAGGGCTATAACTTTTTGTAGGTAGTTCGGATGAAGGCAAAAATGGCTCCAATGGATCGGACACCTCCCAAATACCCTAAGGGGCACGTCTCCCGAGGTCGAAAAGACAATAGGCCGCCGAAAAATCAAAAGGGGCGCTGCTGTCTTTGGAGGTGTTTTTCTCGACGAACTGAAGCCGTATAAGGATCGCAGAGCCCCATACGGTCCGGCCCAGATAAAAATACTGTCAGATTTTTTTTTTTTTTTAAGTTTTTTTTTCCCTTTCCACCCACGTTTTGAACCCGTGATCTCCCACTTCCAACCCAACACTCTTTCCATCTTGCCAACTGCCCCATACGGTCCGCCGTATAAAAATACGCGTCCGTTTTTTTTTTTTTTTAAGTTTTTTTTTCCCTTTCCACCCACGTTTTGAACCCGTGATCTCCCACTTCCAACCCAACACTCTTTCCATCTTGCCAACTATGTTTATATAGATGTTCTACTACTTTGTTATACATATCTAATATTCTGTTTTGTCCTGTTAGCAGCTCTTTTAAGAAAAAGGTACATCATGGAATTGAACCCCTGACCTTCTGCACCCAAGCCAACACCTTTACCAATGAGCAACTTCTTTCTTGAATGGATATAATCCTTTTTCTAGGATTTATAGTTCATCTATTCCATATCTAAATTACATGCGTGCCTTTGGTAAACCCACATTGTGGAGGCAACAACTCCGCCGGAGCAAGCTCTCTCGCCATAGCCGCCGGAGTAAGCAGTCTTGCGATAGCCATGGGAGTCGACCTCTCTCTGTCATAGTCAACCGGATAACTGTTAACCATATATAAAGCTAGTATCCCCTAGGAATAAACCGACCAAATGACACGACGCGGATCTAGCAAGTCCGCCAACTTGTTATGACAACATCAACTCACTTGGTGGGACTAATTCGAACTTAATTAACATTCCATTGTGGCAACTTTCTAGAATTATTATATCCTTGGATATTCTCTAAGCGGCGATAATAATGTCCGAGTTATCGGTTGCCTCGACCTATGACTTTAACTATTTTTTTTCTTTGGTAGATGCCTTGATAACACAATTTCTTCGGCCTTGCCATCATTCAATCTATACTACATTCATATGCTTTATCTTAGACCTTATTCGACGTTATAATGTAATATGTTATAGACATAACTATAATTAATGTTGTCTCTCTCTAGTGTCTAAACCTTGCCTCATCTCAATTCCCCTGACAAAGGATTCCTTTTCGCCCAACCAACTAGGGATCCGCCATGCAAAGACCCTCTAGACCATGGGTAGCTTTTAATCCTACCACCCCTCACTACTTCTTCTCAATGGTCGTGTTCTTTTCATGGACCATTTTCCTGCACCACTGTACCAACTCGTAATACATAGTGAGTGCTTGTGTTAGAACCCCCCACAATAATGTCAACACTTTGTGCCAAACTCCACCGCCTATATGGATGTGATTAATTGTCAAAGTGACAAAGAGTCTACCCTCTTTCGGAGTTGTTCTCCGCACATTCCAATGCCACCCAACCATTGTTGATTACTCACCCCTTTCTAGGGTACCTAGATAAGGTCCGAGCCAAATGTTTCCAACCATTATTTTAATACCTAAACGTCTTTAGGTTCGCAAAAACGAACTTACATATTCCAAAGGATTATATGAATATCCCAAAGGACAGTACCACCCAAAGACCTCTCAAGATAGGCCTCCTCTATTCAGAGATCTTGTGTTCAAGTCTCTGGGGGTCCGTCATATGTCCTCATGGACGCTGCCAATATGGCATGACGTATAAATGCTATCTATCTATCTATCTATTTATAAAAAAGGTCCTTGGTGAACTCAATTCACCATGTTGTCCTAAGACATGGACGTCTTCTTCCCTAAGCCATACGCCAAATCTTTAAAGAGTTTTTCGGCTCTTGCTGCCTTTCAAGCTGCAGGTATATCTTTGCATGTTAGCAAAGACTAACCTTCATGTTAGGAAATAACCTTTCTATCTAGATTGCTAAATATCATGCATCAGGGTCCTTTATTCCTTCTCTTCTTCAATATGTTTTCTACGTCTATGGCCGATTTTTTCAAGGCCCCTTTTTTACCGCCACAGCTACATATTTCACTCTTTGGTCGTGGACCTTTATTCAAGAGAGTCACCAATCCAATTACTCCTTTATGTATTCATTAACCGCCTTGTCGCTTTTGAGCCGCTATTATATGCTCCCTATATTGTTAACCCACCTATCATTGGGGGTTATGATCCAACGTTGTCCTACATCCTCTAAAATGTTAGTCATTACATTTCTCTCGTCATGATGCTATGTTGATGTTCTGGCATTCCAAATGACTTGGCATTTTCATTTAAGCCATAGTCATGGCCTAAGAGCTGGTGAGCCTTCAGAATTACCTCGAGTCATCAAGGTGCTTGCCTTGTATTTTGTGAGCCTTTCTACAATTACCTACGCCTAATATAACCCGGCTTGTATCAATGTTCGAGTCCCTCAGATATGTTAACTTGCACCCCCATATAACCCCATCATCTCCGCCTGATCCGTGTATGGATCATGTGGGAAAGCTAGTCTTAGGTGTCTATGCAAGACACATTCAACATTTAGCGTGTAACTGCTATTCGCTACTTATCCTGGAATTGTACTATTGTACTACTCAACCCCACTACCTTAAGTTTTATTCTATTGGCCGTTGACATTTATTTCAAGTGCCAACTACTACCTCATACCCTAGCATGCAACGGATTGACGGTCCTTTTCACATTTCAAACGTATCTCGGATCCGCCCTCAGTAACTTTAGGATACCCTCGCTTTTCTCTCCTTTGCGCCACCACCTAAATTACCTCCCCGAGATGTTTATCGATCCGCACATGGTATGTACATAATAAACGATCTCCCGACCCACAATGCTAGAGCTCTGCTCTAACTTAGCTAAAGTGTAAGCTTGGTAGTCCTTGAAACAAAACCTAACCTATGTACCTTTATAATGTGGCTGACCCACCGACTTCCCAACTGGGCAGTGGCCAACTCTATGTTGGAAATCTATATGTTGCCTACATTTTTTATAGGATCCCCAGCTACTTTAACCATCCCTTTACTGCCCTATGGTATTCCAGTCGTGTATATACACTATCATACCACCCATGGGATTATGCCATAATTCCGAAGGTTTACTACCCCAGATGAGGAGCTTTTCTAAAGGCTTCTTTCGCTATCCTTTGTGTTCCATACCACCCATAATCTACACACCTCGTCTTGATTTTTATCGGGACTTGGATTGTCATACCTCAACTCAAGTAAGTCGACATTCTATACCTTTACCACCATTGTCGAAACCTACACTTCTAAAGTGATCTCCCTTTCATGAGCTGGGTATTTATAATCCAGTTTTTCACCTTACTATAGTACCTCTTTAACGTGGACTACGGTAGATAATGATATATGGTGCTATCCAGTCTCCTTCTACACTGAATAGCAATCTAGATGCCGCATAATAAATTAATCCTCGTAATTATTAGGTCCAGTATTTCACTTAGATACCAAACATCGTCATACTAATTTTCTCGAGTATCCATCAAAATAGGGATAACTTAACACTCCTTATTCCCAACATTCAGCACTTCTACTTTAAGTAAGAGCCCAGAACCTGTTCAGTCATCACCATATAATGTGCTCGTGACGCACTGCATGGTTTGATGCTTCCGCCGTGGACACCATAGTTACAACCGGCCTTCCGTGATTCAGACGATTGCATAGCCATAGCATCGCGGGATAGCGACCGGGCGGTACCAATTACGCCGAATGTATATGTCGGGTTGTACTGCGTGCCCTATAACTATAAGACTGCCTCAGATGTGTTATAAATTTACTAAAAATAGCAATAAAATAAATAAGTAATTCAAATGTAAGAACATCGGGACATCTCGTAAATGTATAAACATAACCAATGAATTAATATGTGTCCTCATGTGACTATAATCTATGCTAAAGATAGAGAGTGTGAGTGTGGAAACATTAACGATAATCGAAAGGAGCAAACTATTTAAACACATAATCAAATACAATAGAAGGAGATAAGTATGTATGTCTTACACAAACTCCTAAGGGAATAACGAGACTTAGATAATGTTATAACAAGGTTATGAATAATAAATGAAGAACGTCTGTCTGTAATTAATATTAAAGTATATAGGTCAAAATGGCAAATACAGTACAATATATAATTCTATTAAAGGGTAACACTCACGATAGCAATATATGAGTTGTTAAAATTGTAACAAAATAGGAAAACAAAATTTAGATGCAAAATTACATTAAGCCTGGCTGTAATAAAATCACTTGCAAAGTGAAGGGAGAATACAATAGATATATACACACAAGTTAATATGATTAGAATGACTTTCTACTTAACAACAAATGGAAGTTCTCTAGATCTATACTTGTCTTTAATATATAATCAGTTACCTGTATGTATAGAAGAAACAGTGAGACTTCCACAAACCTTGACTGTTCACTTTTTACAGTCCTAAGCGATGTTCATGTCTGATATATACCTCTACCTCTTATATTTCGGAGTTATAAATTGCACATTACAAGTCATTTCAAACTTAATCACTTTCAACATGACAACGTCTGTGTGACTTATAATCTCACGCTACCTCTTTAAGGAGGGGAGACTTCCTTCCAATATATGATGTGTCGCTGGTCATCTGTGCTTGAGAAGGACAAACAGGTAGGTAACGGGCTTTGTAGTATTTGGAGATTCTTACATCGCTTCCAGACATGGTGAATACCAGGAGAACATCTGGAGTCGGAACACTGCAGCGTCAGCAAGAAGCGGTCAAACAGATTTTGGAGTATGCAAATGAGGTGCAGCAAGAAGTGCGAACGGAGTTACAGACTGCAAAAGAACAGGCATTTGTTGGTGAGCCTCTCAGAAACGCTGCTGTTAAAAGTAAGTTGAAATTTTTAAAGCCCCGGGGTCTTATTGGGTGTATTCCTCATGAGGGAGTCCGTCTTCAATTTCTCATTCTTAAAATGCAAAAAAAGCTTCTTATCACTAGAGGTACCCCTTAGAACAGTCTTCAGAGTAGTCCAAGTTATGAAGGTGTTATTCCCTCTCAGAAAGATCTTTTATAGCAAAGTTGATCCCTTTGTTAGACCATTTTCTCGTAAATCTTAGGATGTTTAATGGCCATTGTATTAGAGAACCGATCAAAGAAGATTGGTGACCAAAAAGATCAAGTGTTCATAGTGGCTTGAAGAACATTGTCTCTCGAAGCAATGGGATGAATTTTATTCCGTGCCATTATTAGATTTCTCATCGAGGAGAAGTATTAGAAGTGGTGAATGTCCACAAAAGCAGATTGAGGAAGGGAATGCTTAATAGAGGAATGTCCAAGAGGGCTAGGAGCAATTAAGCCGCACTCGATGAACCGAGATGCGGCATAATTATTTCCCATGATAGTTCTCCAAATATATTTCCCTGCCAGAGAACAAGCCTGAAGGTGAAGATTTTTACAGCCAAGACCCCCCAAATTTTTAGGCCTGGACCAGATGTGAACCATTCCAGATGAAATTTCTAATAACCTTTTCCAGCTCAGAGTAAATTGATTTAGGAGCAATTAGAGCAGAAGAAAAGTATACATGAGAGGAAGCTAAAACTGAGTTTGCAATGATTGTCCTCCCTGCAAAAGATAGGCAATTCCTATAATTATTCAGTTTCCTTTTGATTCTTTGCAGGATAGGATCCCAAAGGCCCTTTAAGTTTGGACTTAGAGAGAGAGGCATACCTAATAATTTGGAAGCTTGATTAGGATTCAGAACTTGAATGTCACAAATATAAGACTGAGTGACATCACCTATGATCTTACGTTTATCAATATTGAGATGAACACCTGATGCTGCAGAGAACTCCTTAAGAAGATCTAGAAAGGTATTGATATTATTGGGATTGGAATCCAAGAATACAAAAGTGTCATCAGCATACTGTGAAATTGTAAACATATCCAAGTTATTGGGAAGAGATAAACCGATTAACAGTCCAGAATTTTGCATATGGAGAACACATCTCGTGAGCATTTCAGCAATAATGAGAAAACGATAAGGGGCCAAAGGGCAACCCTATCTAACACCTCTTGCCAAGGGGAAGAAATTTGAAGGAGATCCATTGATCAGGACAGCAGAGTTGGACATAGAATTTAGACCATGAATAAGAGATATGAGCTTGGTGTGAAAACCCATTTTTTTGAGAGCAATGTCAATGAAATCCCAACTGACAGTATCAAAAGCTCTCTTGAAATCTAATTTGAATAGAATGCAAGATTGATGGGAGATCCTATTCCAATGCAAGCCTTCCATATATAATTATCTAGGATAAATCTGTTTGGTAGAAATGCGTGATTGGTTGATACTTATATTTTTCTCGAGAAAAGCCCCGGATTCTTCTAGCAATAATTTTGGCACGAGTTTGTAAGAAGAATTGGTGAGAGAGATTGGTCTCCATTCATTGAAGGAAGAAGGATTATCCACCTTTGGCACTAGAGTAATGAAACCAAAGAAATGGAAGAGTGCAAATGCTCGTAATTCCAAAATCCATGCACAAAGCCAATAATATCAGATTTCATAATGTCCCAAAATTGAGAATAGAATTTGGGGAAACCATCAGGACCGGGAGATTTGTTCTTGGAGAAGCTCAAAAGGGTTTTAAGAATTTCCTCCTCCCCGTGGAAGAAGTTAGAGAGATATCCATAGAATCAATAGTATTTGGAAGAATAGAGTCCAACCTAGCCAGAATTTATCCCATTTTATAATATCGCTGGCAAGTGAGATCATTGCCCCTTGAAAAGGAAAGAGTAATCGCCATAGAAATACTTCTTTGATCTCATGATTCGAGCTGAGAGTAGTGCCAGAGTCATTAATTACATTACTTATAGAGTTCTTGAGAAGTCTGGACTTAGCAACTCGGAAGAAAAATTTAGAGCTCCCATGGTCAATCTCACTATTGTATTTGATTTTACATTTTATTGCGTAGAATCTAGCCTCCTTTTCCTCTATGGATTTAAGATGCCTCTCATTAATTCCTCTCGCTATGTGAAGACTAGAATTATAAGGGTCAATTTGTAGCAGTGGACCTCACATCTTTCATCTTATGAAGAAGATTTTCTTTTTCTTGAATTTTGGCCTTATTTTTATTTTTGCCCAAACCTTTATCCACTCTTTAGCCTTTTTTATTTTGGAATAGAAATTTTTCATGGAAGTATTAGGTAGCATAGAGTCAAGGGACCTGTAGAAATCAGAGAACTCTTCATGAAAAGAGTTGTTTTGAAGGAGAGAACAATTAAATTTGAAGGGAATATTTCTCCCTTGGGGATTAAGCAAATGCTTGGTACGAGAAATTGGGGCTGATGGTCCCGAGATGGAAGTACCTTCATCACTTATGACATAGCAATTATCCCAAAAATCGTGAGTTTGATTCGAGACATAAAATCTATCCAAGGCACGAAACACTGCCAAGATTTTTTTGTTTATTAGACCAAGTATAAACAGAGGTAGAAGAAGGAATGTGAATGAGAGATGAATCAGAAATAAGATTATTCCAACTCACCCTTTCTGCCACAGACATATTGATTTTATTTCCCAATTTCATATCCCAAGTAGGGGTATTATTAAAGTCTCCTGCTAGAATCCAGTCAACAGAGGAGTTTTGAGTGATCCAGGAACTGATATTGGGCCAAAGATTTTCTCTCTCCTTTGGACAGGTGGAGGCATACACATTTATGACTCCAAAGGAAATGTTGTTCACAGAGAAAGTGACAGACTGCCACATTTTAGAGAAACTATTGCAGAAGGAGACATGATGCAGGTTTTTCCAAATGATGGTCATTCCACCTCTAGTACCATTAGCTTCAATCCAGATTGATGAGGAGCCTGGGTAAATCCAGTCTCCCAAATTAGAGGCTTCAAACTTAGGGGCATTATAATGTCAGCATCATACTGTCTAATTTGAGCAATGGCCCTCCTTCTTTTCAAAGGTCCTTTAATACCTCTTAGATTCCAACTAAGAATCTTCATTTATAGATGAGATAAGAAATAGATAGAGGGAAATTATGTGGATCTCCCCAAATTTTTGCCTGCCTTTTTATTTCTCTGTTTAGATTTTTTGCTTCGAGTATTATTGGCAGGAGTGTTGGCATCCACCAATTTTAGCAATGTTTTGGAATGGGGCTTAGCCTTACAGAAAGAATCTCTCAAGAGCTCATCATCTCCCCAAGTATTATCTCCTAGATTTTCTTTATTAGAATCTAGATCTTTCTCACTCTCACTATCAGAAGCACCCCCTGGTATAAACTCAAACATCCTATTTACTGAGCTATCAAACAAGCATTTCTTAGCTGAATTATGAAAAGGTACTTGCCTGGACATTTGAGTATCCATAAGAGAAGTTTGAGGGTTGATGCAGATCTCAGGACTAAGACTTGGAGGAGTTTCAGAAACAACTTGGACCTGATCTCTTTCTGGAGTATCTAATACCATTGCATTCTCTGAGAAGCAGCCTGAGAAGCAGTCAACCTTTCCAACATCCTGAGCCTGAGTGCCAATATGAGTTGAGTTCATGCAGACTAACCCTTCCTGCAGTATGGCCATTTGTTGCTCTATATCTGCTGAGATGGATTGTCTCTTTAGGTTCACAAGGGGAGGGGATATTTCAATATCAATCAGAGGATGGGACTGAGATGGAGGAAATGAACATGGAGATTGGGGGGGTATGGGAACATCACTGAAAGGAAATGATGGAGTAACATGAAGTGAAGCAGGGGTGTCATGATTTCCAGCGGACAACAATTGATCATCAAGGTTAATATTTAAATCTGCAAGTACCTGAAACTGATTGGAGCAGAGAACCATGTTTTCTTGATCAGGTTCATTTGAAATCACCAATGGAGATATTTTTTCCCCTTTGTCCAGGTCGTGTTGGGGAAGAGTTGATGCAAAAATTCTTACATTTATCCATTTGCCGATGTTTGCCTTTTGTAGAGATTTAGAAATCTCTTGTTTCTCCAATTGTTTCTCTTGAGTTTTTGTAGAACCCAGGAGTTGGGATTTATTTGCATGGCTTTCCCTAATTAATAGATCTCCCTTACTGCTTTTTTGAAAATCCAATTTTGAAGACAGTTTGGAATTATTCAAGATTTTTGCATCTTGAATAATTCTATCCAGTTGAATGCAAACCTTTCGTTGATGTTGCTGATCGGGATCCATGGGGGCTTTTCCTTTTCCAATGTATTCACCATATTTCAATCACCTTTATTTTCGAGGCTTTTTAAACATTCTGCCAAAGCACTTTCATTTGAAAATGTTGCAAAATTATGATGGTCATGATTTTGCTTTAACTTCTCCTTTTCCAACTGTTTATGGATTCTCCTTTGAGAACCATTGACCCTTTTCCAGCTGAAATCATTATGATCATTTGCATTTGAAGCATTACCTAATAGTGTCATCCTTTGTTTCATTGCATCTCGAGGCATAGCATACGGATGCTATTGTTTCATGTGAGGATACAACTTTTTCAGCTTGACTCATACCCTTTAATGGAATTGTATATGTTGTCATGTTCACCGATTCTTAGAGCATGAACCCGCAATTATCATACCAAAAATGCTTGTTCTTACATGTTTGACATCGAGGAGGCGACTGACCACCTTAGTGATAGAGTTGACTTCTGTCCAAAAGCATCAAGGAAAGGAATTTGAGTTGAAATATCTTTTGGAAAGGTCAAGTTGGATAAAGGCACCGGGGTGGTCTCTCGTGGTAATATTCAGTAGAGATGTAGGTGCCAATGGAATTAAATAAAGATCTGAAACAATCTTCATTCCAGTATATAGGATTCAAGCCATGCAAAGTAGTAGAAGCAATGCATAACGAGTCAAAGGATTTGGTTTCAAGTCTGGGATTCCATTTAAGAAAGGAGATTTGATAATTTTCAAATACCAGAGGACCATGGTTCAGAAAGAAATTTGCTGATCTTTTATTTTCACACTCAATCATGATGAATGGATAGTTTAGCCAGTAAATAGCTTTGATAAGAACACCTTTTTGGAGCTTTTGGCAGAAATTCCAAAGCTTTCCTAGGTTAATGCATTTGTTGACCTTTAACTAGAAAAAATCTTTAAGAATTGACATCTTTTTCATGCAGAGAGGGAAGATTTAAAGAAATACCATGATAGAGTGGTTGCTTGCTTCCATCGCCAGATCGGGTCCAATAAGGCTTGATCCAAAGCTTTGTCCGAGAGGACATTTCTTATCGGTTTTGGCACCCCATAAGGCAATGGGATCCGAAAGTGTTTGGGTGCAAAATTGGAAGACGACCATAGAGATCCAGTCCTTGAAAGATTATCCCGCATTGGCACCTTGTGAGTTCTAGGGTGCATGATCTCATCGTAAGATAGGAGGTTAGCAAAATCACCAAAGCATATTTTTTTTTGGATTTTATTGGTAAAGACTTAACCGGTGAAGCAAGGGAGAGCACTCGTAGTCTTCAAGCCGAAAGCAAAATCGTGGAGAAAGGCTAGGAATTTAGGGCTAAAATTGGCTAGATTGTCCATTAAAAAGATGGGGAAGAAAACAGACACGCGGAGAAGGAAGTAAAAGGAGGGAGCGAAAAATTTGAAAGGGAAGAGGGGAAAAGGAAAATCGGGGAGGGCGATTGAAAGGAAATCAACTCAATCACTAAGAATTCAGGAAAGCACTCTTCATTGTCCTTGATCTATCTCGAATACAATTTGACCGGTCAATTTTGAATCGGGTCCAATCACAATTTACTCTTAGAATAGCCGCTGTTTTATTTTTTGTTTCCAATGAATTCTTCTAGCCAAGAATGAATGATTTTCATTTCAAATTCTTTCACGCCTTTGAACAAATGTGTATTCCAGGATGAAAATTTTCCTCCAGGAAGAGTTGATTTGTTATCAAAGAATGCTGAGGCAAGTTGCATCCACACGGATATCCACAAGTTAGTCCGCCATTATCCTCAAAAATTACAAAGATTTTAGTGTCCATTTGTAGATACTTTGAGAGGATTCATATGGCATGAGGGCTCAAATTGCTAGCCCCTACAGGGCTAGCACAAATCTCGATTGAATGAAGAGCTAGAAGGGCAAAATTTTCAAAATCGAAAGCAAGAAGCAAAGCTAACGTAGAAAAAGTGCACTAGAGGACAAAAATTCCAAGAAAATTGGCGCCCAACATTTTCTATAGAGTAATCGGGTTTTCCTTCTTTTTTTTCTTTTCATCCCATTCTCTTCCTTTTTTTTTCCACGCGTTCTTTCCCCCATTCCCTTTTCCGTTTCCCTTTTTTTTTCCTTGTGCCTTTTTTCCTAAGTTCCCTTTCACCGGACTCACACGGTCGTCGGATCTCGCCAATCAACGCCAATTGATCGTATGTTGGAGCCTCTCCGGACACCTCTCGCTTTGATTATGCTCAATTATGATTGGGGGGCCTATGATTTTAAGATGTCGAATATTTAGTTTGCCTAAGGTTTTGATGGTATATCGAGCCTCTATACGGTTTAAGCAAGCTTTTAGAATATGAAATCTGAGGGATTGAACCTCTACCAAAATAACTCAATGTCCTAATAAGACTACTTTAACCAATCTAACTTGGTGAGCTAATGTGACTATTTTTTATCTTAAATCTATGTTTTTTTATAATAACCCATTGAATTGTTTTGGGGATATGGTCTATGATTTCAAGAATTATATCTATATCAAATCCCCCTGGAACCCCCTGTTATTTTGCTACATATTCCAGTACCTTTTTTCCCTTCTCTTCTCCCGTCCTTTTCATGTTCCCCTTTTTCCCTCCTGGTCCACATTTTTTCCCTTCCTTTTCTTCATCTTTCCTCCCTTTCCTTCTTTGCCTTTCCAGTGCCATTTTCCTTTCCTTTTCTCCCGACTTTTTTTCTTTTTCCTTTTCTCTTCCTTTTTCCCCGACTTTTTCTTTTCCCTTTTCCTTTCCTTTTTTCCATGTTATTTTTCCCTTCCCTTTTCCCCTTCCTCACCATTTCACTCTCCCAATTTTTCCCATTCCTTTTTTTCCTTCCCTTTTTTCTTCCTTTTTTCCCTCTCTTCACCCTTTCCGTCTTTTCCTTTTTTTTAAGCGTGCCCTTTCCACGCTTCCCTTTTTTCCCTTTCCCTCTTCTCCTTTTTCTCGTGCCCTTTTCCCTGTTCCGTTTTCCCGCTTTCCCGTCTCTTTTCTTTTGCCTTTTCCCTTCTCCATGCCCTTTTTTCGCTTTTCCCTGTTCCCTTCTTTCCCGTTCCCTTCCCTTCCGTTCCCTTCCCCTCCATTTTTCGTTTTTTTTTTTCATTTTTTTTTCCTTTTTTCCCAAATTTCTCTCTTCGGTTTCCTTTTCCTCACCCTTTCCCTCATTCCTTTTTCCCATGCCCTTTTCCTTTCTCTTTTTTCCCCTTTTCCCCTTGCCTTTTTGCCCTTCATATTTCCCCTTTCCTTCTCCCCTTTTCCTTTTACCCTTTTTCTTGTCCTTTTCCCCTTAAGAAATTAATGTATAACCAATCACAATGTACGTATTGTTTAACAACTTCATTGTCGTTGCTTCCCTATAACTTTTGGATCTAGTCATGAAAATGTTAAGTGGCGCTTGTTGCATTAGATGCAAATTGAAAAGATCTTTTATGATATATGGTTATGATGTATTTCAACACAAGCCATATAAAGTTAACCTTTAAAAAATGGTGGTTTTGCTCTTTTCTTATATATTTACATCCCAAAAGATAACAATGGGTTGTCATTAAAAGATCGTGAGGAGATCGAATCCCATTGCCAAAATAGTGTCGAATCTGAAGTTTTGATCAAAAAAAAAGTTATAGTAGAAAAATGACACTGCAAAAAGTTAGTTAGAACTCGCATTAATTATCACACATAATAATCGGAATAAAATACACCGAGCTCTCTTATTGGACAGCTTTAAAAGCTGATGTGGCTTTTTAAGCATCCCCAATGGGACAAAATGAGATCTCAAATTACCTCTAATGCCTAGCTTGACGAAAGCAAAGGAAAGAGAATGGTGTTCGATTTTGGTGCCAACTCGCTTTGCACTTTGTCGAGATAAAAGAAGTGCAAAATGGACAGAGTCATATGGGAGGTGATGGCGTAAGACATTAATAGGACCCCTCGCTCGACAGAGACATTGCCCGGCAATTCAGCTATACATCAAAAAAAGTCGCTATTAATCCAAATTGACCCAACACTTGTCATGTATAGATCCCCGCCATGTTTTTGCAATGGTTGCTTGAATTTCGTGATGGGAGAATGTGAGAATCTCGAGCATTGTGGGAGGCGTGGAAGCCGCGACAAATCGGAGCCTAGCTTGCCCCAGTCGACCTAACAAGAAGAGCTAGTTGGTTTTTGGCACCGATGAGCAAGAACTATCCGGATGTAACCAAATTGAGACATATTTGCATCTTTTGCTGCCCTGTGGAGTCATGAAAAATGTTCCATATTTCGTCCTCCCATGAAGGAGATGCATATTCTTCGTGAAGATGTGATTGACGAATTGCGGAAATAGAATGCTTGTTGGTGACAGTGGTTATAGCTGGTCATTACTATCAACTGCCATACAAGGCACAAAGCACAAGTACAAGTTGCTCGGATGACAAAATAGTATTGGTACCAAATTTAATCAGAATTGAGCAAAGTTCATGATGCAAGGTCAAGCATAAGTTGAAGGGGGCACATACAAAGATATATGATCACACACAGAGGTGCATGACATGCTTATATCAAGCCTACACTGAGATTGTTGAGTGCACATGACTAAGTTCTCAGACAAAGGAACTTTCATATTTGCCATCATCTTCGCTATGTTGAGAAAATTAGTCGATTGTCGTAAGTTTTTGTTATTTACTTATTTTTTAACTGGCGCATTTTGATACTTCCATTTCAAGATCACGTAATATCTTCGCGGACCAAGCAAAATGTATATCGAAAAGTACAAAATGTTTATCAATTGTTGCATGAAGAAGTTAAACTAGTTCTGTTATGTTGAGAAAACTAGTCGATTGTCGCAAGTTTTTTCTTATTTACTTATTTTTTTAATGGTGCATTTTGATACTTAAATTTCAAAAGATCACACAATATCTTCTCGCTTCCAAGCACAATGTATATCGTAGTACAAAATGTTCATCAATTGTTGCATGAAGAAGTTAAACTAGTCTGTGGAACTTGTTCTCATTAAATGGATATCAATAGCTTTTCTTTTGATTCATGAAACAAAGCAGAAAGTGGAACATGTATGGAGACAAAAACTCTTTGTATTACATATCACAAGATATACAACCCCGTCATATCGATATGATGCCAATATATACAAGTCCGTTGTTCATGTTTTATATTAACATTAATTTACATTCAAAAATCTAGACACACCATGTGAAGCCAGATATATGATTCTCACCGCTTCAATATGTTACTTTGTAGCTTGTCCATAGCCCGACATGCCATCTCTCGGCCCTTGTAGCCCTCCCTCGAAAAGCATTTGCCTCCAAACAAATAAGTACATCTGATGGATTTTCGAAAAGGATTCTGCTTCACATACCGGGCTGGTGTCCGGTGCTATCAACAAACCCTCTAGCCATGGTTTCGTGGCGTCAAGAGATATGTGTCTTCAACATCACTTTCCGCCATGAAGGTGGGCATATGCAATTTTCGGGGATTGAAGAGCATCTTGTACCCCTGAGTCGCCTACTATTAGTGTGTTGTCCGCCATTCCCTGCCCGGATACTTCTATATAAACTCAATTGGCTTCGTGATACAAAGGTTTGTCTTCACTTGCTCTAATCCTAAAGGCAGCCCAAACAAAGGGTTTCCATCAAAGGTGAACCTTAAGTCCCTTTATCCAAGGCTATTGTGAAGATTTTATCCACTACTCTTGATAGGTTCCATGGAGCTATTGATGACCATATTCCTACTTCAGTGTTCAAATACAAATTCCAGGAATTGCCTAGGTGGGGCCTTAAAACAACACTTTCTTGCCTATTATATCATAATTTCCAACTAGTCGATCATCTGATACCAAAGTCCTATGTATTTGTTTTGCCAAAACATTATTGATATCAAACACTATCAACCTTTTCTGCACAATCTCGATATGAAAGAACATGCAATTTATCAATAAAGTATGGTGGAGTTGAATAAAAAGAGATTTTATTCAAATTCAATGAAAAATGTGTATTTTATAATCAAATAGTGTTTAGCATTGACAATAGGGATAGGTCAAGCTTCTACCACATTTATTAGTACCGTGGTCTAATAGTTTCTGCAAAAGCATGTGAATGGTGGTCTAACTCCCCTGAAGTAGTGCTCTGGTGAGAACATCACGCACGATCGATGCATACTTTGGCAAGAACCAGCCGGTAATCCAATGTGACAACAATAATTACATAATAAGTATTAAAACCATTTGTTTGGTAAGACAAAAGAAGTGAGACACTCACATTGGTAGTTTTTACCAATAACGATTGTGTCTACAAACTTCCTCGCATATAAGCTTCAAACATAGAGGCCACATGAATCCCCATCTTTCCGTGGGACACTTATGAATCTTCACAACCGGGTGAAGGATTTTGTCCATGCTTCAAAAGTGGGACACTCGACACAACCGCGTACATAGTGAGGATATAGAGCCCGCGAAAAGACCAGATCTATTTTGTCGCAAAATGAATGAAAGAAGTCGCTAACATGGTATCCAATCTACTCAATATTAATAAAAGGAGATGTGAAATACAAAAATACCTTTAAGTGCAAGCATGTCAACGCCAATGTCCCTGTAATTGAAGATCCGAACATGTTGATGGTGTTCTTACTCTTAGTAAGGCGCCATGTTGAAGATGGCCAAAGTGTGATGTTCAAGAACTCTACATAGCATTGGAATCATGATCCATCTCGCACTTCAGCTAATTTATCCCCTCGTAGAAGAGCTACCTTTACAATATCTCTTCCACGCTTCTGAGGTCGCCATAGATTTATCTTTTTTCGCTTGCCTTGGCCCATGCCGCAAATTCCATGAAGTCAGTTCTGGGAAGAACCGACGCCGGCCTTCTTCTTATCATCTAGAACACGTAGCTGCAGTACCTATAACAAGTTGAAAAGGATAAAATTACTAACTTGACTTACACATACAAATGAACAAGTTCAAAGTCCAAGACTGCATACATATCCACATGCCTGTTGGAAAATTTCCCCACATCCATGTCCAAAGACATCTTGTTCAAATAAATAACACTCCATTTCGTGCAAAGATCCCTGAAAAATCCTTGCCTTCTTGAGCTTCATCATTCTGTTCAGCAAAGGCATCGTATGGCCTCAGATTTAGAACTCAGCCTCCTGGGTTCAATGACCAAGACATTTACACAAATCATCTACATTCGCCTACTACTATCCATCTTATATTATAATGTTTTAGTGCAAGTAATGGACCACGCCCTAGATCCGACTAAGATTTGATTAGAAAAATTGACGGCCGAGATAGCCCTTTTATTTTCGCTCCAAACGATTTAGGGCTTCCCTCACCATGGCGCGAAGCGGGAATTTTTTTTTGCCCGCGGACTTCACCGGCAGAGCTCACAGAATGCATCGGCCTGAGGGCGCTTTTTTGTTGTTTCTCAAAGATTCCGCAAAGAACTTGATCTTCGTGACTTCATTCTTTTTCAAATAAGTATGGCCTGTGTCGATTACCCTAAAACTCCCTTTCGCTTATGATTACCCGCAACTCATGCGAGTCCCATACCCCAAGGATGAACTCCTTGCTAGGTCATCCATCTCAAATCCATGATTCGATTAAATAGCCATGCACAAGGTCCGCAAGGCCCGCACTCTTGGGCGAAAGTTAGTAGCATCAAAAGCGGGACAATCGCTTGCTCTTGATTTTATTATTTGTGATATGTGAAATGGTAAAAGGAGATGGTCGGGCATTTTGTTAGAAGCATTTTTTCCGCTTTTGGTGCTTTTGTTCGGCCATAAGTTACCGAGCCACTTCTTCAAGACATGCAAGGTATGGTTTCTTCGTTCCTTTGTTGTAATTTTGTTTCCTAACTTCTCGCTACTTTAAAGGATGGTTCTGGTCCTAAGAATACTTTGTTGGAGCAGATCGACACCGATATGGCATCTCGCCACTTTTGCAAAGAAGAGCTACAACAATGAGTATGTCTATTGTCACGACGACTCTCCGATGGTGTCGCTCCATTTGAACCTCAAGGCATATTAAGGTATATCTTATGAAGGACAATTTAAGTTCTGATTTCTACTACACATTTCCTCGTGATTTAAAAGATAATTATAACCATCAACAATGTGAGTCCAACTTTAAAGCGCACAAATCTACGACATTATCAAATTGAGAGCTAACTGTTGGTTTTCTCTCCAAAGTGTCCCACCTCAAACAGCTTGGCATATATGTAATGAATCAGATAGGGTCGGGCTATTGCAAGGCTCCAAGAAAGGTTGCGCCTTTCCAACAAAGCGCCACATGGTTTGCATCCGCTGGCATTGAAAGGTCCATTTTTGCAAGGATGTCTTTCTCGATTTAGTGTCACGAAACAAAATTACAAAAGGTTGATTTGAGCTTCATGCGGTGCGCGGTAGATTCGATTATGGCGTAAGACATCCTACATTGCAAAGTTTTAAGGTGACCTGTGGTCCCGATTTACCAATGTGTTGAGACAGCCAAGATTGATCCTCAAACGAAGGCCCTCAACCCCGGCTTGCAAGATCGGATATTTGGTGATCTGGATATGGCTCTCTCAAGCCTCTTATGGGTTAGGCCAAAAAAATCTTTCATTTCAGCCTTTTTTCTTCATCTCATAAATGAAACAACAATAACTCTAATCTTGCATGGCACGATGGTTGGAAATTTAAAGTATGGAAATGTTATGTTTTAAAGTTTGCGGTTATAGCTCTAATGTTCAACCTGAGCTCGGTTCAGAGTAAGCAATGAAATCAAAGCTTGGATTTCTCTACTAGAATGTTTTTCTCTGTTGCTCTATACAAAGCTACCATATGATGTCCTACTTTTTGTGTATTTATTCTTAATTCACTTTGATCTCTTTGTAGCTTATAGTTTTGAAAGCACCGTTGTAATGGGTATGGCAGGGACCTTCAATCTACACTTTCTAAGTCCACAATTTTAAGACCTTAGCTACATTTTCTCCTCTTTTATGGTGCAGGAGATTATCACAACAGCTGATCACTTACAGAGGGAGCTCACCAAATTAAAATCAATTTGATGTTGCCTCCGCAACATGCAATGCTTCAACCATGCTTTTCTAGAAGTCTTTTTGAACTTTTAATCTTTGTCAAGAACACAAGTGTATTTAAAGGCTTCAAAATGCATGCTTTTAAACTTTGATTGGAAAAACCTATAGAAAAACTTTTGAGAGTAATTGCGCACCAAAAGGATTGATTAGTAAATGCTTCGAATCCTTTATGGTCAAGGGCATACATGGATCTACCACAACTAGGGTCTCGTGGCATAGGTATTTAATGCCTTCAAATGTGGCTATAGATTTTGAATAGTGGTTTTTCAAAAGCTACAAAAAAGATGTTGCAAAGTGATTGGAAGTGTTGATCAACATATGCTTCTAATCATTTATATGACCAAGGACACCTATAGATCTATCACATCTAGGGTTATCTTCGGTTGGTTGTATATTTGCATCATGTCGACCAACATGTGCTCGATCTGCAGTAGTAATTCATTTCAATATTCAACAAGCTTTAAAAGTATTTAAAGTATGGCTCTAGACGTATTAAAAAAGAGGAAAGAGTATCTTGCCTTCACATGGTAAAGTAACTACTAGAAATGCTATTTAGATAGCCTACATTTGTTGTTGTGTATACTATGCATGTTCCATGATTATAACCTAAAGATCAAATATCACCTATGCCTTTTGTATGTAATGTGATAGAGGCCCAACCAATTGGGATGTAATCAATCGTAGTTTAGTTTTTAGTTTTGGTAAGCACTGATCTAACACAAGAAAATATCAGCGCATTTGCTTAATTTTATTGCATTTTGCAAGCATTTGCTTAATTTTACTGCATTTTGCAAGGAAAGCTGAAAAAAACGGGGAGATGGACAATACAACTTCAATACAATATGTATTCTTCTTATAACATATTTATATTATGAAGGTCAAGCATAATCAACGATATCAGGAAGGCAACCTAATCAAGCAAAATAGGAAGTTACAACAACCAATCATTTTGTACCCTTTAAACCATGTGCATAAACACCACATAAAAATAATGCCATTATGCCTTGAGATGGCATGAATTTGAGGTTGTATATGCATAGAAAAGTTAGGAAATTGCATTACAAAAATCAAACAATTTCATATTCCCATAATTGTCACGTCATACAATTGTATATGAGTGACATAGAATTTAATCTATCGGCATGGATCAAGTACAATGCACGAGCTCACAAGAGTTCTCTATATTAAAAAAGTGAAAGTATGATATTCTATATCGAGTGGTACCACATAAACACAAGCCATATAAACACGAACCATATATAGCCCAACAATGTTGTACTTGGTTTTCTATATCTCAAAGTTTATATTCACCAGTTTGGGTGCCCATGAAAAGAAGATACATATATATTTTTGAGCCAATCTTTTAATACGAGTGTATAAATGCAAAAAGAAGAGACAAACTTTAAAATCCATTATGGTAAGACCCGCTCCTCCAATATACGTAAAACAAGGTGCAAAATTAGCTTAATTATTATATATAACTATTATGTTCCAACTTTGCCCGTGGAATTTCCATATTAGAACGAAGAGGTTCTGAAGTTTATAATATATTTCAAGTGAAGCTTTTCTCAAGACTACAAAGTTAGTTTATGTCTGGCTCTTTTCTTCTCTCTGATCCCCTACATGCACCCAACTTATGCCCAGCAACGATGGGCACCATTACTAGTATTATTTTAAAAGTTTTTAACTTGGATACTAGATGTAAAAAAATGTAAGAAATGTAGATCAAGTTACCCAGAGATCATTCTTCTCGCTTCTGACATACTGTTTTCTGAGTCGGCAGATCCATTTCCTTCCCTACTTTTTTTTTTCCTCACCGTGATTCTTATTAGGTCCGTAATCCTCGCCTTCAACCTCTCCCCGCTTTCTCATTGTCATGAAATTCAGCCCTTTGCTATGTCGGGCAATATTTGACACAAACTTAAAAGTATCCCGCTTCTACATCTTGATGCTTCTAAGATTCCTCTTCATTAGGACCTGAAATATAGGATGTCATGGATTTCTCACCGCTTCATTAATCAAATAAAATATTTTCTTACCGCTTTCCTCTTTCTTCAATTGTCTTCTTCGTGGCTTTTTTAGGCGTGGAGTTCTTCTTTGAGTCACATTTTCTCCGCTGTTGCCTTTACTTTGAAGATGTGGCCTTAGCCGCTCCTCAATCTCTCGAAGTTCCTCGCCATAACTGAATGTCACCATGCACTGGTGCTGCCTCCTCAACCTCAGTATCACCGCGGGAATAGTGATTTTGCTTTTTCCTTCAATCACCGCTTTCTTTCCCTCGGCTACATCTTGCACCTCAATTTTCTTTGGAACCTCCAAAACTGTGGAAACCGAACCAAGAATAAGAAATTGCTTCCTCTCGACACAATGCAAATTGAATTTGAAAACAAGCGCATCTGGACTCATGGTGTAATTTCTCGCTCGATAGTTTTTGGCACTTTGAAGCTCTGAAAATAAATCACATAACATGATATCGGTCTCAAACTAATCAGTCTCTAACCGTTTCTACATATCAATAGTCGTATATATTACTAGAACTCATCTACATTGAAGTACTTTGAGTACATACACATGTAAACAAACTATTTTTATCTAGATGGAATGTACATGTAATGTACATGAATGTGCTCCAATGTATGCACATGTACACATCGGACATTACATAAAATACCTCTAAATGTTCTCACAAAAACTTCAAGACACAACTCCTAATTTTATGTATTTAAGTTCTACATTTAGGACCCTACAGACGTGGAATGTACAACATGTATGTAAGAAACACATATATGTATGACATGCAAGCCAAGGAACTATAAGTATAAAATAACCAAGATTACACTCCCACATGCTGTAGCAAAACCTTAAGTGCAAACAATCTACATGTAAATGGATTCTACATGTAAATGGATTCTACATTGCAAAGTAATCCCTGGTGCAAAAAATTGAACATAAATCATGAAATAATCGCTTACCTCCAAGCAGTACACACAAAGGTCTTTGAAATGTTATCGCCTCATTTGCATGCTCTTGGGCGAGGATAGTCCAGCAGAAATAGAATATGAGAAACGTAAGATATGAAATGAATGCTGCATGGAGCAACTAGGATAGGTTCATTATTAGCAAAGCCATTACCGCAAAACACACATCCATGCACGATATGAATTTTTCTTCAGTGGAGAGATCATTAAGCTTGTTTTGGGCGAAGGAGAATCGCCGCAATGCATCATGTACTTATGCATATCGTCAAGCCGTCATAAACACTCAAACCAACTTTTGTGAGCCTCCTCAGGTTCCGCAATCCTCTTTTCACATAACTCCTTCTCTCTCGAATGGCTTTCTCCAATGGCTCACGAATTCTCTTGACATTTCTTCCTTCCCCGGTTCTATCCTCATCAAAGGTCAACCTCTGGCCCACAGCCTTGATGTCTCTCTTATTCTGAAGGCGTCGTCGAGAACACTATTGATGTCTTCTTGTATACGTGCTAGGTCCTCTTCATGTGCATCCTTTCTTCCCGAAATCTTATTTATATTGTCACGTGATTACGTGCTGAATTTTCGGTTCTTCAACCTTGGATGTGCTGCTAATTAACTCTCCATGACACTGGCTGCAAACGAGTTTCGCAGCAAATTCAAGCTCTTCCTTAGGGTAAAAATCCTTGCTGAAATTTAGGAACACGGGATGTGGATTTAGAGGTCCCAATTTCTTCCGTAATAGCAGATTCTTTTTGCTCCTCCCTTTGCCAAATCTTTGGCCAAAACTTTAAAAGTATCCCAATCTACTTTTTTACTTGTCAATTGAAGGGCAAATGCACGAGCAAAGTACTCGGTACATGGCGATTTGTGACCTCCCCGCTTACCAAAAACAATTTCATAATGTTTGTAGAAGTTCTCGCCCACTCGGCTTCACGCTAGATTCTTTGAACCCCCGTCGTCTT
Source organism: Isoetes taiwanensis (assembly GCA_021234155.1). Taxonomy (NCBI): domain Eukaryota; kingdom Viridiplantae; phylum Streptophyta; class Lycopodiopsida; order Isoetales; family Isoetaceae; genus Isoetes; species Isoetes taiwanensis. Next base: position 44,330,639 of record JAJEKV010000002.1, read on the forward strand.
TGGGCCCCCACTGCTCGTCCATTATCCGTTGTAAATCTGAAAAAAATTTCATCAGCATTGACACATCTTACATGCTTTGCTTCCACAAATGTGGGTTCTTCACAAATAAGTCTTCTTTTTGGCCCCGGTTCCTCAAAAAGTTTGAACCTTCCTCTTGTTTTTTCGGCTTTCTTGCTAGAATCGGCTATTTTCAAATTTTTGTTTAATCTGAGTGACTTCCGGGAGGCAAAGGCGTCCATTGCTTGGATTTGGGCAAGGATTTCGAGGAAGAAGAATAGTTACAGTCAAATTACTTCGTTGATCACGCACAAACACAAAAAAAAAAATGGACGGCGGCAAATTTTTTCCTAAACAGAAACACTTAATCTCCCTCAAAAAATTGCAATGAAGGTCCGTTACGGTTTGCCAACGCCACTCATAATTTTGAATTGCTGACGTGGCTACTCCTAATCATTACATATCCCAACTAACTAAAATTCAAAAAAATAACAAAAACAGTTTTACATGCTACATGCCCTACATTATACATAATGTAAGGGCATTTTTTTTAGACACCCTAGCTTTCTTTTACCCATGTATTGTAGATGTAGGCAGTAACTAAGAAGAAATTAGTGTGGAGATGTATTAATTGTCAAAAAATTATGTGACTTCATAGTAAATGAAATAAAATTCATGTCAGAATGTACATGTATGTGTGGGAGTTTAGGGTCTTGAATATGTAAAAGATTTGTATGTAATGTAATGTAATGAGGTGACTAATTTTATCTCACTGTAATTTTACAGGCTGAATTATTCCAGAATTTTGTGGATCAGTATCTAGAGGTTCGGATTGGGCTTAGGCAATTTGAATACTTAAAACCTTCTTGCATTAGAAAGCTAAAGGAAAGAAACACATGTTGTTGCGTGAAACATAAGCAATCAGATCTGTACAAGCAGGCATTTAATTTGATGAGGTCAAGACTCCATGAAAATTGTTCGTGCAATTGTGGTGTGTGCGCATCTGAAGCTCATGCTGGAATATCTCAAGCCAAGAACAAGACATTTGATAATGCTAGCATATTTTGGAGGGCTATGGTATGTGACAGAAGCAGCGAAAGCAACGAAAGTGGCATAAGCTACAATGTATCAAATCGATTGAAATTGTGGAAAACAATTAATTGAGTTGTGTCCAAGAGAATACAAGGAGCAGATTGATCAAACGCTTGATTGGCAAGTCTATGGTTACGTTAATGAGCCCTCGAAGAAAGGAACTTCACGAAGACTAAAGCTAATTGACAAGAAAGGCAGCTCCAGTAATATGTTGGATAACATGTTTGATCATATGTCGAAGTTTGTATATCATAACTTTGTGGCACATTGGCAGAGCAAACAATTCAAGGAATCCATGAAGAGTCTTCGTGATGATACCGTATTATAAGTTAGATTTCTCGGAGAATTATACTTTGAAGCCATTCAACGAGATTCAAGCACAACATTGGTACAATGAACAAATCAGCATATTGGTCCACATCACGATGTTCAAGGTACAGGGTAAAATGAGGAAATGTGTGCACTTCTTTATTTCAGATGACAAAACACATGATACTCACTTTGTACAAAAAGCATTCAAGATGCACCTCAATTGGCTGAAAGAAAATGGTGCTGGTCATATGAAATACCACTTAGTTTGGTCTGATGGGTGTGCAGCCCAATTCAAGTCGAGAAGAGCTTTCTATCATGTAACTAGGTATCATCAAGAGCATAAGATCAGAATGCACTGGAATTTCTTTGGCTCAGGACATGGGAAGGGCACACATGACGGAGAAGGAGCCATAGCCAAACTATGGCTCGAGGGAGAACAAAGAAAAAAGGATGGGAAAGTGATAAAAAAATGCGGCCGCATGTGAGGTTCTTGAAGAGAAAATTTCTGATGTGGAAAGGGTATTTTGGAAGGTGTCTGACATTGACCGTTCCCAAAGATTTGACGTGCTCCCAGTGAAAGGGGTGCAATCTCTTCATTGCGTATCATCCATAGATCCAAATGATCTAACAAAGTTAATGTGTAGATCTCTTTCATGTTTTTGTAAGGCATGCATCAATTTTGATTGGCCCGCTTGTGAGAATGCCGATCATTGTGGCGTGGGAGTTGAGAAAACTAGAGCCTACAAACGGGGACAATGTTGAAGAAGATGGGTAATGAGGCGCAGGGACTTGTGGGCAAATGACGTGGACAATGTGGATGAGACAAAGCAGGTTGGAGATTATTTTGCATCATTCACATCCCCTGCACAATTATGAAAGGGGTCCCTTATTATCTCATCCAAGGCATAGAAGTGAAACATGCCCTCGAAGAAGACACCCAGGATGACTATGGAAATGAATTTTATTGTGGTAATGAAGTTATAGCCGGTAACTACTTTGAATTGATTCCCCGTTGCCATCAAAAGTACAGCTTATTCAAGGAAAGAAAGTTCTTGTCCATCCCGAAATAGTGAATTGGGGTGAGATTTCCATTGAGAGCGATCAAACATAAGATTAAAGGTACATCTTATGCATATGAACTCGACTAACTATTGGCATGAAATGTTGTTTGGAAAATTTGCCGGGGATTGTAGAATCTCCGTGTACGTTAACCCGTTGTTGAAGTAACTTAAAACCTAATGTAATCGTAATGTGAACCGTTAAAAACACAAACATTAATATATTGTTTATATAGTTCCAAGATCATATACTTAGTGTAAGTTGTAAAAAACACCGTAAGCGTAAGGTCTCAAGATTCAAGATTCAAGACTCAAGATTCATACGTAGGTCCCGCAATGTGAGATCAGCAATGGTCCCGTTCCCAAAAATTGTGAGAAGAGTGTCCATGACAAATTGTTTGAAGTTGGTGAAGCTCCAATGTAAGCAAGACATGTGCTTCTCGCAAGGTTGCCATTTATGATAGAGATTGGTAAAGTATGGTTTGAGGCTATTGAATCTCCAAACCTCAACCCTTTCAAAGACTTTGTTGAGTGCTTTTTGCATGCACAACTTCCTGTTTAAGTTGAATGAGAATACTCTAGTTCGCTTTTAGATAATTGGGATTCCTCATCCCCTTGTCCACAAGCTACTCCCATAGCTTCGATCCATGCTTCCAACATTGTTAAGTCTCCTCTCAGCATCCGTGTAGAACATCATAAGCAATTGTTAGATTAGGAACAAAAGCATGTTTAAGAATAGGAGTACCTCCAACTCGTGGACTACCTCTCCGCTTGATTTTGTTCAATTGGTTTCCCCTTCGGCATTGATCTCCTCAAGAATCCAAAAAGCCAGATGAGTTTGCATTTGAATTGGGGATATGGATTGTGATCTAGTCGCTCGATCTCCCCCGCCATCTAATCAACCCGGTCCACCACGTGTAAAAAGGGAATTTTTATCCCCTCTATTCCCTTCTCCCCTGTTTCTGATATGGCTCGTACCATGCCAATGATTTGTTCCTTAACCAATTATTTGTGCCAATGGGGTTCAACATCCTTTTCTCAAAATCTTTCCCACTGTCCTCTTTTTCTGACCCAATTGGCCATTGGTTGATGCTGGCATATATCCCACAAGCCTAGCTCAAATGAAAGGGCTATACTCAATGAGGAATATTCCTTTCAATGTAATAAGGAATATTCCTTGTAACTATGGGTGCACTTAAACAAACTAAAGAATATTCCTTTGAAGGTAATAAGGAATATTCTTGATAACTAGGCGCTAAGGAATATTCCTTTCAATGCAATAAGGAATATTCCTTTCAAGGTAATAAGGAATATTCCTTGTTATCTCTATATTGTTGACTCACGCTTTACCAAACACAATATGCATAGGTACACAATATGCCTTAACATAATCCATTCATTTGGCATTTGTTGATTTGGCAATTGTTGATTTGGTAACATGTGGAACATTGAATGCATGTGGGATATTTGAGCCCATTACTAAAAAGGGTGGACTAGGATTATCTTGACAAGAGGACACGCGGGCTCAGAATCGAAGATTACAAGCCAGCGAGCCATAACTTTTCAACATCTAATCTCTATCCACACTTATCAATGAAGCAGCAAAACCCTATTTATATATGCGCACGATTTTTGTGATATATGCATGTGGGATATTGCTAACTTTGTGTTAGGGTTGTGCTAACTGCATACCAAGCAATTGGTCTCATAATATGGTTCAACCTATACATTTTACATTTGCAAAAATATTGAGGTGGGTGGATCGGCTCCCGAGGTGTGAAATCGTATGCATGGATACATCCCTTTCCTCTTCTGCCTAATTCCCAAAACAAAACCGTATGCATGCAACCATCCCTTTTATTTCCAAAATTCTGCCCTGCAGCTTCATTCCGTCCATTCCGTCCATCTCCTTCACTTCCGCCCATGGCCAAGTTCAAGACCACACTCTGCGAACACTATCCCCGCCATTGTGCCTCGCTCCTCCCCGCCAAAGACGGTCCTCCTCTTCCTCCGGAATTGTGTCTTCCTCCTCCGAGGCCACCCGTCTGATCGGGAAGTTCACTCCACCGGCCCGGAGGTGGAGAAGCTCATCATGGATCATCAGTCAAACTTCGCTGGTGATCGAGTGGGTGCATGAGGCTTACCTCGGCGAGGAGCGACTCCTCGAAATGAAGATGTATGCCATGGAGGACGACCTTCATATAGAGCTGAAGATGGCCTGAAGATCAAGCCTTGTTTTTTGTAATCCCTGGTTTCAATTTTTTTGGTAATAGTCCTTGTGACTATTCTTTGTAAAAAAAGTCGATTTTAATTAAAGTGGGATTCATTCCATTCCCATTTTTTTTAGAACCACAATAATTTACACAAAAGAAGCACCCAACCAAAACCGGCCATAATTGGAATTTTTGTCTATTAGTGTGCATCCAAGCTTTTCTTCCGGTTTTTGGATAGCGTGTCGAGAACAAGAACAATACAACGCAAACATGCATTAGACCTATCAAGTTCTAATTGAAAAGATTCTTAGTTGAACATTTTGGCTCTATTTTCTTAGGTGGGTAGACAATAGATCACAAATTCCAACAAAAATTATGCAAATCGTTTACTTAATCACCCAAAAATACTAGTTTTGAGATACCTTATATTTATAAATGGGCTCATTACAATATATATTACAGTGGGTGAAGAGACCATAGTGGTCGTATGGGCACAATCATTACACCCTCTTCACACATGAACCACCTAGTGCAAAGGGCGTGGAGCTCTCTCCTAGTCACCTGAGCAACTTATAGGCGATAGAAATTTGTATGAGGAGTTCCTTTATGGGCCACGTGCTTGTATGTTCAACTGATGTCCCCACCCTCTTCTCGGCACCTTTCTTTAATGAAATGATCTTTTCATTGCTCCCAAGCATGTACTATTTGGTCGAGATAAGGACTGCAAGAGACAAAATCAAATTAGTCAAGTGATGCTACATGCAAAAAAAAATAAAATAAAACATAGTTCTTAGGGCCATTTTGAAAAAATAATGCATGAGAAAGGCAACTCAAAGGAAAACGCCAGTGTTTTAGGGAACAGATTCTTCTTTCTCTACGAATGAAAAGGCACCAAAGCGAAAAAATGCAAGTTTTGTGGAATACATCTTTCGACTCGGCGAGTCGAAAAGCAACCAAAGTTTAAAAAACGCAGGTTTTATAAGTCAGAAGGGTTTCACTCGCGAAGTCGAAAGGCAACAAAGTTTAAAAAACGCAGATTTTATGAGAAGGTTTTTCACTCTCAAGAAGTCGAAAGGCAGCTCAAAGCCGTAAACACGGTTTTATGGAGAGAGCTTTCGACCGCCATCGAGAAAGGCGCTCAAAGCCAAAAAATGCAAGTTTTAGAGTTGGCGTTCGACTTCGACTCGCGAGTCGAAAGGCGTACCAAAGCCGAAAAACGCAGGTTTTATGGCCGAGGTCTTTTCGTACTCGCGAGTCGAGAAAGGCGTACCAAAGCCGTAAACGCACTTTTATGGGTCGGGAGGTTTTTCTCGACTCGCGAGTCGAGAAAGGCGTACCAAAGCGAAAACACAGGTTTTATGGGTCGAGGAAGGCCTTTCTCGAATCATGAGTCGAGAAAGGCGACTCGCAAAAAAAATGCAAGTTTGAGGGCCTTTCTCGACTTCAAAGTCGAAAAAGGCAACTTCGAGAAAAAAAGGGCAATTTCAAAGCTCAGAGTCCGAGAAGGTCGAAAATGAATAACCTTCAAACATCCTATGTATTTTCTATGAAAAAATACCCTCCCCATAAATTTCCTACGTATTTTCCATAAAAAATAGACCCTCCCCATGTATTATCTAATGGACACATATCCGATGGACCCTCCCCCTTTCTAATAGACCATACCATATAGCTATATGAAGAGGGGACCATTGGGCTCATATTTAGCTATGTAAAGAGTAATGCCTAATGCACATGTAAATAGCAACATATGCACCTATAATGCACATTATAACCTACTATGCATTAAATCTATTAATAAGCATTAGACCTATATATTAATATGTACTTGTATCAATAGCCCATGGTTGAATTTTAAACTTTGGTACATACCTTTGAGACAGAAGATCCTTTTGTACCACTTGGAAGAAGCTCCCCAACGCCATAGCTCCAATGGACACTATGTACCACTTGGAAATAGCTCCCCAACGCCATAACTCCAAAGACCAAAAAACATCTTATGTATTTTTTCCAATGGACACCATATATTCTCTACGAAAAAATAGACCATCCCCTTGTATTTTCTACGAAAAAATAGACCCTCCTTATGTATCTTGGAATGGACACTATATGCTATGTATTTTCTAGGTATACGTATAGAAAACAAATGGACCCTCTCCTATTTTTGAACGAGGCATTTTTTTTATTTTAATGTTTACCCTTTTTAATATATTAATGTTTACCCCGCCTTTTTTTTATATTAATGTTTACCCTTTTTAATATAATATATTAATGTTTACCCCGCCTTTTTTTCCCGCCTATACTTGAAATTTAAAATTTGGTACATACCTTTGGGTCTGTTCTTCTGAGTGGCTCTAATCTGCTTCCGGAGTGTTAGCATCCTCGATACCTTCAAGAAATCTTCAAAGATACCCATAATCTCTCGATATACTGATCGTTGATGGGAGCTCTCTTCATCGACCGTTCATGGCTTCCGGCTCCGACTTGCCTTGCATCTTCCCTTTTGCTCCAGCCTTGCATCCGAAAAAAAGGCGGCTCCGCTCTACTTTTCTCAGATCTATCGAATGATGGAATGGGGCTCTACTCTACTTTTCTGTATCTACCGAGAAAAAGGGGCGGCTCTTGCCGAAATGGTGGAAGCTTGTTCTGCCCTCCATTTTTCGTCAGAAACAGAGTATTCAGATAAGGGATATCCGACAACAGGGAGCCTCTTAAGGACGCCGGGCCTGAGGGCCCATTAAGCGGCTATGGCGCTGGCCCGAGATCCGCCATCTCGAACGCATACATTTGCAGAGTACAATCGACCAAGGCCCGGGCCGAGCTCGCTTTTCCTTCTAGCTCTAACCCGGAAGAGCACCGATTTGAGAAGAACCAATTCTTAGTAGAAGAATCGATTTGAAGCGAGACCCTCGGAGCCCGAAGAGTTGAAGCGGGCGTCTTGAAGAACCGCTTTGATGGAGAGCTTGCAGAAGCAAAAGGTTTGAAGCACCAGCCTAATGGGGCCATAGCCGTTGAATCTGCTCCTGCCGTGTTGGAGTAAGTGTTGAATCTGCTCCTGCCGTGTTGAATCTGCTCCAGCTGTAATCCATCCTTAATCCTTTGCTTCTTCCGGCACCTTCCTCAGAATCTCGCTCCGGCTTCCAGGCACGACTCTGCCGCTTCCACTCTGCCGCCCCCTCAACCAGTCTGTTCGCTTCCCTTTTTGGCTCCCCTGATCGGATTTCACACCACTTTCCAAGGTTAGACCATGTGTACACGTTTTCCATCTTCTGGATGAACAGAGCCAAGATGTAGACGATTTTGATGTCGCCGAAGACTTTGTTGATCAAGATTTGGAGCTTTTGAAGACGAGGAAGCTTGTATAGAGCCAAATAAAGGTATGTTGCAGATTTCTTGCTATGATCTGGCTTTTTTTTGCAGATTCTGTTGTTTTGATGCACGTTTGGAAAATAGGAGGCGATGTGAAGCCAGCGATGCCGGCTAAGGAAGCGACCAAGGAAACCAAGCTTCTGATTGGAAACCAAGCTTCTGATTCATCATCGCTATTAACAAAAATTCTTCCTTTTTCCTTCTCAAAGCTACTGCAGTCTTTTGTGAAGGCCTTCTGCCTTCTCGACTAATGAGTCGAGAAGGTTGAGAATTTTATTTTAGTAATAATTTATTTTATTTTTTTAATATAATATTTAATTTTTATTTTTAATATGAAATTTAATTTCTTTCTTTAATTTATAATATTTATTTCTTAATTATATATTTTTTAAAGGCAGATCCTCTCCCCCTCCAAACTCTCCTTGCCCCTAACCCTCCCCCTTTGCCTCGCCTTCCATCATCTTCTCCTTCCCTCCCTCTCTTTCTAAACCCCTTTTGCCCCATCTTTTGCCCCTTTGTCTAAACCCCTTTCCCTAAACCCCTTCCCTCTCCTCTCTCATGCCTCTCTCCCCTCCCCTATCCCCTGCCTCTCCTACCTCTCCCTTGTGCCTCCTTCCTCCTACCTCTCCCTTGCTCCTTTGCCTCTTTCCCTCCGTCCCTCCCTCCCTTCCATCTCCCCTTCCTTCCTATCATTCTTTCTCCAACAGCCTCCCCTTTTTTTCTCAGATTGCTCTTTGTGAATGTTGTTGTTGTTTTATTACGAAAAAATTCCCATTTTCAGCTCGAGTCCCAAAATTCGAGATTTGACCCACTTTAATTAAATGTGACTTTAAAGCTTTTTAATTAAATACAGAACTTGTTTTGCAATAGTCCTTGTGACTCCATTTTTTGTAAAGCTTTTTCATTAATGACAGAACTCCTCTTCTCTACAGCTGTTGTGACTATTTTTTTTGCTTTAACTGTTCTCTGAGTTTCCACTGTTCTTTTAGTTAACTGAACTATTTCTATCCTTTTCTGTATAGATATAAGAAACATGTTTGGTATTTAGTTTGCAACTCAAGTTTTTGGTGCAACTCAAGTTAATGACAGTTTTTGTCATTAATTATAAAATGCAAAGTACAATTACTGAAATAGTATACCAAAACAAACATTAAAGGCAACAAGGAATTTCAAGGTCACTTTTATGATCTGCACACTAACAAAATATGGTAACCAGCAACCAATAGGAAAATATGTTCAGAGTATTTTTCTTTAAATGCATCTTGAAGCATCTGAAGCATCTGCCAAAAATTTCTGGATGTTGGTCCAGAAACCTCTTAAACAATACCATCTGCATGAAATGAACACTAAACTATTAGGGTGTGTATACCACATCAAACCATGCACCATACCATGCCCCACACTATCATATTCACCAGAACGAGCACATCCCACCACACACCACACCATTCACCACACACCCCACCACACACCACACCATTCACCACACACCATACACCATAGACCATACACCAACTATCATATTCACGAGCGAGGCACATCCCACCACACACCACACCATTCACCACACACCCACACACACACCACACCATTCACCACACACCATACACCATAGACTATACACCAACTATCATATTCACGAGCGAGCAAATCCACCACACACCACACCATTCACCACACACCATACACCATACACCAAAAATGGTGGAGTGTGGAGCGGTGGTGGGTGTGTGGTGGTGGGGGGTGATGGTGTGGTGTGTGGTGGTGGGGTGTGGTGGTGGGGGGGTGGTGGTGGTGGTGCGTGTAGTGGTGTGTGGTGGTATGATGTGGTGTGGTGGAGTGTGGTGGTGGGGTGTGGTGGTGGTGGTGTGATGTTGTGGTGGTGGTGGTGGTGGTGTGGTGTGGTGTTATGGATTGTGGTGTGATGTGGTGTGGTGGAGTGTGGTGGTGGTGGTGAAGTGTGGTGGAGGGGTGTGGTGTGGTACAAGGTCACAAAATATATCGGTCGAAAAACAATCAAGTAACTTGTTTGATTGACCAAAAAGGGTACAAGGCTTCTTTAAATCAGAAATCTTTTTTCTTCAAAAAAAAAAAAAACTTACATAGTCATAAAAGTATACTATCGGTAGTATACTATTCAAAGATAGTGTCATTTACACATTCCTTATGATAGGAAATGTGAACACAAATGTGAACAAAAGATATATATATATATATATATATATATATATATAAGCTTGTTACATAGTTCATCTTGCAAAATCGATACTCGGACTCATGATCAGCTCAAATCGGAGGGGCTGGCATGGCGATCGTTCTTTTGGATTGGCATCACAATGCATGACCAAAGCATCTATTAGAAATTGTCGATAGAGGACAGGGCGTATTCATGAGAGAACCATTTAGATGTAATCTGTGACATCCATAAATAAGGTTAGAAATATTTAAAGGAACATGAGATGCAGTACATACAAGAAAAGGCATACAACTTACTTCCATATCTCTACCAGAGACAAGAGCTTCAACATATTTGTGCATAAATCCCATCACATACAACCCACATGATGTTAAATCCGGACTCTTTGTGGCACCTCTACTTGCTGAATCCGATTAACATTATTTCTCTTCATGAAATCGGCGCCTCTAGATACTTGACCCGATCGATGTGGTTAACATTTGTGTGTGCGACCTACATATCCGCGAAATTTAGCGGACCGAATTAGCGAAGAAAAGCAAAGCAACAACTTAAAGTATTACATACCCTTTGATTGCTTTCTCGTTGATCGCATAACACTGTAAAGAGGATTCAAGGCGTGAATTCACAGTGCGGTAGGATCTTGAATCAGATGGTGCGGCGTAAAATAGCCCGGCTAAAATGGTCATTCTCAAGGATAGGTGCAAGGATATGATGGCATTTAGCTACCACAATCCCCTTCATCCCTGATTTCACTATTTCAATGACATTGGTGATCCTTCAGTACATTCACCCTTTCTTTTCTTTCTGCTGGTAGCTTCTCTAAACCTTATATAGTTGTAAGCGGGATAAAAAAAAAGATTTTGCTCTTCCACTTTCGAAGGCAATGTCTCATACAAGCACACGGATTATATTAAGATTAACATTAGAGACAAGGAATAGCAACAAATACTGTTTCGGTTACAACCCGGGTTATTACACACGCCATAAAAGATCCACTAAGCGGCTACTCATTTTAGAGTTAGTTGCACATAAAATTAACTATGTCGGATGCAACCACTTTCATTTCAGCCGTGAGACCGGTTCTTGAATGGCGTGAATTCCATAAGTTTATCCTTGTCATCATTTACGTTTGTCGGATCCAAGATGTTAGTGTCATATTAACAATTGATCCATGACAATAAAGCATAAATTGATACCTTCCAATCTCATTTTCGATGGTTTAGACCTGCAAAGCGAGTAAAATATAATAAGCTCTTGAAGTATAAGTAAGTCACAACTTCACTGTTTAAAGTAAGTCAATGTTAGTGTCATATTAACAATTGATCCATGACAATAAAGCATAATTTGATACCTTCAATCTACGTTTCCGATTGGTTTAGACACGCAAAAGCGAGTAAAATATAATAAGCTCTTGAAGTATAAGTAAGTCAATTGTGGCGTTCCACATATTTATACATATTTAAGTATAAATACATGACACGTCACTATGGATAATTAATGGCACATTAATTAGTCATAAGCTAGGGTTAGCTATGTTAATAATTAAATTACTAGGAGTTGCCCGGCGTTCTTTGGTTATGGATAATCTATAAATGATATATTGTAGCAATAAGAGAATAACCTAAAAAGGCTCACTATTAAAGCATTAACGTGGTTTCTCGTCCCTTATGCCATTTGCTCTATCTGGCGTTTATCCTTTTTTTCTTTTCCCTACACACTTCCATTTTTTACTTTTTTCTCATTTTCCTTACATGCTTTCTTTTATTCTCCCCCCTTTTTCTCTCCACCCCTTTCCACCCTCCGCTTTCCTTCCCTATTCCCTTTCCCATCTACCTTTTCCTGATGGACTTTTTCCTTTTCATTTTTCTCTTTTCTCGACCCCTTCCTTCTTCCCCTTTCTTTGTGCCTTTTTTCCCTTTTCTCTTTCTTTCTTTTTCCATTTCCCTTTTCCATGCCCTTTTCTCCACATTTTTTTTTTCTCTTCCCTTTTTTTTTTTCTATCCTATTTTCCTCTTTTTCCCACCTTTTCCTCTTCCCCCTTTTCTTTTCCTTTCCTTTTTTTTCCTTTTTTTTCCTTTTTGTATACTTTTTTCCTTTTCTTTTTCCCTTTTCCTTTTTCCCTTTATCTTGCCCCCTTTCCCCTTCCCTCCCTTTTTCTCATGCCCTTATTCCAGGTTCCCTTTTCCCCTTTCTTTTTATATTTTCGTTCCTTTCGCTTTCTTTTTTCCATGCCTTTTTTCCCTTTTCTTTTCCCTCTTTCCCATGCCCTTTTTGGCTTTTGCTTTTCATTTCTCTTTTTGCCTCCCTTTTTCCCTTTCTTCACCCTTTTCCCTCTTCCCTTTTTCCCATGCCCTTCCCCTTCCCCTTTTCCCATTTACCTCTTCCCTTTTTGTTCGTTGCACTTTTTCAAGTTCCTTTCCCCTCCCTTTTTCTTTTTTTCTTTTCCCTCCATTTTTCCATGCCTTTTTGCCTTTCCTTATCCTCTTCCCCTTTATCTCGTGCCCTTTCCCCGTCCGTTTCCCTCTTCCCTTTTTTTTTAGCTTCCCTTTTCCCCTTTCTTTTTCTTTTTTTCTTTTCGTTTCTCTTTCCCTTTGTCTATGCCCTTTTTCCTTTCCTTTCTCCCCATCCCTTTTTCCCCTTTTTCCTTCCCTTTTCCTTATTTTCCCAACCTTTCCTCTTCCCCTTTTTTGGGTTGCCCTTATCCCATGCTATTTTTCTCTTCCCTTTTCTTCTTTCCTCGTCCTTCCTCTTTTCTCCTTTTTTCCCTTCCATTTTTCATACCCTTTTTCCCTCCCTTTTCCCTTTTATTCACCCTTTTCCTCTTCCCTTTTTTCCCGTGCCTTTCACCCTTTTCCTTTTCCCTTCCCTTCCCTTTCCCTTTCCTTTCCGTTTCCCTTTCCCTTTCCTTTCCGTTTTCCCTTTTCCCGATGGCCCTTTTTTCCATTCCATTTTCCTCCTCCCTAACACTTTCTCTCTTCCCTTTTTTTTCCTTTCATTTCCTACCTCCCTAAGCCTTTTTCCTTTTCTCTTTCCCTTTTCCTTTTTCTATGCCCTTTTTCCCTTCCCCTTTTCTCCACTTTTTCCTTTCCTTTTCCCCTTCCCTTTTCCTTGACCCTTTTTACCTTCACTTTCTCCTTTTCCTTGACCCTTTTGCCCTCCTTTTTCCATTTTTCTCCTTCCCTTTCCCTTTTCACTTCCCCCCCTTTTTTTTCTTTTCCCACTTTCCCCTTTCCTTTTCTATTTTCATCTATCTATCTATCTTTTATTTATTTTTTTTCTATTTCCCCTTTTTCCTTTCTCCCTTTTCTTTTGTCCTTTTCCCCTCCCTTTTCCTTTTTTCTTCATTTTTCCTCTCTTTTCCATTTTTCCTTTTCCCTTTTACCCCTTCACTGTCGGATTGAGTGAATCTTATTGAAGCAACAGTCAAGATGAAATTTTGGTTGAAATCACGCACATGTCATCTTCATCGTCGGTCGATCAAATCCTCAACCGTTCGATCTAGGTCTCCATGGAAGACACACGCTATATTTTTATAATATAAGATAAAGGTGGAAACCTAACCCAAAACCCTAATTCGAATTTAGGGCTTATCCTAATATTAAAAAGGGCTAAAATACCAAATTAGCTAATTATTGACATGCCACCTGGCCCAAATCGATTGGGCAAGGTAGGGTTTCTATTTTGGACACCCAAATTAGGGCTTTTGTGCCCCAATTCGAATTGGGAGCAATTGGGGATGGAGGAGGAGGAGCAGCAGCCAGGCACCCTTCAGCAAATCGAGATGGAGCCATCCCAAGCCCGGGTCGGCCCGGTTAGTCTATAGCTTAGTCAGTATTGTCATCAGGGGTAGCGCCCTGTTGGGAACTTGTTGTGTGTATTTCTTCTATTTCTCTCCAGGTTCTCTATGCTTTACCTATAGGAACTAACCCTTGATTGTAAAGGTAAGTTCTCTTTATATTCCGATTACGGGTTTGCTCTTAAAGGATGGATTGATAGTTCTTTGCATAGTATTACTCGAAAATGGGGGAATTAAGGGGGTAGAGACCTCTCGAGCCATGATAGTAGGATGCTCCTAGGTAGATCCATGTACTTCCCATTAGATGCGGCTTTGTGCACAAGAGCCCACCGAGTCGCGATGCTATGGAGTGACTTAGCACCAAATAAGGGACACAAAGGTGAAGCGGGGTGGGGTCTTGCCTGAACATAAAAGGCTCCCCGAGACTCCTACAAGGACTAGGCCTAATAGCCTACCAGTGAGTTAGGGCGCGATCCGGCCGTATGGGTCCGGACAAATTCCCCGGGTGAAGAGGTGTGACCCGCATGGGGCATCCTGTGCTTTGAGTAGATTTAGGGCGCAGTAAGTCGGTACAGATGCGGGGTCGCCGATGCGCACGTGATTCTCTAGTCCACCCATGGAACCACTGTGATCCCGAAGGGGACACTTCCCTCCGCCTCATCTGGACGGGGCTTCATGAACCCCCGTGGTAGGCTCAGAGGGTGATACCTTGAGTCTCAAGTGTCCGGAAGGCTATAGTGACGCCATAGCATGATTCGACTCATCCGCAAAGTGTGCACAGAGGGGCGGATGGAGGGACAACCCTAGCCAATGTTTTATGCCAGCCAACGCCATGTCAAGATTCGGTCGCTGATCTCTTGAGACCTAGCCGTGACCGATCCTCACCGAGTCCGAGTCGGGTAGAACCATGGGTTTGGGGTGTTTTCCTTAGTATTAAATGCATATCCTTTGTTGTTGTCACTTGGATGGATGTGCCACCCCTCGTGGTGGTAAATTATGATATGATTATGCTGTGTGCTAACCTTGTATTCACGCTTCCGCGACGTAGGAGCCCCATTGAAGGCGTGGGCCGAATGACCCCTCTGTGTCCTTCACTTGAGCATCTTCTCATAGATGGCCCGAGTTAGACGGAGGGCCCTGCTCGTGGCGAGTTGGTCGCCATGGGAGGGGAAAGTCCCCGTATGTATACGTCCGAGGGTCGTATATGTTCAGGGAGCATCACAGTGGTATCAGAGCCATGATTCTGGTTGACCGGAATCATAGCACTGACCAAATCTTTGACCCGTTAGTTCGGTAGTTGAGTGGGAGTTTAAGCTAGTTGGACTGCTTAACTTTTTGGTGATTTAGTTTTGTGCTAGGTGGATGTAATAAATTGTGAGTTTTAGGAAGTTTAGGGCGATTTTGGAGGGAAAAAGTTGTGACTGGAGGACCCAAGTTTGGAAGGGCTATAACTTTTTGTAGGTAGTTCGGATGAAGGCAAAAATGGCTCCAATGGATCGGACACCTCCCAAATACCCTAAGGGGCACGTCTCCCGAGGTCGAAAAGACAATAGGCCGCCGAAAAATCAAAAGGGGCGCTGCTGTCTTTGGAGGTGTTTTTCTCGACGAACTGAAGCCGTATAAGGATCGCAGAGCCCCATACGGTCCGCCGTATAAAAATACGCGTCCGTTTTTTTTTTTTTTTTTTTTTCCCTTTCCACCCACGTTTTGAACCCGTGATCTCCCACTTCCAACCCAACACTCTTTCCATCTTGCCAACTGCCACATACGGTCCGGCCAGGTAAAAAATACGTCCCCGTTTTTTTTTTTTAAATTTTTCCCTTTCCACCCATGTTTTGAACCCGTGATCTCCCACTTCCAACCCAACACTCTTTCCATCTTGCCAACTATGTTTATATAGATGTTCTACTACTTTGTTATACATATCTAATATTCTGTTTTGTCCTGTTAGCAGCTCTTTTAAGAAAAAGGTACATCATGGAATTGAACCCCTGACCTTCTGCACCCAAGCCAACACCTTTACCAATGAGCAACTTCTTTCTTGAATGGATATAATCCTTTTTCTAGGATTTATAGTTCATCTATTCCATATCTAAATTACATGCGTGCCTTTGGTAAACCCACATTGTGGAGGCAACAACTCCGCCGGAGCAAGCTCTTCTGCCATAGCCGCCGGAGCAAGCTCTTCCGCCATAGCCGCCGGAGCAAGCTCTCTTGTCGTAGCCACCGCAGCAAGCTCTCTCGCCGTAGCCGCCGGAGCAAGCTCTCTCGCCATAGCCGCCGGAGTAAGCAGTCTTGCGATAGCCATGGGAGTCGACCTCTCTCTGTCATAGTCAACCGGATAACTGTTAACCATATATAAAGCTAGTATCCCCTAGGAATAAACCGACCAAATGACACGACGTGATCTAGCAAGTCCGGCCAACTTGTTATGACAACATCAACTCACTTGGTGGGACTAATTCTGGAACTTAATTAACAACGACAGGGCAACTTTCTAGAATTATTATATCCTTGGATATTCTCTAAGCGACGATAATAATGTCCAGTTATCGGCGTTCCTCGACCTATGACTTTAACTATTTTTTTCTTTGGTAGATGCCTTGATAACACAATTTCTTCGGGCCTTGCCATCATTCAATCTATACTACATTCATATGCTTTATCTTAGACCTTATTCGACGTTATACGTAATATGTTATAGACATAACTATAATTAATGTTGTCTCTCTCTAGTGTCTAAACCTTGCCTCATCTCAATTCCCAGACAAAGGATTCCTTTTCGCCCAACCAACTAGGGACTGCCATGCAGCACCCCTCTAGACCATGGGTAGCTTTAATCCTACCACCCCTCACTACTTCTTCTCAATGGTCGTGTTCTTTTCATGGACCATTTTCCCAGACCACGGTACCAACTCTGTAATACATAGTGAGTGCTTGTGTTAGAACCCCCACAATAATGTCAACACTTTGTGCCAAACTCCACCGTCTATATGGATGTGATTAATTGTCAAAGTGACAGCAGCCTACCCTCTTTTCGAGTTGTTCTCCGCATTTCCAATGCCACCCAACCATTGTTGATTACTCACCCCTTTCTAGGGTACCTAGATAAGGTCCGGAGCCAAATGTTTCCAACCATTATTTTAATACCTAAACGCCTTTTAGGTTCTCGCAAACGAACTTACATATTCCAAAGGATTATATGAATATCCCAAAGGACAAGATCACCCAAAGACCTCTCAAGATAGGCCTCCTCTATTCGTGAGATCTTGTGTTCAAGTCTCTGGGGGTCCGTCATATGTCCTCATGGACGCTGCCAATATGGCATGACGTATAAATGCTATCTATCTATCTATCTATTTATAAAAAAGGTCCTTGGTGAACTCAATTCACCATGTTGTCCTAAGACATGGACGCTTCTTCCCTAAGCCATAAAATCTTTAAAGAGTTTTTCTTCGCTCTTGTCGCCTTTCAAAGCTGCAGGTATATCTTTGCATGTTAGCAAAGACTAACCTTCATGTTAGGAAATAACCTTTCTATCTAGATTGCTAAATATCATGCATCAGGGTCCTTTATTCCTTCTCTTCTTCAATATGTTTTCTACGTCTATGGCCGATTTTCAGTATCCCGACCCTTACGCCTGCCACAGCTACATATTTCACTCTTTGGCTGTGACCTTTATTCAGTAGAGTCACCAATCCAATTACTCCTTTATGTATTCATTAACCGTCTTGTCGCTTTTGAGCCGCTATTATATGCTCCCTATATTGTTAACCCACCTATCATTGGGGGTTATGATCCAACGTTGTCCTACATCCTCGAAATGTTAGTCATTACATTTCTCTGTCATGATGCTATGCTGATGTTCTGGCATTCCAAATGACTTGGCATTTTCATTTAAGCCATAGTCATGGCCTAAGAGCGGGTGAGCCTTCGTAAATTACCTGGAGTCATCAAGGTGCTTGCCTTGTATTTTGTGAGCCTTTCTACAATTACCTACGTCTAATATAACCCGGGCTTGTATCAATGTTCGAGTCCTGTATATGTTAACTTGCACCCCCATATAACCCATGGCATCACCTCTGCCTGATCCAGGTATGGATCATGTGGGAAAGCTAGTCTTAGGTGTCTATGCAAGACACATTCGAACATTTAGCAGGTAACTGCTATTCGCTACTTATCCTGGAATTGTACTATTGTACTACTCAACCCCACTACCTTAAGTTTTATTCTATTGGCCGTTGACATTTATTTCAAGTGCCAACTACTACCTCATACCCTAGCATGCAACGGATTGACGGTCCTTTTTACATTTCAAACGTATCTCCAGATCCGTCCTAAGTAACTTTAGGATACCCTCGTCTTTCTCTCCTTGCG
This sequence comes from Isoetes taiwanensis, assembly GCA_021234155.1. Taxonomy (NCBI): domain Eukaryota; kingdom Viridiplantae; phylum Streptophyta; class Lycopodiopsida; order Isoetales; family Isoetaceae; genus Isoetes; species Isoetes taiwanensis. The sequence continues at coordinate 44,349,050 of JAJEKV010000002.1, forward strand.
TCACCACCTAAATTACCTCCCTGAGATGTTTATCGTATCTGTACATGGTATGTACATAATAAACGTATCTCCGGACCCACAATGCTAGAGCTCTGCTCTAACTTAGCTAAAGTGTAAGCTTGGTAGTCCTTGAAACAAAACCTAACCTATGTACCTTTATAATGTGGCTGACCCACCGACTTCCCAACTGGGCAGTGGCCAACTCTATGTTGGAAATCTATATGTTGCCTACATTTTTTATAGGATCCCCAGCTACTTTAACCATCCCTTTACTGCCCTATGGTATTCCAGTCGTGTATATACACTATCATACCACCCATGGGATTATGCCATAATTCCGAAGGTTTACTACCCCAGATGAGGAGCTTTTCTAAAGGCTTCTTTCGCTATCCTTTGTGTTCCATACCACCCATAATCTACACACCTCGTCTTGATTTTTATCGGGACTTGGATTGTCATACCTCAACTCAAGTAAGTCGACATTCTATACCTTTACCACCATTGTCGAAACCTACACTTCTAAAGTGATCTCCCTTTCATGAGCTGGGTATTTATAATCCAGTTTTTCACCTTACTATAGTACCTCTTTAACGTGGACTACGGTAGATAATGATATATGGTGCTATCCAGTCTCCTTCTACACTGAATAGCAATCTAGATGCCGCATAATAAATTAATCCTCGTAATTATTAGGTCCAGTATTTCACTTAGATACCAAACATTGTCATACTAATTTTCTCGAGTATCCATCAAAATAGGGATAACTTAACACTCCTTATTCCCAACATTCAGCACTTCTACTTTAAGTAAGAGCCCAGAACCTGCTCAGTCATCACCATATAACAGGCTCAGGACAGACCAGGCATGGTTTCGATGCTTCCGCCGTGGACACCATAGTTACAACTGGCCTTCCGTGATTCAGGACGATTGCATAGCCATAGCACTGCCGGATAGCGACCGGGGCGGTACCAATTACGTCGAATGTATATGTCAGTTGTACCTGTGCCCTATAACTATAAGACTGTCTGTATGTGTTATAAATTTACGAAAATAGCAATAAAATAAATAAGTAATTCAAATGTAAGAACATCGGGACATCTCGTAAATGTATAAACATAACCAATGAATTAATATGTGTCCTCATGTGACTATAATCTATGCTAAAGATAGAGAGTGTGAGTGTGGAAACATTAACGATAATCGAAAGGAGCAAACTATTTAAACACATAATCAAATACAATAGAAGGAGATAAGTATGTATGTCTTACACAAACTCCTAAGGGAATAACGAGACTTAGATAATGTTATAACAAGGTTATGAATAATAAATGAAGAACGTCTGTCTGTAATTAATATTAAAGTACTAGTAATGGTGCCCAGCGTTGCTGGGCATAAGTTGGGAATCTGTATAGACGGAAACCTGTTCATCTCAGACTCCTTTTCATAAATCTAATATAATAGAAACGAAATCCAGTATTCTTGGGCTATAATAGGTTGTTATGTACTCGACACCCTTTTTCATTTCTCTTTCTATTTTTTATTTTTCCATACCTTTTTCCATTCCTTTTTCCTCACCTTTTTTACATGCTCCTCATCCCTTTCATCTTCAAATTTTTTCCGTGCCCTTCCCCTCTTCTTCTTTTCTAATTTCCTATCCCGTTTCCTCGTGCACCTTTTCCCTTCCCTTTTCCCCTCTCCGCCTCCTTTTTCGTTTTTCCTTTCCCTTTTTATTTTCCTATGTTCTTTTTTTTTGTCTCTCCACCATTTTTCGCTTCCCTTTTCCTCCTTTCCTCACCCTTTCCCTCTTTCCCTTTTTCTGTTGGCCTTTTTTCCTTCCTTTTCCTCCCTCCCCCTTTTCTTTTACCTTATTTTTCCTTAAGGTAGCCTAATAATATCCAAAATGTTTTAAATCACTATTGTTCTAATATTTAATATCTAAGCTCAATAGTAAACATGTGCCTGGAGTATCCATGCATTAGTAGGTATGTTTATATGGAGTTGATACCCTATAGCGTACAAATTTTTTGACTAATTAGTTTTGGCCATGTCTCTCCACGGAACCTCTCTGTGTGTATGGTTCCAACATAAAAAAATTTAATTTGTTGCCATGTTCTCTTGTGTGTGTGTATTCTTTTCTTTTTCTTTTTTTGTTTTCTTTTTTTTTTTTTTAAGAGAAGGAGGAGGAGATTTTAAACATATCCTGGCAACACATAACATATGTAGGGGTACGTGTATGTATGGATATGGTGTCTATATGGATAGGAGTGTGTTCGTTCCCGGCAATTCCATCAAATGCATAATCAACAAACATATATGTGACATTGGACAGAATGGCCATCATGGTGTAAACAAAGATCCACTCTATAAGGCTCTTTAAAAATTAGAGAATGGAATGATAAACATATGCAAATGATTAGATTAGTATCTTTTCGGGGCAAAGTGAATTATGTCGTTTGAATGCAAAGTGTATGAAATTATAAGATTACACATTAGTGGTACTTAGTTGAAAATATCCATCATGGTAGATAGATTTGTGAACGCCATTTTAGCTTTTAAGAAAAATGCTATTTTATCTACAGACAGAATGCCCTTTGTTATCTATCGAATGTTTAACTTCTGCTCTTTTGATGTTCTATTAAGGACAATGGTCGTTAAAGGTGCATTTAAGCTTGTATATTTTATAGATTTATACTACTTGGGAATTCAAATGGTTTCAAAATAAACTTGTTTGTACTTTTTAACAGGAATGCCAACAAATAATCTTTGAGATGTCAAATGACTTTGATGTCATCACAATTGTCGGGATTGTAATGAACATCATGAACATTACATTGGTAACTACATTTATGCCAATTTATATAATTATATAATACTCAAAATGCAAGGAATGATCACTGCATTTATCAATGTCGATAGCCATCATCCATCATATCTTGAATGAGCATCTAGAAAAGAAAAAACAAATGAATAAAAGAGGTAAATTATCTAAAAACGAAAAAAAGGAGGATTATGCTCAATAACGTAATAGAAATACTTGTATTTTGATTGCAAGGAGATCACATGGAATTTGAGATATTCTCATGAGTGTGTATCTCATGGTGTAGAGAGAAAGGTCTACCTATAATACCACCTACAACCTGTACAATGAAACTATGCAGTCAAATTTAATATACAATTGCATGAGGCTTTCGATGCCACCTACAACCTGTACAATGAAACTATGCAGTCAAATTGATTATACAATTGCATGAGACTTTCGATGCATGAATATGCTATAAGGACAGAAGACACAATCTCTAATAGACTTGCCATGTTATTATTTAATGTGGATGGCTATGATCAAGATTGGCCAGTGGTCGGCTACGTCTATGGCTATGTGCAAAGCAAGAAAAAAATGTTGGAAATAAGAATTAGAAAATAGAAGGCGGCCCCGAACACCACAGCTAGATTTTTGAGCTCATCCCATGAAACTAAAAGACTGCTCATGTCTTGGCATTTCTGTAAAAAAGAGATTAGAAGTGGAGTCTGAGATCTGTAGTTTTTCTTATCATCATATTCTATTCTATTCTCATGAGTGTGTGTCTCGCAGTGTAGAGAGAAATGTCTATAATACCACCTACGACCTGTACAATTAAACCATGCAGTCAATTCTAGTATACAATTGCCTAAGGCTTTGGATGCATGAATATGCTCTAAGGACAGAAGACGCAATCTCTAAAGAACTTGCCAGATTGTTATTATTTAATGTGGGATGTCTAAGCAAGAGTACAATGCTGGAAAAAAGAATTACAAAATAGAAGGCAGCCTGAACAACGCAACTAGATTTTTGGGCTAATCCCATGAAACTAAAAGACTGTTCATGTCTTGGGATTTTTATAAAAAAGGGATTAAAAGTGGACCTTGAGACTGTTCCATTGACAAAAGAAGAATCCCTATTTGTATTTGAGGAGCAGAGGAAACAAAGCAAAGATCTATTGGCATCACAACGGAGAAAATATTATTTTGTGACAATAACAATCATAGGAGATAGGCACCCCATCCTCCATCTAGTTTGAATGAGTGCAATGAGTGACCAATAGCACAGACTTTGGTGCCAAGAGCAGAATCGAGAAGAGGAAACAGTGGGTGTTTTCAGCCACAATAATTGCATAACAATGGTCAAATATTGTGATAAACTTACTCAGATGTCTGAGTGCCAAATGGTAAGGCTGAACTACTGCAAATGTTCAAGTTGTTTCAAAGTAGGAGTAGTACTTGCTCAGTAGCTGGGTGGCACTGCCTCCAAATGCTCAAATGCTGGAGCAAATGATACACCAAAGCTGGAGACAAAACAAAATAAAATTAGCCTTCTATACAACTTTATATCAAAAAGCTTACAAAGGATACCTTGAATAAGAGAAACAAAACTGGAAATTTTATACCATAGCCAAACTTCATGGACGGCTAGCTCCAAAGTGAGAAGCCTGCAAATAAAGAGCCTCGCCCTGATCAGAAGACCTTCAATAAGCCCATGTGGGCAACAGATGTTTGGCCTGATGCATCGACTCTAGAGATCAGATTTGGGTTACAGGCCACATGTAACCAATAACCAAGCTAGAGATGCAGATCAAGACATATGACATTTGCCTTATAGGATTCCATGACCTGCAGCAGGTTGTGTATAATGGGTATGGTGAGGCTATAATATTGTCACAACAATTATTATTACTATAATTATTACTGTGAAGATGACCTTGCACTTTTCAAGCATGCTTAGGAAGTGTAAATAATTGCCTTCTTATGTAGCATGTTCCAGGTTCTAATGGAGGACCAAAGCTTCCTCATCAAGATAACTATTTTTTGTGTAACAAACGCTAGTCTAGAAATAGACTTTCCAAGAAATTATACCTATCCAATCAGAACATTCAACCTGCAATGAGGTATCTAACCAGGCTACATGCACTTGTAAAACGGGGAACTCAGCTGTGATAATATGAAAAGTACGATGGTTGTTTTAATTTTAAGGGAAAGAACATCACATTTGGGGCAATCATAAATAGAGAAGAGTTACTCTTACCTCAGATGGCGAGTAATTTCTTGGAAGCGAAGCCATTGTGCCATCTGTTATATTGTTGTCATGATAGTAAATTGCCCGCATCCAATGAACCAATTGTTGAACCTAAATGGTTGGCACGAGAATAGAGCCCATCTGCAACAACGAAGGGGACTTTCCTTTATGGATTATCTTGAATTAGAGCACATTCTCGATCGTAACGCCCCAAACACGTATCGCATCATTGATTATGAAGGAGCATAATATGTTGAAATAGAGTATGTTCTGATCAGAATGTCGGAAACACAGAATGCTTCATTGATTCTAAAGGAGCGTAATATGAAGAAGAATACCTCAGCGCATGCAAAGGCCTCTTCCCAGCAAAAGCTTAGATAACCTGCCAAGAGCTCTGCTAGGTTTGTTCTGCCATTCTCGGCATTCACCATATGCGCGCATCCGTAGACCTTCACTTGATTTTTTAGAAATGTTAGAAGCAATGCTGGCTTCATGTTTTGTAATGTGTGCACTTGTGCATTTGGTACATCTCAAATTTATCTTTGACTTTCCATAATCCATATCTTGCATCTGCCAGCTTATCTTACTATGTAGTCCCATAAAGAAAAATAATACCCATATCCTAGTTTCAAGTTCCACCCATCATCCAAGATAATCCAGCACGTTGGTTTTTTCCAAGGTCCATTCCACACATACCTCTCACTCATACTATAACTGTATATTCTCAAGCAAATGGGGAAACCGTAAAAGATGAACTAAACAAATGCCTCCCAACAAGTCGGGCAAACCATAGACATTATTTAGAAAAATCCATATTTCTCTCCGCCATGTCATTGCATTCTCGATGATTATCTTTTCAGAAAAAATTTTCCAATTCAATCCTAACTTATCATCTGCTTTTGTACATTGCGCTTTGATTACCAATAGTCTCCAATTAGCTTGCCTGTCGCCGGAGGCATCCATCTGCCAGAATTGTACACATTTTCTCCAACCTTCCAGCCTGGGGCATGAGCCATGATCCTCGCTTCTTCTTCAAGTTGTTTTTGGTATTCCTTAACGAACCTAAGATAGATAACTAACAATCAGAATCACCTTGCCACTAAACGTGATAAAAAGTTAGTACTACCTCAAATCTTCCTCAGCTTGAAGAAAAGGCATTATAGCTTGTCGACCGGCAATCTTCTCAGCTTTCACAGCCCTGTAATTTAATTTATTCATATAAAATGTAGGAGTCTGCATATACCCGCAACAAGCAACCACAGAATTTACCGATGATCATGTTGATTTTGCTTTGTATTGCGATTATTGTTTCATTTACAACTATGGAGGATTCAGCATAGAGACAGAGAAACACACCTGCGATACTTGTTGCCCTGTCCAACCTGATAAAGCCCATATGAAATAATGAGGGCAGCTCCAAAGAAGACGGCAACCCGTGACCGGGTCCAAAGTTAGAGGGGCATGTCTTGAAGGGGGGGCATGTCCTTGACACTGGCCATGCCCTTCTGGCCTCGGATTAGAGTTTCCGTCATAGCTACAGCTGCTTGGAGCTTCCGGTGTTCGGATCGTTCGTCTTCCCTATATTGTTCGAAAGATTGGCAAATCGTAATCATAGGATAAAGTGATTAAACCTCAGCCATTGGATCTAGGGCGTGGTCCATTACTTGCACTAAAACATTATAATATAAGATATAGGTCAAAATGGCAAATACAGTACAATATATAATTCTATTAAAGGGTAACACTCACGATAGCAATATATGAGTTGTTAAAATTGTAACAAAATAGGAAAACAAAATTTAGATGCAAAATTACATTAAGCCTGGCTGTAATAAAATCACTTGCAAAGTGAAGGGAGAATACAATAGATATATACACACAAGTTAATATGATTAGAATGACTTTCTACTTAACAACAAATGGAAGTTCTCTAGATCTATACTTGTCTTTAATATATAATCAGTTACCTGTATGTATAGAAGAAACAGTGAGACTTCCACAAACCTTGATTTGCTCACTTTTACAAATCCTAAGCGATGTTCATGTCTGATATATACCTCTACCTCTTATATTTCGGAGTTATAAATTGCACATTACAAGTCATTTCAAACTTAATCACTTTCAACATGACAACGTCTGTGTGACTTATAATCTCACGCTACCTCTTTAAGGAGGGGAGACTTCCTTCCAATATATGATGTGTCGCTGGTCATCTGTGCTTGAGAAGGGGAAACAGGTAGGTAACGGGCTTTGTAGTATTTGGAGATTCTTACATCGCTTCCAGACATGGTGAATACCAGGAGAACATCCGAGTCTAACACCGCAAATACGCCGGAAGAAGCGGTCAAACAGATTTTGGAGTATGCAAATGAGGTGCAGCAAGAAGTGCGAACGGAGTTACAGACTGCAAAAGAACAGGCATTTGTTGGTGAGCCTCTCAGAAACGCTGCTGTTAAAAGTAAGTTGAAATTTTTAAAGTCCCGGGGTCTTATTGGGTGTATTCCTCATGAGGGAGTCCGTCTTCAATTTCTCATTCTTAAAATGCAAAAAAAGCTTCTTATCACTAGAGGTACCCCTTAGAACAGTCTTCAGAGTAGTCCAAGTTATGAAGGTGTTATTCCCTCTGTAAAGATCTTTTATAGCAGTGATCCCTTTGTTAGACCATTTTCTGTAAATCTTAGGATGTTTAATGGCCATTGTATTAGAGAACTGATCAAAGAAGATTGGTGACCAAAAAAGATCAGTGTTCATAGTGGCTTGAAGAACATTGTCTCTCAGAAGCACAGGATGAATTTTATTCCAGGCCATTATTAGATTTCTCATCATAGGAGAAGTATTAGAAGCAGGGTGAATGTCCACAAAAGCAGATTGAGGAAGGGAATGCTTAATAGAGGAATGTCCAGTAGGCTAGGAGCAATTAAGCCAGTACTCGATGAACTGAGATGCGGCAGAATTATTTCCCATGATAGTTCTCCAAATATATTTCCCTGCCAGAGAACAAGCCTGAAGGTGAAGATTTTTACAGCCAAGACCCCCCAAATTTTTAGGCCTGGACCAGATGTGAACGATTCCAGATGAAATTTCTAATAACCTTTTCCAGCTCAGAGTAAATTGATTTAGGAGCAATTAGAGCAGAAGAAAAGTATACATGAGAGGAAGCTAAAACTGAGTTTGCAATGATTGTCCTCCCTGCAAAAGATAGGCAATTCCTATAATTATTCAGTTTCCTTTTGATTCTTTGCAGGATAGGATCCCAAAGGCCCTTTAAGTTTGGACTTAGAGAGAGAGGCATACCTAATAATTTGGAAGCTTGATTAGGATTCAGAACTTGAATGTCACAAATATAAGACTGAGTGACATCACCTATGATCTTACGTTTATCAATATTGAGATGAACACCGATGGCAGCAGAGAACTCCTTAAGAAGATCTAGAAAGGTATTGATATTATTGGGATTGGAATCCAAGAATACAAAAGTGTCATCAGCATACTGTGAAATTGTAAGCATATCCAAGTTATTGGGAAGAGATAAACCGATTAACAGTCCAGAATTTTGCATATGGAGAACACATCTCGTGAGCATTTCAGCAATAATGAGAAAACGATAAGGGGCCAAAGGGCAACCCTGTCTAACACCTCTTGCCAAGGGGAAGAAATTTGAAGGAGATCCATTGATCAGGACAGCAGAGTTGGACATAGAATTTAGACCATGAATAAGAGATATGAGCTTGGTGTGAAAACCCATTTTTTTGAGAGCAATGTCAATGAAATCCCAACTGACAGTATCAAAAGCTCTCTTGAAATCTAATTTGAATAGAATGCAAGATTGATGGGAGATCCTATTCCAATGCAAGCCTTCCATATATAATTATCTAGGATAAATCTGTTTGGTAGAAATGCAGATTGGTTGATACTTATATTTTTCTGGAGAAAAGCCTGGATTCTTCTAGCAATAATTTTGGCACAGAGTTTGTAAGAAGAATTGGTGAGAGAGATTGGTCTCCATTCATTGAAGGAAGAAGGATTATCCACCTTTGGCACTAGAGTAATGAAACCAGCAGAAATGGAAGAGTGCAAATGCTCAGAATTCCAAAATCCATGCACAAAGCCAATAATATCAGATTTCATAATGTCCCAAAATTGAGAATAGAATTCTGGGGGGAAACCATCAGGACCAGGAGATTTGTTCTTGGAGAAGCTCAAAAGGGTTTTAAGAATTTCCTCCTCCCCAGGAACTGCAGTTAGAGAGATATCCATAGAATCAATAGTATTTGGAAGAATAGAGTCCAACCTAGCCAGAAATTTATCCCTGTTTATAATATCAGTGGCAGTGAGATCATTGCCCTTGAAAAGGAAAGAGTAACTGTCATAGAAATACTTCTTGATCTCATGATTCGAGCTGAGAGTAGTGCCAGAGTCATTAATTACATTACTTATAGAGTTCTTGAGAAGTCTGGACTTAGCAACTCGGAAGAAAAATTTAGAGCTCCCATGGTCAATCTCACTATTGTATTTGATTTTACATTTTATTGCAGAGAATCTAGCCTCCTTTTCCTCTATGGATTTAAGATGCCTCTCAATTAATTCCTCTGCTATGTGAAGACTAGAATTATAAGGGTCAATTTGTAGCAGGGACCTCACATCTTTCATCTTATGAAGAAGATTTTCTTTTTCTTGAATTTTGGCCTTATTTTTATTTTTTGCCCAAACCTTTATCCACTCTTTAGCCTTTTTTATTTTGGAATAGAAATTCTTCATGGAAGTATTAGGTAGCATAGAGTCAAGGGACCTGTAGAAATCAGAGAACTCTTCATGAAAAGAGTTGTTTTGAAGGAGAGAACAATTAAATTTGAAGGGAATATTTCTCTCCCTTGGGGGATTAAGCAAATGCTTGGTACAGAGAAATTGGGGCTGATGGTCCGAGATGGAAGTACCTTCATCACTTATGACATAGCAATTATCCCAAAAATCAGAGTTTGGATTCGAGACATAAAATCTATCCAAGGCACAGAACACTCTGTCAAGATTTTTTTGTTTATTAGACCAAGTATAAACAGAGGTAGAAGAAGGAATGTGAATGAGAGATGAATCAGAAATAAGATTGTTCCACCTCACCCTTTCTGCCACAGACATATTGATTTTATTTCCCAATTTCATATCCCAAGTAGGGGTATTATTAAAGTCTCCTGCTAGAATCCAGTCAACAGAGGAGTTTTGAGTGATCCAGGAACTGATGTTGGGCCAAAGATTTTCTCTCTCCTTTGGACAGGTAGAGGCATACACATTTATGACTCCAAAGGAAATGTTGTTCACAGAGAAAGTGACAGACTGCCACATTTTAGAGAAACTATTGCAGAAGGAGACATGATGCAGGTTTTTCCAAATGATGGTCATTCCACCTCTAGTACCATTAGCTTCAATCCAGATTGATGAGGAGCCTGGGTAAATCCAGTCTCCCAAATTAGAGGCTTCAAACTTAGGGGCATTATAATGTCAGCATCATACTGTCTAATTTGAGCAATGGCCCTCCTTTTCAAAGGTCCTTTAATACCTCTTAGATTCCAACTAAGAATCTTCATTTATAGATGAAGATAAGAAATAGATAGAGGGAAATTATGTGGATCTCCCCAAATTTTTGCCTGCCTTTTTATTTCTCTGTTTAGATTTTTTGCTTCGAGTATTATTGGCAGGGGTGTTGGCATCCACCAATTTTAGCAATGTTTTGGAATGGGGCTTAGCCTTACAGAAAGAATCTCTCAAGAGCTCATCATCTCCCCAAGTATTATCTCCTAGATTTTCTTTATTAGAATCTAGATCTTTCTCACTCTCACTATCCAAAGCACCCCCTGGTATAAACTCAAACATCCTATTTACTGAGCTATCAAACAAGCATTTCTTAGCTGAATTATGAAAAGGTACTTGCCTGGACATTTGAGTATCCATAAGAGAAGTTTGAGGGTTGATGCAGATCTCAGGACTAAGACTTGGAGGAGTTTCAGAAACAACTTGGACCTGATCTCTTTCTGGAGTATCTAATACCATTGCATTCTCTGAGAAGCAGCCTGAGAAGCAGTCAACCTTTCCAACATCCTGAGCCTGAGTGCCAATATGAGTTGAGTTCATGCAGACTAACCCTTCCTGCAGTATGGCCATTTGTTGCTCTATATCTGCTGAGATGGATTGTCTCTTTAGGTTCACAAGGGGAGGGGATATTTCAATATCAATCAGAGGATGGGACTGAGATGGAGGAAATGAACATGGAGATTGGGGGGGTATGGGAACATCACTGAAAGGAAATGATGGAGTAACATGAAGTGAAGCAGGGGTGTCATGATTTCCAGCGGACAACAATTGATCATCAAGGTTAATATTTAAATCTGCAAGTACCTGAAACTGATTGGAGCAGAGAACCATGTTTTCTTGATCAGGTTCATTTGAAATCACCAATGGAGATATTTTTTCCCCTTTGTCCAGGTCGTGTTGGGGAAGAGTTGATGCAAAATTCTTACATTTATCCACTGCTGATGTTTGCCTTTGTAGAGATTTAGAAATCTCTTGTTTCTCCAATTGTTTCTCTTGAGTTTTTGTAGAACCCAGGAGTTGGGATTTATTTGCATGGCTTTCCCTAATTAATAGATCTCCCTTACTGCTTTTTTGAAAATCCAATCTTGAAGACAGTTTGGAATTATTCAAGATTTTTGCATCTTGAATAATTCTATCCAGAGTTGAATGCAAACCTTCTGTTGATGTTGCTGACTGATCCATGGGGGCTTTCCCTTTTCCAATGTATTCACCATATTTCTGAATCACCTTTATTTCTGTAGGCTTTTTAAACATTCCTGTCAAAGCACTTTCATTTGAAAATGTTGCAAAATTATGATGGTCATGATTTTGCTTTAACTTCTCCTTTTCCAATCTGTTCTTATGGATTCTCCTTTGAGAACCATTGACCCTTTTCCAGCTGAAATCATTATGATCATTTGCATTTGAAGCATTACCTAATAGTGTCATCCCAGCTGTTTCATTTCTGTCTCGAGGCATAGCACTTCTGGATGCTATTGTTTCATGTGAGGATACAACTTTTTCAGCTTGACTCATACCCTTTAATGGAATTGTATATGTTGTCATGTTCACCTGATTCTTAGAGCATGAACTGCAATTATCATACCAAAAATGCTTGTTCTTACATGTTTGACATTGAGGAGGCAGACCTGACCACCTTAGTGATAGAGTTGACTTCTGTCCAAAAGCATCAAGGAAAGGAATTTGAGTTGAAATATCTTTGGAAAGGTCAAGTTGGATAAAGGCACGGGGTGGTCTCTCAGGGTAATATTCAGTAGAGATGTAGGTGCCAATGGAATTAAATAAAGATCTGAAACAATCTTCATTCCAGTATATAGGATTCAAGCCATGCAAAGTAGTAGAAGCAATGCATAAAGAGTCAAAGGATTTGGTTTCAAGTCTGGGATTCCATTTAAGAAAGGAGATTTGATAATTTTCAAATACCAGAGGACCATGGTTCAGAAAGAAATTTGCTGATCTTTTATTTTCACACTCAATCATGATGAATGGATAGTTTAGCCAGTAAATAGCTTTGATAAGAACACCTTTTTGGAGCTTTTGGCAGAAATTCCAAAGCTTTCCTAGGTTAATGCCAGACTTGTTGACCTTAACTAGAATAGCAGTATCTTTAAGAATTGACATCTTTTCATGCAGAGAGGGAAGATTTAAAGAAATACCATGATAGAGTGGTTGCTTGCTTCCATCAGCAGATCGGGTCTCCAATAAGGCTTGATCCAAAGCTTTGTCTGAGAGGACATTTCTTACTGGTTTTGGCACCCCATAAGGCAATGGGATCTGAGTGTTTGGGTGCAAAATTGGAAGACGACCATAGAGATCCGAGTCCTTGGAAAGATTATCCCAGATTGGCACCTTGTGAGTTCTAGGGTGCATGATCTGATCAGAAGATAGGAGGTTAGCAAAATCACCAAAGAGCATACATTTTTTTGGATTTTATTGGTAAAGACTTAACTGGTGAAGCAAGGGAGAGCACTCAGAGTCTTCAAGCTGAGCAAAATCGTGGAGAAAGGCTAGGAATTTAGGGCTAAAATTGGCTAGATTGTCCATTAAAAAGATCAGGGGAAGAAAACAGAGACACGTGAGAAGGAAGTAAAAGGAGGGAGCGAAAAATTTGAAAGGGAAGAGGGGAAAAGGAAAATCAGGGGAGAGGCAGATTGAAAGGAAATCAACTCAATCACTAAGAATTCAGGAAAGCACTCTTCATTGTCCTTGATCTATCTCGGAATACAATTTGACTGTCAATTTTGAATCTGTCCAATCACAATTTACTCTTAGAATAGCAGTTGCTTCAGTATTTTTGTTTCCAATGAATTCTTCTAGCCAAGAATGAATGATTTCGATTTCAAATTCTTCACAGCTTGGAACAAATGTGTATTCCAGATGAAAATTTTCCTCTGGGAAGAGTTGATTTGTTATCAAAGAATGCCAGAGGCAAGTTGCAGATCCACACAGATATCCACAAGTTAGTCTGCCATTATCCTGTAAAATTACAAAGATTTTAGTGTCCATTTGTAGATACTTTGGAGAGGATTCATATGGCATGAGGCTCAAATTGCTAGCCCCTACAGGGCTAGCACAAATCTCGATTGAATGAAGAGCTAGAAGGGCAAAATTTTCAAAATCCGAGCAAGAAGCAAAGCTTAACAGAAAAGTGCACTAGAGGACAAAAATTCCAAGAAAATTGGCGCTCCAACATTTTCTATAGAGTAATCGGGTTTCCTTCTCTTTTTTTTTTCTTTTCATCCCATTCTCTTCCTTTTTTCCACGTGCCCTTTCCCCATTCCCTTTTCCGTTTCCCTTTTCCTCTTTTCCTTGTGCCTTTTTTCCTAAGTTCCCTTTCACCCTTTCCCCTCCTCTTTCCCTTTTCCAGTACCTTTTTTCCCTTCTCTTCTCCCGTCCTTTTCATGTTCCCCTTTTTCCCTTCCTGGTCCACATTTTTCCCTTCCCTTTTCTTCATCTTTCCTCCCTTTCCTTCTTTGCCTTTCCAGGTGCCATTTTCCTTTCCCTTTTCTCCTGACTTTTTCTTTTCCTTTTCTCTTTCCTTTTTCCCCTGACTTTTTCTTTTCCCTTTCCCTTTCCTTTTTTCCATGTTATTTTTCCCTTCCCTTTTCCCCTTCCTCACCATTTCACTCTCCCAATTTTTCCCATTCCCTTTTTCCTTCCCTTTTTTTCTTCCTTTTTTCCCTCTCTTCACCCTTTCCGTCTTTTCCTTTTTTTCGCGTGCCCTTTCCTGCTTCCCCTTTTTCCTTTCCCTCTTCTCCTTTTTCTCGTGCCCTTTTTCCCAGGTTCCGTTTTCCCGCTTTCCCCGTCTCTTTTTCTTTTGCCTTTTCCCTTCTCCATGCCCTTTTTCGCTTTTCCTGTTCCCTTCTTTCCCGTTCCCTTCCCTTCCGTTCCCTTCCCCCTCCATTTTTCGTTTTCATTTTCCTTTCTTTTTTCCCAAATTTCTCTCTTCCGGTTTCCTTTTCCTCACCCTTTCCCTCATTCCCTTTTTCCCATGCCCTTTTCCCCTTTCTCTTTTTTCCCTTTTCCCCTTGCCTTTTGCCCTTCATATTTCCCCTTTCCTTCTCCCTTTTCCTTTTACCCCTTTTCTTGTCCCTTTTCCCCTTAAGAAATTAATGTATAACCAATCACAATGGTGGGAAACTGTGCGATAAATCTCAGTCTTTGGATGCAATGAAATGATCTCGGCCATTCAAATTAGGGCTTGATGCAACATGCTAAAACATTATAATATAAGATATAAGATTATACTTACACAATTATTAGGATTACCTTAAAGTAATACTAGTAAATTGCCCACCATTGGTGGGCTTTACATATGATTATTCACCTTTTGTGATCGTTCCATGTGATGTCTTAGAAGTGGGCTTAGAGTGTAATTGATGAAAGCAAGCATGTCTCTGTCATGACAGAATAATCACCTTTGGTGGGCAGTCCATGGGATGGCACTGAGAATCTAGAAATATGTTTTGTTTGATGCCTTATTGATAATGTTGCCCATAATTGGTGTGAAGTACATTCGGTTGCATGAAAATTCGGTTGCATGAAAATTCGGTTGTAAATTCGGTTGCATTTGGTTTTTTTGTTTTGCTTAAAACTTACACTGCCTGTTGGATATTTCTATTGTCCTTCTCAAGCTCAGCTTCATTGATAATGACACAGCTAGTATCTGCATCCAAGGTTATTAAGGGTCATTAAGCCCCAGGGTCAAAATGCTTCTGTCATCAAATATAGTACTCTAGAATGCATTTAAGTATCAAAACTGATTAAAGTTATTAATTTCTCCTTGAAGCTTTTATATGCAAACATGTTTTTACTAGTTAAGGTGCCCAGCGTTGCTGGGCACAGGTTGGAACTGGCAATGTTGGAGACCTAGAAATAATAAGGTTTGTTGGAACTGGTAATGTTGGTGTCCTGGCATTTGTATTGTAGGATTGCTATAGAATTTGCTAAAGAATTTGGTTTTAGCAACTTCTTGGGTATCGATTATTTTAAATGTTTTATCTTGTGATATCCATTGTGTACAATTGAATACATCCAAATGGTGTTTAGATTATTGAAGTACATAAGTGTCAATAGAAGAGTAGTTGTTGGGAATAAGTTAAATCAAATCAATGGCATAGCATTCATGGCACCTCACACATTTCCAACTATATACAAAAAATTATAGGCCTATCACTATGTAGCATTTGTTTCAAGCTTCAATTTATAATGCACATGTATTGCTATCATGAGATTGATTTTTGTACAAACATGAGATTGAAGGAAATAATAAATTCAAGAACGAATGACTGCCAATATTCATCTCCATGAGGAATTGTGGGGCAGTTTGCATTAGAAGACCGTCGATCAAGTCATTATGTCCAGCAGTTTCCTGCACTTTCTTCCTGTTGTTTTTTATTTCGAACTCAGTATGTTTTCGGTCCAGATCTTCAACATCAACAACTCTCCTCGTAGTTATTCTTGTGCAAAGCCTCGGGTGCAGGGGATGGCTCCAGCATTAATAGTAAGATATTGCACAAATGTAGCAGGCTTGGCAGAGAGAAAGGGGCTGGATGCTTTGCTGTAAACAGCCCCTGATTCAAAATCGGATGGAACAAAGTAAGCTCCATTTAGGAACAGATTCCCCTCTGATCTCCAGTTCCAGTTCTTCCATATGCCTTCATTTGTATATTCTCGTTTTGTGACCTGCATATGCATTGGGGCCAAGAACCGATTTACTTCCAACAAACTACAATTAATAAAAGCAAGCACTACAGAGAGTGTGCAAAGAGTGTACCAGTAAACAAAAGCAGCATGCCAGTAAGGAACGACATCATATGTGGGTCAGTACCAATAATGCCAAACTATCTTTCTCTTCCTTTCCCAAAGGTTTTGCCTCCTAGAAAGCATGGCTAATCAATGCGATTAACCTTTTTCACGTTTTGAAGAGCATGAGCTTTTCAGTCTAAGGGAAATGACTTTGGATGTGACGTGAAAAAAATATGCTGCTTCATTTAAATTCATCTGTTCTAAAGGTCTACCACAATACAAAATTGAGGCATGCATAAGGGCCATAAGAACTTACAGCACGGGTATCTGTTGCAACAGCTGTGACTACAAACATGAGATTGAAGGAAATAATAAATTCGAGAACGAATGACTGCCAATATTCATCTCCATGAGGAATTGTGACGCCACCATGTAAATCTGGGTGGAATATTCCTTTCAATGCCAATCCCGCACAGATTGATACCAGGAGTTGTGATCCAACATAGAATGGAACCTTAAATGGGAAGCATGTAAAAACCATTGTATTAGGAACAAATAATAAAAGAACAAATATCAATTGGTACTCAATTTCAAAATGTAATGCAAACCATGCATCTTGATAAGAATAAGAACCATGCATCTTGATAAGACCAATAGTAGTGATGGTGCCATTAAACTTTTCATTTACAATGGCTGTTGCTGTGCCAGCAAATATGAGCATGAAGGTGCCAATAAATTCAGATACAACCTGAAACACTTATCTTGCTTAAGTAATGCAAATATAGAGAATGCCTAGGGAGTTGGAATGATACCTTCTTAGCAAGTGAGCACTGAGGAATGG
The DNA here is from genome assembly GCA_021234155.1 of Isoetes taiwanensis. Lineage (NCBI taxonomy): Eukaryota > Viridiplantae > Streptophyta > Lycopodiopsida > Isoetales > Isoetaceae > Isoetes > Isoetes taiwanensis. The sequence continues at coordinate 44,366,269 of JAJEKV010000002.1, forward strand.
GAATCACCATATTGGTAAAGTCGTGTTCTGCCATGCAGGAATCTACTGGAAAACATTTGTTGTTATAATATCCTGATCCTGTCATGCTTTGAGCTCTTTCTGCACTGATATGACGACCTGATCCCCAATTGCCAGGAGCTCTTTCTGCTGCCATTCAGTTCCACTTTTACTGTCTTACCCAGACATCCAGCCATGTCCAGAACACGCTTAGACATGAGCGCTACAGCATCCTCTTCCAAGTATGTCATCTTGAATCGTGCAAGATCAGGTTTAAATGTAACCTTAGTCCAGTTTTCGGTGGGTTTGCATTTCGTAATCACAGGATCTCCTTTAACAGACATATTGTTGCCAAACACCTGAAAAAATCGGTCCAGCAGAAGCTTAGGCCTATTCGAACCTTATCTTCAGAACATAAATCAAAATTAGGCATCCAACCTGCTTGTAACGACGCTGGCGACGGCCATCTGCTGTCTCAATAATGAACTCTATAGAAAAAATGTTGGCAAGCTTTGCACCATATCCATTGCGACCTCCGGTAGTCTTTTGCTCATCGTCATCATAGTTGCTGCTTGTCAATAGATTTCCAAAGATGAGCTCGGGGTCAAATCCGTCGCCCTTGCTCTAGACGGAATGGTTCCGGCGGCCTTATACGAACGAAACCCTAAAGAAATCTAAAGAACGCTTTTTGCCCTTTTTTTTCTGGAATGATCACGACCGTCTATTCAAAGAGTTAATGTGGGCCGCCCGATCTAGGGTGCGGTCCATTACACAACATTATAATATAAGATGAACACATCAAACACTTCTTATGTGTAGGAAGTCAGAAATTCTCTAATTTGAATACACCAGCCATGTCCATATATCAATTGGCAAGTTTGACTCGTTTGCGTTTTAGTATTTCAAATATGCATAGGCACCTCATCCTCTCCACACATCACAACAAAGAGCACATGCACGAAAAAAACAAAGTTCCTAGTGCCAGCCTATGCTTTGATATGTCTTCACAAAGAATACGTACCAGATTTTGGATAAGCATGAAGATGACCTCCTGCCCCTCAATAATTTCTTACCAATTGGCCTATTAATAATATATATGTCAATTAAAATTAAAAAAAAAATTAACGTGCAAAATCAAAACAAATGTTAAGCATACTAGCTTTAGATTTCCCAAGCTTTCCTATGAGACAAATACCTTTAAAAAATGACTCTGCAGGTGCATCTGCATCTGTTTCTGCTGTCTCCTTGCTGGATGGCCACTGTGGTAACAGCAACCATGCAGGCTTGGGTAACTTCTGCTTCTTATACCACTGCAATCAATTTTCCCTTAACGAAAATAATCAAGGGTCTCTTATATTGATAGATAATTTCAACAATGGAGCCACAACTATAGACATGGCACACTATTATTAAACCTCAAGAACGTATTAAATCTTGAAAAGCACAAACCTTTATTAAAAGAAATAGGAGCAGGCAGCAGAACGGGCAAGCATTGGAACCTTCGTTGTGGCTGGCAACATGGTAACAACTTCAACAACATAGTCACTAAACGGAAGTTTAGTCCTTTTGTCCATGCATGCTGTCAAAAACTCCTTTTTAGGGACAGGCACCTTCAACAAATCGTTCAAAAAACATAAAGGTTGAAGTTTAAAAATAATAAGATTTCCAAGCTCTGATAAAAGTTTCTATTAGAAAAAAGACGAAGTCCACACCTGCTGAATGCCTAATACCCAGTTTGTTGATATGCCGGATATGCTGGCAGGGGATTTCTGCCTTCCAGATCTGCACTGACGGCCAAGCAGGGGAGCAAAGGAGGTCGACTCTGATCGCAGCACTCAAAAACAGAACAAAGATGAAAATCAAGCCTGTAAATGTCGGATTCTGCAGCCGAAATCTCCTCCTAACAGCTCGACCCCTTTCTTCCCAACCCATCTCTTCATTCTCTTTTCTGCATATCCCGCCCATCTCCAGCATCATTTGTGGCCCAAATATGTTGTCTCTTGCTTAGAAATCTTCTATCTAAACCAGCTACATACTTACCCGGCTCAGAAATCTTCGATCAACACCAGCTACATCCTTGGCTCTGCATATCCGGCTGCAAAGGTTCTTTAGGGCTAACCTTATCTCCTTAGACAATTCAACGGATTCGGCACTTTAGGGCTATTTTTACCTCTTTAGGGTTAAATGAGGGTTTTTTAGGGTTTTTTAAAGAACGGGAGTCTGTCTGGGCCGTCCAACTTCTAGACCAAATCTGGACCGCCCAATTTAGGGCGTGATGCACTACTTACACCAAAACATTATAATATAAGATTTTTAAACATTATTACGTCATTACATTATCAAATAACTTATCAATTCGTAACTTCATTAAAACAAGGTACTTATTAGTCTCAGTTATCACAACATTTAATTTATCAAAATTTAACAGTTCCATATACAATTATCCTTCAAGTACTCTTCATTCCTTGCAACACATTCCAACAAAATTTGTGTTGCAAGTCTTCGTAGCTCGACCTCCTTGCCCTCCGGAGCGCTCTATTGGCCTGCAGGTCGACACTACGTTAGTACCATTTTAATTATTAATAAAATTATGGTTATAAGGGAACCACCCCATCTATCTACATGGATGCATGACTAATCTCCCGGCGTAGGAAGAGGGTGCTTCTTCCATCGTGGTCGTGGAGACAGCGCCCTATAATGCCTATATGACGCTCATGCCTACACCTTTAGTTGCCCAAGCGTGGAGGATAGGGTCCTTCCCGTATTTGGGGCGTGAAGGATAGGGTCCTCCCCGTAGGCATTGACTAGAGGTGCTTTCCTATCAATGCATGCCTAAATGGCCTCTTATCTCTCGAGGTCATCTACTTCCGTGGGACGGAAGTAGACTTTTTAATCTACCATCCAAGCAAAACCGCGGTCATGCCTACAATGACATTACACCACGTCCTAGAGATCGCCGTAGTGGTCCCATCATCGGTAACAACGCATGCAACCCATACCTAGCATAGGTTGCATGCGTAGATTAATCTTAACTACACATGAATTAATCTAAACACAAATCGACATGCCTGAGCCAATTTCTTCGGAGATGACCTTGCCGTCCCATTGCTCCATAAACTGGGGGTACTGCTTTAATAGATCCTTCTTAAGTATCCATGTCGCGTCTTCCACCGGCAAGTGTTTCCACTTGACCAAATATTGAGAAACTCTGATCTCCTTGTTTTCTTGAAAGCTTTATCAAGAATCAATTCTGGAACTATTTCCAGCTGCTCTTCTGTCATTTCCAACAACGTTGGAGTGTCCAAGACTTCATCTGGATTTGGAGTATGCTTCTTCAACAAACTCACGTGAAAGACTTTATGAATCTTTAGGTGTGCTGGCAAGTCTAACTTGTAGGATTGGTTACCTACTCTCTTGACTATTCCAAAAGGTCCAGCCCACCTTGGAGCAAGCTTCTTACAATTTCCGATGTGGAGCTTCGCCTGCTTCACTTTGATCTTGAGCCAAACGTTGTCGCCAACTTGGAACTCTCTGACCGTCCGATGCTTGTCGGCGACGCTCTTTTGTCGACTCCTTGCTGCAAGAAGATATCCTCGGACCTCTTCTACCAGCTGCTGCATATCGGCCAACATTTGCTGCGAAACCTCTACTTTTGACACGGGATTGTGCCAAGTGTCTGGAGTTAGACATTGGTAGCCATAGTTGATCATGAACGGCGACATCTGGGATGATTCCTGCTTGGTGCTATTATAAGCGAACTCAACCAAGTGAATATACTCTTCCCACATACTCTGCTTGTTCCAGACATAGTTTTGTAGCATATCTTCTAAAATTCTGTTGGTCCGTTCTGTTTGCCCATCCGTCTGAGGATGATAGGCCGTGCTCATGGATAGCTTCGTCTGAATCGTCGCAAAAAGATCTTGCCAAAAGACACTCACGAACTTCGGGTCTCTGTCGGAGATGATCTCTCTCGGCATGCCATGGAGCCTGAAGATTTCTTTGGTGAAGAGCTTCGATGTATCCATAGCTGTGTCGGTGGTCCTGCAAGGCACAAAGTGTGCCATCTTCGACAACTTGTCGACTACAACCAAAGGCATCTTTCCCTCTTACTGTCCTCGGGAGCCCTATTATGAAGGTTATACTGATGACCTCCCACTTAGCGTTCGGCACCGCTAATGGTTCCAATGCCCCTGAAATTCGAAGCTGCTCTGCCTTCGTCTGCTGACACAGCTGACACTCTTTGATGTAGCGAGCTATCTGCTTCTTCATCCCTGGCCAATAATAGCTGCTGCGCACTTTGAAATATGTCTTCATAAATCCTGCGTGGCCAGCTATTGGACTGTTGTGGGTGTCGTGGAGAATCAACTTTCTCATCCCTGATGATTCAGGCACACACAACTTGTTCTTATGGTACAAAAGGTTACCTTCCTTCTTAAAATTCTTGAAGGTTTCCCTCTCCTTATCTGTTCTTGCCTCCTTGCACAAGCTCGCCCATACTTCCTTGAAGTCTGCATCTGTCGGCAAGGTTTCTTCGATCTTCTTACCAAAGTCGTTGTTGAGCGTCGAGATTGCATTGCAGTGCACTCTTGTTGTCAGAGGATGCCTTGAAAGCGCATCTGCTACCACATTGAGCTTCCCCGGCTTATAAACTATATCAAAGTCATATTCTTCGAGGAACTCCATCCACCTTCGCTGCCTCAGGTTGAGATGTGGTTGCGTGAATACATATTGGAGGCTCTGATGATCTGTGTCCAACTGGAACTTCCTCCCCAACAGGTAGTGCCTCCAAATTCTTAGTGCTCTGACAACTGCAAGCAATTCTTTGTCGTGCGTTGGGTAGCGCGTTTCGGCGTCGTTCATCTTTCGGGAATCATAGGCTACTACTCGCTCTTCCTGCATGAGCACTACACCTCTATCTTGCTTGCATCTGTCGCCACAAGCTTGCCCTTCTCTGGGTCTGGCAGGGTCAAGACGGGGGCGGTTGTCAAAGCTTCCTTCAACAATTCAAACCCTACTTGGGCTTTCTTGTGCCAATGATCTGCCCAATCCTTCACTTTTTCCGCCCTCGTCAAGTCCATTAGCGGGGCCGCTATCTTTGCAAAGTTCTTCACAAACTTCCTGTAGTACCCTGCTAGGCCAAGAAAGCTTCTGACCTCATGGACATTCTTTGGTGCCGACCACTGTATGACTGCTTCAATCTTGGCAGGATCCGTCGAAATTCCTTCTGCTGAGATCACATGATCCAGGTATTCCACCTTCTCCGTTGCGAAGTGGCACTTCGACAACTTGACGTACAACTGGTGCCTCCTTAGCTTCTCGAGCACTCTCCTTAGGTGTTGTACGTGTTCCTCCAGGGATCTGCTATACACTAGAATATCATCAAAGAATACTATCACAAAAGTATCCAAGAACTCCCTGAAGATGTCGTTTGAGCCTCATGAACGTTGCTGGGGCGTTCGATAAGCCGAAAGACATTACTGTGAACTCATAGTGCCCATACCGCATTCTGAAGGCGGTTTTGTGGATGTCTTCTTCCTTGATCCTTATCTGATGATAGCCTGACCTTGAAGCTGATCCATCAAATCATCCGATCTGGGGAGCGCATACTTATTCTTGATGGTGTGCTTGTTCAACTGCCTGTAATCTATGCACATCCTCAAGCTGCCATCCTTCTTCTTCACAAAAAGAATGGGTGCCCCAAACACACTCACCCCGGTTTTTGGTCCACTGTTGAAAACATCAGTTTTGGTAGGTCTACATGTCCTGTTTTCAAAGAATCCTACATGTGGATTTGTGAAGGTATGGTTTTGTTCGATAATGGTGTTCTTTTTTCAGTGGACTAAAACATCCACTGTTGTTTTGTAGTTTCTTCTATTGTGACATGTCATTTTATAATACAATCCACTGTAGGAAAGAGTACTTGAATTTCTACATGTCTAATAATTCTATTGTCACTTGTCTTTATAGATGTAGGAAAGAATATTTGATTCTCTACATGTCCTATACTTCCATTCACATGTCTTTATAGTAGTAGGACAGAGTACTTTATTTGCTAAGGCATTGTAGGAAAGAATACATGAATTACGACATGTGTAATACTTCTATTCTCACATGTCTTTATAGAAGTATGAAAGAGTACTTGATTCTCTACATGTCCTATCCTTCCATATCACGGGTCTTTATAGTGGTAGGACAGAGTACTTGATTTGCTACATGTGATGCACGTGCACGATCACATGTTCTTATACTAGTATTCCATGTAACACAAGTTACTTCAACTACTTCAATTACTTAACACCTATTTTTGCATAACGTGGGCACCAACATGCCAAGGTGGCTCTAACATGCCACCTAGGCTCAAACATGCCAAGGTGGCTCCAACATGCCACCTAGGCTCCAACATGACAAAATGGCTCAAACATGCCACCTAGGCTCCAACGTCCTCAAACATGCCACGTAGGCTCCAACATGCCACCTATGCTCCAACTTGCCAAGGTGGCTCAAATATGCCACGTGGGCTCCAACATGCCACCTAGGCTCCAACATTCCTAGGTGGCTCAAACATGCCACATAGGCTCAAACATGCCATGCAGGCTCACTTAGGCTCCAACATGCCAAGGTGGCTCCAACATGCCACCTAGGCTCAAACATGCCAAGGTGGCTCAAACTTGCCACCTAGGCTGCAACATGACAAAATGGCTCAAACATGCCACCTAGGCTCCAACGCGTGCTCAAACATGCCACGCTGGCTCCCAACATACCACCTATGCTCCAACTTGCCAAGGTGGCTCAAATATGCCACGTGGGCTCCAACATGCCTAGGTGGCTCAAACATGCCATCTAGGCTCCAACATGCCACCCAGGCTCAAACATGCCAGGTGGCTCAAACATGCCAAGGTGGGCTCAAACATGCCACCTAGGCTCCAACATGCCAAGGTGGCTCAAACATGCCACGTGGACTCCATAATGCCACGTGGGCTCCAACATGCCAAGGTGGCTCCAACATGCCATGCAGGCTCCAACATGCCAAGGTGGCTCCGGCATGCCACCTAGTCTCAAGCATGCCACCTAGGCACCCCAAGTGGTGACATGGCATGCCAAGTAAGCAAGGTCAAGTTTTGACTAGGCCAAAAAACCAAAGATGTCCGATGTTGGCAAATTTTAGGTGACATGGCTAGATGATGGTGACATGGACCTTGGATGTGCTGCAAACACCGGGCAGGCACCTCGACGGCGGCCCCTTTCTTGTGAAGGGGAGTCTCCGAAAGGTATATATGCTGGTGCATTTTCTCTTGCGTATGCAGCGTCATGCTGCACATCCTGCCAAGATTTCACCTTTTTTCGAGACCCGGATTTTTATCTGTGCTTTTCTTTGTGTTTATGCTCCGGAAATTCATAATTAATGCATGGGGCAGGGAAAAATCCTGGTTTTCAGCCAGCTAGCTTGCCAAGTGGCCCCGAGAGTATAGGAAAATCCCCGGTATTTCCGGATGAGTTTTAGACCCTCGATTTTTTATTGGGATGGCCACCGTTGGCCTTGACAGGGTTTAGACCACGTTTTCGATTTTGGGGCATGGAGGAGGCCCCGGATTGGCGAACCGACCTCGCCGCGTCGTCCGGAATGGCGAAATTACCCTAGGGGACAAGTTTCACGACGAGTTTTCCCAGGGGATCAATCACTTACCCCTCACTAGGAGGTATTCAGCATCCACCTCCATGCCAATTGACTACAAGTGTGTAGTAAACGACCTACTTTGGCGTTTCTTGGAGAGGGGGTGGTCTTCTGCCCACGAAACTTGGTCCCCTAGGTAATGGGGATGTTCCAGGTCCATTGGCGGAGCCAGTTCTCGGTTCCGGAGTGGGGGTCCAGCCTGTCCTCAGCCCCCAGCTTGGACTAGCCTGCAAGAACAAGATACTTGGGGTTCACCCTGAGGCCCTGGTAGAAGATTGAAGTGACAATAGGAGCACTAGGACTGCTAGGTGGTATACATGTGACCACGGAGAAGAAAAGCTAGCTCCACTGCTCAGTAGGACGTTACCGACCCGGTGGCCTCCGAAAGGGGGTTGGCTCGGAAGCTCGTCTCATGCCTCTGCTTGTGCTTCTATTGTCGGTGCATTTTCTCTTGCGTGTGCAGCGTCATGTTGCATATCCTGCCAAGATTTCACCTTTTTTCGAGACCCGGATTTTTATCTGTGTTTTTTTTTGTGTTTATGCTCCGGAAATTCATAATTAATGCATGGGGCGGGGAAAAATCCTGATTTTCAGCCAGCTGGCTTGCCAAGTGGCATGGCGTCTGAGGAAAATCCCCGGTATTTTCGGGCGAGCTTTAGACCCTCGATTTTTGATTGGGATGGCCACCGTTGGCCCTGACAGGGTTTAGACCACGTTTTCGATTTTGGGGCATGGAGGAGGCCCCGGATTGGCGATCCGACCTCTCCACATCGTCTGGAACGCCGAAATTACCCTAGAGGACAAGTTTCACGACGAGTTTTCCCAGGGGATCAATCACTTACCCCCCACTAGGAGGTATTCAGCATCCACCTCCATGCCAATTGACTACAAGTGTGTAGTAAACGACCTACTTTGGCGTTTCTTGGAGAGGGGGTGGTCTTCTGCCCACGAAACTTGGTCTCCTAGGTAATGGGGATGTTCCGGGTCCATTGGCAGAGCCAGTTCTCAGTTCCGGAGTGGGGGTCCAGCCCGTCCTCAGCCCCCAGCTTGGACTAGCCTGCGAGAACAAGATACTTGGGGTCACCCTGAGGCCCTCGTAGAAGATCGAAGTGAGAATAGCAGCACTAGGACTGCTAGGTATGTGACCACGGAGAAGCAAAGCTAGCTCCACTGCCCAGTAGGACGTTACCGACCCGGTGGCCTCCGGAAGGGGGTTGGCTCGGAAGCTCGTCTCATGCCTCTGCTTGTGCTTCTATTGCCAGTGCATTTTCTCTTGCGTGTGCAGCGTCATGCTGCACATCCTGCCAAGATTTCACCTTTTTTCGAGACCCGGATTTTTATCTGTGCTTTTCTTTGTGTTTATGATCCGGAAATTCATTATTAATGCATGGGGCAAGAAAAAATCATGGTTTTCAGCCAGCTGGCTTGCCAAGTGGCCCCGTCTGAGGAAAATCCCGGTATTTCGGGTGAGCTTTAGACCCTCGATTTTTATTGGGATGGCCACCGTTGGCCCACGGCAGTTTTAGACCACGTTTTTTATTTTGGGGCATGGAGGAGGCCCCGGATTGGCGATCCGACCTCTCCATGTCATCCGAACGCCAAAAATTACCCTAGGGGACAAATTCCACGACCCTCTTGATCGAGGAGCATCCCGAATGTAAATCCTACCAAACCCTAGGGTTTGGTAGGGTTTACATCTCGGCGTCAAGATGGAGACTAACACATCCCAAACTTTGCATGGAGTTCTCATTGTATGCTCACGGGACCATGCCCGAGAGATGGGGTCAAATCCCCCCCGCGACATGCTTTTCCAGACTCCCCTTCAAACGGAAAGGGGCTTGTGAAGGAGTCTCCTCCCAAGGTATCTTTGCCGCACCGGAAATTTGGCTCGTCTCCCGGTGCCATGAGGGTAATCCGGCCGCGGGTATTCCACGTCCGGATCCTGGGCCCTCCGGGTCATCCAGAGCATCCCGAATGTAAACCCTATCAAACCCTAGGGTTTGCTAGGGGTTTACATCTCGAGCGTCAAAGACGGAGACTCACACATCCGAAACTTTGCATGGAGTTCTCGTGTATGCTCACGGGGACCATGCCCCAGAGATGGGGTCGAATCCCCCCACAGCGGCATGCATTTTTCGAACTCCCCTTCACTTGGAAAGGGGCTTGTGAAGGGGAGTCTCCAAAAGGTATCTTTGCAGACCGAAATTTGGCTCTGTCTCCCGTGCCATGTGGGTAATCCGGCCGCGGGTATTCCACGTCGGATCCGGGCCCTCACGGGTCATCCTGGACATCCCTGAATGTAAACCCTATCAAACCCTAGGGTTTGCTAGGGTTTACATCTCGAAAGGTCAAGGCGGAGACTCACACATCCGAAACTTTGCATGGAGTTCTCGTGTATGCTCACGGGGACCATGCCCATGAGATGGGGTCGAATCCCCTGCTAACCAAAGGCATGCTTTTCCAGACTCCCCTTCACTGGAAAGGGGCGCCAAAATAGCTCATGTCCAACACGTTCCTAGTGAATTGGCCTTAGCGGAGGGTGCGAGAATCTTTGCCATGTAGAGGGTTAGTGTAATACATTTCTTTGCAAAAAATGACCGTGTAACTTGGTCTCTAGGGTAATTTCGCTGTTTCGGACAACATGGCGAAGTCAAATCTCCATTCCGGAGTCTTTGTACTGCACCCAAAATTTGCCAACATCACCCAATGAAAAGACCAAAGATGGACATCTTTTCATTTTTGGCCTAGTCAAAACTCGACCTTGCTTACTTGGCATGCCATGTCACCACTTGGAGTGCCTAGGTGGCATGCTTGAGCCTAGGTGGCATGCCTGAGCCACCTTGGCATGTTGGAGCCTAGGTGGCATGTTGGAGCCCGCGTGGCATATTGGAGTCACCATAGCATGTTGGAGCCTAGGTGGCATGTTAGAGCCTAGATGGCATGTTTGAGCCACCTTGGCATGTTGGAGCCTAGGTGGCATGTTGGAGCCTGCGTGGCATGTTTGAGCCACCTTGGCATGTTGGTGCCTAGGTGGCATGTTTGAGCCACCTTGGCATGTTGGAGACTAGGTGGCATGTTGGAGCCGGCATAGCATGTTGGAGTCACCATAGCATGTTTGAGCCTAGGTGGCCACCCCAAATTGTTGCGCATGCAACATTATTATACTAGACACTCATTACAAGTACTTGGTCTAGAAGAATATGGCGTGAACTTAAACTTATGATTCTGGTTTGGCTGCTCTTTACAAATATTTTTGGAGTATCTATGGAAATAACATGATATTCTCCATTCAAGTTTTAAGATATGGTGAGATGGCAATATAAAATATGGTTCATATCATAGTTTAACTAATGAGCATGTGTGACATAGAAAAACTAGAAGCTCATCATTTGTCAGCAATACTTGAAGCGTAAAGAACATCCTACATAGGATAAGCGGATCTGAGCACATTTGGATATTGAAATCTAGAAAAGGACAAGTTATGATCTAGGTTGAAACGTTGATGGTTGGATTAACCTAGGTTCCTAATATTTCAAGGCAAAGACTTCTTAGGGAAAACCTTTTAATGGTCTAAATATATAAGGTTTATCCCTGAAGTTTTTCGATCCAATGAAGGAAACAGGTTGGAGCCATTTTTGATTCAATCATGCCGACCAAATGAGACCTGAGCACATATGTACAAAGGATGTTCGGTGGTTGCTAGACCGCCAGATTCCGGCCTATAAAATAAGATAAAATCATGTAAATATATAATGAGTGAATAGCATTCATGCATAGGAGGTAGATTCAGTGATAAGTATCACAGCTATAATGTTTACATCATTCCCAAATGAATAGTGTATTGCTATAGTGATTTGCGAAATAAATTCAATGGTCAAGTTAATATAGATAGAAATATCTACTTGATGTCTATTGCTGTGTATGGCATCATTTATAAACTAGGATGATTGAAATTAATGTAAATGCAACGATTGAAATGAGTTTAAATGATTAAGTTTGAGGTAAAATCGAAAAGGAAATTACTTCTGGCGCATCCCTATTAGGGACTTCCGAACCCTTGGCTTTGCTTTGTGGCAAGTAGAGACGAAATTTGTTTGGCCTTATTTAACCCAATTTCATCCTTTGTGGAAAAGGCACCTTTCCTTTCTTCAGAAATTGCCCAAGTCCGACCTTGGATTTGTCTTCTAGTGAGCTTGTCATGTAGCACTTGATCTTTGTATGGTACCACAATTTCAGTTTATCCCCGTAGCTCAAAGCAATCAACCAAGAAACATCACGCTCGTGCCGTAATGGGAATGGCATGCACCCTACAGATTGAAGCCAATTCCTGTGACATAGCAAATCCAGTTTTTTAAAATGAGGATACCCTCCCCATTATAAGGTCATGAACATTTTTTCTTGACCTTAGTGGAAAAAAAAATTATAAGGTCATGAACATCTTTTTCTTCACCTTAGTGGGGAAAAAAAATTGAACTGTTATTTTGGCACTCGCATTGGCTATGGTGGCTCGGCCCTGCTATGGAACTGATAGTCCTATTCAAATAGGCCAGACTTTTCCCTATAATTATCCTATACCAGATCAAGAAGGAACGTTATTTTGGCATGGCGCATATTTCATGGCTTAAGTGTACTATCCGTGGCGCCATTATAATAGATCCTCCGGCACATCACATGATGCCGTCAACCTGACACTAACATTTGTTTTCTGGCCAGGGTCACATGTTCCTGTCATATAAGGAATTCCACATTGCAAAAGAAGAGTGAATGCAAGAATATGCGCGGCGCCTGCGATCCGGCAGAGAGATTGCTCCCAAGTGCCAAAAAATCAAGCACTGCCATCGCTAAAATCCCTATTGACGGAAATGCTTCTAGCCGATGCAGGAGCCCGTGGAATGGATTGCTATCGACAAGGCTCCTTCCCTGCCAAAATTTGGCAGTGACCCCTTCCCTTTCTATCATAAGGATGAGAATTAAAATACGTTGGAAAAAAATGCCCCATTAAATGGTTGAAAACAATGGTCCAGATTTGGTTGAGATGGACGGTCGAGATGGTGATCTTGGTAGTGTATTCCTATTGGTTTACTACTTTTCCGCCTACCTTATGCTTTGCCGATTACGTCCTTCGCCTGCTCTGTGCCCTGCCGATTACCCTAAACCTTTGCCTAATCTGTGTGTCGATGGCTTTCTTCTTGGTGATGGCGATGGTAGACGCTCAGCTGGCGATGGCGCTCATTCTTCAAAAATCAAAGCTAGAAGCTGGAGGCCTAAAGATCCAATGTTGCCGTCAATCTGTTCTGATGCAGCCACTCCAGAAACCAGGATTAAGATCGAAATGGAAGCTTCAAGCTTCCAAGGCGTGAGATGTTTCACCCCTTTCTTGTTATTTTTATCTTTGATTTAAGCTGATTTAACCTCAAACCTGACACTTTTGCTCCCTCTTTTTTTAGCATGCAAAGGAGCCGAGCTGTTCTTGGAGTTTTGCAAGGGATTTCTGCTAGTATTGGAGCTTAAATTATTTTATTTGCAGATCATGGGCTGGTATAGCAGGTTACAGAGATGTTCTTGCAGAAAAGAAAAAAGCAAAGGGCCAGATGTCTCTACATGTCCACTGTCATATTAGTGGGGGCCATTGGCTTCTAGACGCCATAGCCAAGTTCAGATTCTACATCTTCAGAAAGGAGCTACCAGTGGTAGGATCACTAAAACTAGACTGTGATTTGTTGACTACAAATTGAATCCTAAATTAAACCACGTTGCAGGTTTTAGAAGCTTTCGGACATGATTTCATCAAGCTCGCTTCGGAGACACCACAGTAATCATCTGAAACCTCCTCAATTGCAAAGGAGATCCAGTTTAATATTTCTAAATAGACAAAGTGTTTTGATTGGCGTAGCTGGACAAGGCTTTGGTATGGGTATATTTCCACTCTAATTTGAAGGAGATAACAGAGGAGGAACGTGGGGACCTCTTTTTCGTCATGCGTTAGAGTAAGTATTTGAATCCGATGCAGTTAGGAAGATCTAAGCTGCAAATTAATGAAGGGATTAAGGACTAAATAAGTATTTATTTGTTGGAGCAGGGTGTTTATGATGAATTTGCAAAACAAGCGATTCAAGAAACGTTATCAGAAATAGAGGCCATGTGGTGGAAGAGGTGCTCATTTCCGTGCGAATGCTGCAGCAAACATGATCTGATTCCGGTGCCAGATCTTTGTTTGAAGAGGAGAACGTGGACGACGGCAAAGCACTCGCTTGATCTTCCACAGTACCAACAACCTTTGTAAAGCCATGGCCCCAAATTTTTGTACATATGATTCATATTGTGAATGTAAGGTAAAGAGCCACGTTTGCCTGTGAAATTTGTTTCTGTTATAGTTTCTTACAAGATTTATTTTTGGTCAGAATACATAGAGGAAAGTGTTGTAGCAGTACTATTGGATGGTGGCGCAGATCCTATAAAATCAGACAATTTTGTACATCACTTAGATGTCTATTAATTTAATAATAGGCAAACCATAGAATTTTAATGTTTCAAATAATGCAAAGATTGGCAACGTGTTGTCTTATGTTTTCTGAGTTTTTCTCCCAAAACAATAACAAGCCTAATCTTCTAGATTACCTTCTTATATAAATTAGTGACAGAATTTAGAATTTGGATTTTTATGCCTTGTGGGTTTGTTTGGGTTCGATTCCCAAAAGGCTTCCTAATTTTAAAATAAACAAAATCAATAAATAATTCATGATATATTTATGATATATTTACTTTTAAATTTTGGTATATACTATTTTTTTTTTATTGTGTGCCACGTGTTGACATTTCATTAGTTAAAATAATATTTTATAATTTAAAAAAGTATGCCACGTGTTAATATTTCATTGGTTAAAAAGCACATTAGAAACAACACCTCGTTTTTTTCAACATGTCATAATAATGCTTTTCTATATGTCCTAATTTCACAAAAACAATAGTTAATAGCATAAAAAATAATAGCTAGCTTTAAGTAACACATGTGGTACTTTGCTAAATAACATGTAATTTTTTTTTTAAAACCATCCTATTTTGATGTTGTAGTTTTATTTTTCACGTGTAGTAATATCTAAACCTACGTGTGTTACTTAGAAGACAAACAACGTGTGGCTCCTCCAAAAACAACAGTCAAGAAAAAACCACACATTGACAAAAATTCGCTAAAAACAATAGTAAAAAAAAGACACGTTGAAAAAAAAAAAAAAAACCATGGTGGGAAATTTTTGCCAAAAACCACTGTCCCTTTGTGCAAATCCGGATAAACGGGCCACGTGGACTTTTGGGGCCATTTTGGTGTTGTTTTTGGCATAAAACAACACTTCCGTACAACTAAAAAACAACTGTGGACCAAAAATTGGGGTCAGTGTGAAATGGTGAGACGCTAGGTCTAATGAACCCTAGGTTAAACAACTCCTGCAATTGCTTCTTCAACTCGGTCAGCTCTTGCGTCGTCATCCTGTACGGAGCTTTACTCATCGGCTTCGTACCTGGTTCGAGTGCTATCTCACACTCGACTCCCCTGTAAGGAGGAAGCTGCTCGATCTCATCTGGGAAGAGATCGTGGAACTCCGTGATCAACTTAGCTATTTGCTTGGGCAACTTGCTGAGCCCCTTATATTCCTTGCTTTCTTCTGACTCGGACTCTTCGATGTCAAGCTTGAAGATATATGCTACCTGCTCGCTCTTTATGCACTTGAGCAGCTGCTTACTAGACATACACTGCATGATGGGGACAACTTCTTTACCTGTGATCTCTATGATCTTGCCGTTGGGCGCTGTGAGGGTCACTTTCCGCTTCCCACAATCAATGAGGGCTCCTCCTGATCCAAGATACTCCATTCCAATGATCAAGTCGTACTTCCCAATGCTCATCACTTCTGCCCCCATTTGAACGTTGATTCCTGGCAAGTCGATGTCGAAGTTTATCCTCTTGCCTGCCGTGTGTCTCACTGCCCCACTTGCTAACACTACGAATCTCGGCTTTGACTTTAATGGCTTGAGCTTCAACATCTCAACCATTCTTGGGGACTTTGATTGTGGGAGCTCCCCGAGTCTATCAGGACTATGAAAGACTTGGCCTTGGCCTTTCCTACTGTGGAGATTACCTTATACTGATTTTCTGCTTGTTCTGTATCTATGGCAGCAAAAATGTGACACTCATTCTAAATATAGTCGCGTGCTTCTCCTTTGTCGTCGTCGGAAAGTGTCCCATCCACCTAACTCTGCTAATCTTTGCACTCATGGCCGAAGGGCGATTCGGCTGTGGGCTTTGGTGGAAGCACAAAACAAAAGCTGTTTCTCTATGCACTCCTGCCTCTTCTCCTTGGGCATTGCTTGCAAAAAGGACCGCACTGCTTTGGAGTAGTTTGACCCTTCCTACTTATCCTTGAAGGATACCTGTTTCTTCTCCTGCTGCTTCCCATAGTTGGCGCTATATGGAGCCTTTGTTGGACCTGGGCTAGTTGCTCTAGGGCTATAGCTTCCTGTTGCTTTGCCCCTATCCTGATAGTACTGCTGCTTCTGCCCGCTGTTCTGAGGCCCCGTTCCTTGCAAGCTTATTGCCTTGGATTCTGCTTCTGACACCGTCTTAGGGTTTATTGCTCTTACTAGCTCTTCGTTCAACCCTTCTATGTATCCTTCCACTGCGCGCCTTTCGCTCAACTTGGGCACATACAATCTGAGTCTCATGAACTCATCTGTGTACTTTTGCACGGACCTGTTGCTCTGCTGCAATCGGTGAAACTCTTTGCATCATGTGGCACTTATGTTCCTTTGGCACGTAGTGGCGGCAGATGCCTTAGCAAACTTCTTGAACACCTGAACCGTCCCTGTTTAGGACATGGGCCTTGGCATAGCCCTTCCACCAAATGCGAGCTGCTCCCTTGAGGTTGGCTGTTGCCACCCTGCATTTGTCCTTGTCTTTCATCTTTGTAAGTTGCCATACTCTCTCATCTCATCTAGCCATGCCTCTGCTTCCATCCGGACTGTTATCTCCAGAGAATTGCTCCAAGTTTCTTGCTTTCCATACATTGCTGATCGTTGAGTCTACCTTCTTACGGTAGTCAGGGTCTTTGAGTCTTTGGGCTGCCATCCCTATGGTCCTCCGCACTCTCTGCCTCTTCCTCGGAATCAGTCGAATCCG
Organism: Isoetes taiwanensis; assembly: GCA_021234155.1. Lineage (NCBI taxonomy): Eukaryota > Viridiplantae > Streptophyta > Lycopodiopsida > Isoetales > Isoetaceae > Isoetes > Isoetes taiwanensis. The sequence goes on from JAJEKV010000002.1 coordinate 44,383,107, forward strand.
AGCTTGAGTCGGAGGATTCCGTCTTTGGGGACCTCCTTCTCTTGCTCTTCCTCTTATCTTTTCCGCCTTTTGAGCTGGTGCTTGCGACAGCCCCAGGCGTTGCCATCTGGACCAACTCACGCTTGTCTTTGCCAAGAAGGCCTTTATCGATCGAGATCTGTTCTCATCGTGATATCTCTTCTTCGGGGTCATGGGGCGAATTCCTCGTATAAGTTCCTTCTTTGGGTGCGGCTGGTAGGAATCTGTTCATCCCTATGGGCTCGCCGTTCTTGTTCGATTTGTGCACGGACCTCTAGCCTGCACACACAAGTAGATCATGGCCTTATTACGATTAGCTTTATTTGTTCTATTGCATTATATGTGTTTGTTGGTATAGTTGTGGAACAAAATACATCAACAAAACATTTAGAGTGCAAAAGAAAATGTATTTATATACATATAATAATATCTAAATACAATGCCTCAGGGATTAAGAGTCTAACTATTCTTGAAATGCTGGTAGGATGGATTATCACGAAGAAACTTCTTAACTTGGAGTTAGTTCCTACGGGCGTCCCAAGTTCTGAGATGTTGGTTGATGTCTGCCTTACAAAGTTTGCACCAAGTCTTCTACCACAACGATTGGGACGTGTAGGCGCGGTCCTTTGCTGCTAGTCTTCCACAGTAAAATCGGTAGGGTATGGCGAAGTCGAAGATGTCAAGTGCCATCGTTCTCTTGACTAGGATGACATGGTCAACTGTTGTGAGTAGTCGAGCATGCACGCTAAAGCGAGGAGAGTCGCGATGAGCATGAACACTCCTTCTTAAGCCCCTTGAGCTGAACTTGCGGTGTGTGACCGCTATCCTTCAAATCCATCGTTGAGAGGAAGATAATACCTCAATGACCTGTCCTTTTGCTTTGAAGATTAAATGCGTCCCCTCGGCCACCGGCTCTATGTCTTCCGGCATATTAAATTAAGCGTCAATCTACGTGAATTCTCTGTAATCTCGGTAGCGATGAGATTAAATGCGGGTCGATCTCACCTCTTTGCTGGTGTCGAAGAGCTCGGCATCAAAATATTCGTGGTCTTGCCACGGATCCCCATCCATTCTTGGATGGCGTAGAACTCTTCTTCAGTCGGCAGGTCCCGAGCTTCCATTATTTGCCAGATGCTGCTGTAGGCTTGGATGTCTGAAGTCGACTCCCTGGTGTAGGTGTCGGCTTCTCTTACCTGAATTGGGAAGTCGAAAACTCCCCGGACAATGAAATCATCCAGATCTGGTTGTTGCCAAAGGAGATGTAGCAACTCGTCGAGTCGGTACTCCCTGTCTCTGCATTCGGGGAGGTTCTGGATGTCGTTGAGGAGCAGGTACTCCTGGCCGTCGATGATGATGGGGGCTAGGCTTGTGATATCTAGCCCGAGTGGGGGAGCAAGCCGGTCCCGTTCGAAAATTGGTATCTCCTGTTCTGATAGTTGCCGCTCTTCTTCTGGGTCGAGCTCGACGTAGTCCTCGTCATCAGATTCCTCGTCTTCGGCTCTTCATTCTTGCTCCTGTTGATACTGCAAAAGGAGCTGACCTTCTGCTGAGGAGGCTAAGGGGTCTACATCCATGGGGGGAATAGAGGTTTCCCCAATGGGGTTCTGGGCATGGTGGGAAAGGAAAATAGCTAGGGCGGCGGTGTAGGAGAAATACTTGGTCCTATCAACGGTCAAGACCATGTAGTATGGCAACCTCTGAGCCTTGTTAGTCAAATACTTGGCAATGTTGAGAACATCACCCAAGGCTGCTTGGAGGGATGAACTCTGACCTATTTTGAGGTCCAAATGGGGATTGGAAGGCTAATTTGAGGGTTTGAGCATGACTAGGACTATCTAATGAACCTATTGCAACAAACTAGAGGTCAATTGGATATGGCATGCTGGAGAAAATGCTAGGAGGTCTCACGGTGTGCGCCATGAGGCAAAACCAAAATTTGGTTTTTGGTCTGGGCGCATACCGTGAGACATTGGCCCCAATTTGGTCTAGACTTATCTAAACAAGGTGAACTAAAGGTCAAAACGTCCCCTTACTTGGCCGATTTGGAGATGTTTTGGACTAGTTTAGGCATGAAGGTCTCACGGTGTGCGCCAGGAGGCAAAACCAGAATTTGGTTTTTGGTCTGGGCGCATACCGTGAGACATTGGGCACTACTTGGCCTACAAATGTCCAAATTTACTAAAACAAAGGGCAATTCTTGCTAATTCGACCTAATTAATATCAATTATGCACATATAACTTACAACAGAACACTTTGTATTAATCAAAATTTTGTCATTTACAAGATTAATGGCGTTCTCCCTTAATGTAACTGGCGAGGTGCATATCTTTCTTCATTAAGGTTACCCTCTTGGCATGTACGACAGTGCAGGCTGTTGAGTCTTCAAAATGCTGCACCAGCTTCTGCTCGGTTCTTTCCTGTAATGCCAGCAGCATCTCATCCGTCACCCTCATGTCGAAGCTGTACTCTTGTATAACTTCTCTCACCAGCTGGGCGAACGGTGCGCGGGGAATAAGGAAGCCGAGTGTCGGATCTCCTTTAATGCTCGTGACTGGCTGGACTGGGCCTTCCTTTTCGCTGGCTTCTTTGGAGGAACAGGCTTCTCTGGTGGCGGCTTGAGGGTCTGCTTCTTCGATGGCCGTCCACCTTCGACAAAGGTGACCTTATTCTCCTGATAGTAGGAGTTGTAAGCCTCCCACTTCTTCATGAACTCTTTGTACGCCTTCAGCTTTTTCTGGTAGACCCTGATAGGGTCTATCACGTATGACTCCCTGGCAGGTCGAGGTGGCTTCTTGTTGTCCTTATTCTTCTCCCAAGTTGGGTATGGCGGGGGTGCCTGCACCTGCTGACTCTGCTCTCCCTCCTCTTGGGCTGGCTGGTCCTCACCTTGGGGCTTAGAAGAACTCCCACCTTCTAAGTTAGGGTTGAAGTCTTCGTCATCAGGAGTCATCCAAGCCGAAGGCTGGTTGGTCGGCCAAGGCGCTCTTGAGGTCTTCTTAATTCTTCTCTTGGGCTGCTCCACGTTCTTGCCCTTGAGCTTCTTCTTTTCTTCGGCCTCCTTTTCTTCCCGCTTCCTCTTCTTGTCGGCCTTCTTCTTCTCTCGGCGCCGCTCCTTCGCCTCGTGCTTTCGAATCCAAGCCGCGAGTTCTTCCTCCAGGGTCGGCTCGGGGTTCGGCTCGGGAGTCGGTTCCCTCTGCTCTTCGTGTGCCTTTGCCTCCTGCTCTCGCTCGGCCTTATCTTGCTTCTCCTTCTCCATCTGCTCGAGTACTCTATGGATTTCGTCGTCGCCTTCCATTTCCTCGAGCACTTCTGTCGAGGCCTCCGAGTGCATCTCCTCTTGGTCTACCTGCTGGTCTAGATCACATTGCGATGATGTCGGCCCGGGTTATCTTAATAACTCCCTGGGGATCCCTCTCCCTGGTGCTCCTCTGAAATTGTTCCCTCACTTGATGAAGGTTGGTCTCCTCCGCAAAGAAGGCGGCTCTCGAAGCATCTCTTTGGGCTGGGCAGCCATTTAGTCTCCTTGAGGAAGCCCGGCGGTCTGTTTGGTTCTCGCCATGTTTTATGACTTCGTCGATCCGGAGGTCGGGCCCAAAAATCGCCTCACAAAGCGGGAGCAATTTTCTAAGCGGAAAGCTACAAATGAGGGGGGTCTAGGTCTATTTATAGTTGCGCAATTTTAGGTCAAATTCTAAGTTACTCTTTTGGATGTGCCAAGGCACCCTCTTGACCTATGATATATGCTTACTTCAGACTTTTCTAATCCATTGGTCTCCGCGATTGTGCGGTGGGAGGCAAAACCAATATTTGGTTTTGGAGTGCGAAGCGCATACCATGAACATTGGCATTTTGACTAAATTATATGATTTCTAGGCATACTAGTTACGATGCCCAGCATTCTTTGGGCACACTTCAATAACCTCTAAATGTTGGGAGCATGTTCTATGTTTTCAAAGCTGTGAAAGGATTTTTATGTTGTCTTCAATATGTATCTCACGGGAACTTGTTAGGAGCATATTTTATGTTGTCTTCAATTTGTGTCCCAACTTATTTCCTGAGCTTATTTAGCAAACATTTTCCACCTAGCTATTTGCATGTCTTTTAATTAATCAAAAACATAAACATACTTATTAGTTTGCACTCCAAGTAATCGCACAATATATTTAGAGATGTTTTGATGCCCAAGGAAAATCTTAAAATGGATACTCCCGAACAATAGATGGCAAAATTGTGAAGTGTAGTTCCAAGACATTTAATCTCAAGCTATGGATTCTGAAGGGCGAAACATTCCCCAAAAGGATGTGCTTGCTTGAGCATATCCATAATGAAGACCGCAAATAATTGCAGTTCCGACTGCCAAATTTGCTTTGTTGGGCATAATATGTACTTAATGGATTCGAAGGGAAATATTCTTCAAAAGGATGTGCTTGCTCAACTGAAATGTGATATTTGTAATGAAGACCACAAATTTCGAGTAATGAAGACCCTGAGATAATTGCAATTCAAGTGTCACATTTGCTTTGTATGTACTTCATTGGGCGTGCCTCCTCCATCATCTGAGGCCCTGGATAAGGGATGCAAATTTTCCATTCTTTGCAAAATTATACCACGATTCATGATGCCAAAATGCAAGAGACTTTAGTGGGCATTCCATGTGTTTGAAAATAAAAAGTGTGATAGTAATCTGTAGAGTATTAATTGAAAAAAATGGCGGATCTTTTATGCATGAAGCAGAATTCATTATAAGCACTTGTCATACTCATTTGTAAGTCAATGCATTTTAAGTTTTCATCATTGTGATAATAATAAGTTCAATTCCCATTTATAACTTTTATTTTTAGATTGTTATGCTTCTTGTTATTTTACGTACCATTCATCACAAAGGCAAGATATAATGAAGAGCTAAAAGTGATGTTTTGGTAATGCAGCTATAAAGGAGTCACAAAAGCTCAAATACATTGATGTAGCCCGGGCACTTTCGAGTGCTCAAAGTGCTATAGCCTTGTACTCTTTATCTAAAAGCTACATGATGTACAGTTCTCATATTCACAATTGAATGCAACTTTGCTATTCCACTTCAACCTAGTAATTAATTTATTTCGTAAATACCTTATTGCCTTGCCTTCCTTTCCTTAACAGGCATGAATACAATATAAATTACCATCGTTCCATCTATATGTTGAAAAAAGCATCAATATCAAATCCTGCATTATAATATCAAAGCCATTGCATCCTTTTAGGGGAAGACACTAATACAAAACAACAAATGAGCACCTTTGCATGAAAATTGCATCTTCTTAACCTCAAGCTAGAAACCACCCTGTAGTGATGCTAAAAATGGCTGGTCAGAGAATTGAAAAAAAAAATTATGGAATAACAACTTTGAATCTAACTAAAGGTGAACAAAAAGCATAATGTAATTATATAAATCTCCAACCTCTGTATAGCTTTGGAAGGTTAAAAAATCTAAAGAACACTTATGGGATCAGCTCGGTCGGGGCGCCCTTTAGCTTTCTTCACGGGAATCTGGGCCTAAAAAAGACAAGCAAATTTGGGCTGGAAGCGATGTTTGCGGTTTTCAAACCACTGTTGAGAACTCTGTGAACACGATTGCAAATTAAACAGGAGTGTTGCATCACTCCCGTTTCAAAGATTCCCTTTAAAAAAACACCAAGTTTCTAAAATAAGCCTTTTTTGATAGTTGTTGAGAATTTCTAGAGGTTAGCATTTTTTTTCATGCCATTTTGGCCCATCATTAGGCGAAAACTTTGTACTTATGAAGCGAGAAATCATAAAAATAGCGAAATTTGCATAGACTTGAAGAGTGAAAGCATTACAAAAACAAGCACCGAATAGAAAGGAAAAAAAAAAAATACTATGTTTTTAATAAATTGTTGTACATCAATATTGAAGATTCATTGTAATAAATAATGATTATTTTAATATCACGATGATCAAAGATCTACATCATAGTCCTCCTCATTCTTTTTCTTTGCTCTCGCCATCTCGTCCTTGTTCTATCTGCTCCTTTGCTTGGAGACTTGAGTTTTGTATCCTCCTTGTCCTCTGGAATGGTAGCTAAAGCTACTTCTTTAAGCTCTGCAAAGGTTGCCTCATCGTCTAGTGAAATTTTGGAGAATGGAGAATTTTATATCTCGAGGGCGTTAGTTTAGCATAATCGGATGAAGACTTGGCCCCTAGCTCTTGATGTTCATCTGGTAAAGTAGGTAAGGCAGACCCAGTCTCATCTTCACAAAATTAACACATCCTTATCAATATCCGCGGCTACGGTTCGCGGCCCTTCTTAAGTGCACATCACGATAGTAGTACGAGAACCGGAGAAAGCATCAAGCACCCGGTCTCACGGGCGAGAACATGTCGAGGAGATGGTTGATGAGCTTTGTGGTTTCTGGTAGTGATTCTAATCTGCCTTGTGCGGTTGGGTCCTACAATTTACGTAACAACTTGCTGGAAACTCAGGGCGTTTGAGAAGTTTTGGCGGTGGCGGTGTTGAAGTGTTCCATGGTCCTCTTCCCATCAAAACTCCAATAAGCTACATGAAGGTACTCTACCTTGCTAAGCAACCTTGGTCCTCCACCATGGTAGTTGATGTTAGTTTTGTACCTAGTAAAACATTTAAAGTGATGTTTACTTAGCAAAAACAAGAACACACTTGAAAACCGAGCGGGGAAATACTATTCCGGAATACACTCGTAATCAAAGAGAAAATAGCGTATTCTGGAATAAGACTTTCTGAACAAGGTTTTCATATCACACTGGCCCCGAGAACAAAGTGGTTTTGAAAGCTGATTCTACCAAGCGGGGCATGCTTTCGAATGGAAAGTAACTAAGCGTAATGTTTAGCCATTGTGATCTGCTTGATTCCATCAATAAAAAGCATTAAACTCTAAAAATTTGAAGGGCTGGTCGTCATATCTGGCGTCTTTAAAAAGCAAACCGTGAGGAAGATCGGTAATAACCAAAGTGAAGTCACGTGGCTTAACCGTTCCGACTAGGTTCGTGCAATCACCATGAATGATTGAATATAAATTGTTTTGATCAAACATGCGGAGATCTCTAAATAGTCGGATGGTTCTAACTCAATAGTTCTTCTTTATTAACGACCACTCTTCGGTCTTTGTTCTAACCAAATGCATGAAGCCCTCGGGAAGGTCTTTGTTTTCTTTTTGCTCACGAGAAAAAACATGACAACAAGCTGTAAAGGAGATCGTGTGTGCAAAGGCGGTAATGTTGAGAGTACTTACCCGACCCTCAAAATTTGGTGCATATTGCACAATTAATTTCGTCGAGAAGTGGCTCTGAGGTAGAGTTCCTTGCACCTTTCCCATGTCTCGTTTAGGCACTCCATCAAACATGTTTGACATGTTATGGCGTTCTTTTGGTGCAAGGCGTTAAAGGAAACAATGAGTAAAAAAGTAAAGAAACAAGGCAAAGAAGAAGAAAAACAAATAAAAGTCAAGCTAAATGTGATACGGAATACAAAGCGGTTAGCTGGTGATGTTACCTCGAAACAAAATGCATTGTGTATTCGAATACACATTGCTTCTCTGAAAAAAAAGCAATGTGTATTCTGGAATACCTAATCTGAAAGAGGACATGTGTATTCGAAATACACATGGCTTCCTTTACATGGGCAATGTGTGTATTCAGATACACATTGCTTCTCTCTAGAAAAGCATTGTGTATTCGAATACCGCGATTGCCCAAATGTGAAAAAAGGTATGTGTGATACGGAATACACTATCTACCCGATGTTTTGGGACTCTAACGTCTAAAGAGTAAAGTTTGTGGCGAGATCTTACTTGTGCAATTCCTTTGACATTTCTTCTAGGCTAAACTCCTTGTCAACAACTTTTTGGAGAAGCCTTTCCAAAATCTACGTGTCGGAGAAATACACATTTCCCTCAGGGCGGTAATGGTCATTTCTTTTTGGGCACGTCAGGGTTTTTTCTTGGCTGTCTCCTTGCCCTTGCTCTTTAACTCCCTCGCTTTCGAACATTGTGAATATCTGGTCACAGGTTCCCAAATCTGTTCAAGCGATTTCCGTCAAATAGTTGGTTTGCTATTACGGAATACATTTTGTGCTTACCTTGCCATCTCTAAAAGCTAAGCTGGAACCCGGTTATGCATGGGGAATAAGAGGCGCCTTTTATTGGCCTCGTCATATTTGAGGCGACATTCAATGGCTGCGCCTCCTTAAGCTCAAAGGAAAGCGGCTTTTTAAGGTCCTCACCCGTACTTTTCCTTGAAAATTACATACTCCACGTGCATAAACGGATCTTGTCGACAAAGCTCATCTTTAGTTTGTACTCGTTATCGGCATTGTGGGTGTTGGCAGCGATTTTTGCTTCTTCATCGTAAGACCCGCGATGGGCAGCGGCCTTGGGGCGGAGAGGGTACCTCGGGTTCTTCTTTTTCTTTGTAAAGTTGCCTTCTTGCCTTGAAGCTATGATTCCCTCCCAAGGCGTGGTCGATTTCACTACAAATGAAGCGACCTGCGGCATCTACTCCTCTTCACACAAGCGTGGTGACACATGGGTTTGCGAAATTTCAGTCTGCTATAAGAGATGTTGATCGAACTCCTGTGAAGGCAGCTACAACAACTTTTCATTTGGCACATCATATCTTTGGCCCATCTCCTTCATTCAACCTTTGCACCTCCGCTTTTAAAGTACGGCTTCCGTGTGGTTTGTTCTCCTCTACAAGCACACCACTAAGGCGGAGGAGGTCACTCCCAGTAGAACTCTCTTGAAAGATGAAGACACCAATGAAGTTGCAGCGAGATTACATGTTCTCTATCCGTCCACCAAAAATTCAAGGTGGATTATGGTGTGAGAGCATGCTCCTCATGTAGAAGAAAAACCTTATGGACGAGCATAAAATGAAGACTTTTAAGAAGTAAATGCTGCTCATTGGGTTTCATCAACAAATTTAACATGTCTAAATTCCCGAGCAATTAGAGACAACTACTGGTTCAATGACATTGGGCTGACGAGAATGCCTACTTGGCCTATCATGTAAGGCCAGACCGCTTTACCTTCTTGCACTACATTAACCGTCAAGAAGTTTGCGAAAAATGCTTTATGGTTGTCCACCGTTTAGGGACTACGGAATGTCTAGAATACACAAAAAGGCGGACAAAAATCCAGCAATTGATGATCATTGTGGACCAAGAAGACTTGTAACCATGCATGCCCTTGCTTCTTTGTGTCATGGATGGAGAAATATTTTAGAAAACATGTGAGAAGCTGCCCTTGAATAGCAACATGTATCATTTAGATAACATCACCAAAAAACATGTTTTTAATGAGTACAAAGAGACTTGCACTCAACTTGACACATCTCTTACTCACACTTCACCCGTTATGGAAAAGTGAATTTGGTTTAGTGAAAATTCGAGGAGACCGCGAGATGTCGGGTAATTGCGAAAGGGTGGATACAAAAAGGCCCATATTTTACATTTCATTAGGCAATATGTAGGCGGATGTAAAGGTAGATGCATAGCCAGCGTTTTACATTTAATGTAAACAATATGTAGAACCTAACATCATGTAGAGCGTCATGGAATAGGGATGTCATGCAAACCTATTCCCCCTCCTAACTACACTAACCCTTTATACGGGTTTATTACATTATACAATAAATATGAGACACCCAGTACGTGCAATTACAATGTCTGTTTTGCTCAAGGTGTGCGAAATTAAAAGTCAAAGAGAAAGCGCAAAGGCGGAATTCGAAAAGAAGTAAGCTCATGTTCTTCAAACTCTCACTTGTTTTAAAAAAATGCTTTGACCTTATTTCTTCTCACAGGATATTGTACCTTGAGAACCTTGCCGAACATCGTGAACAACAAGCGGCCGAGAGAGAAAGCTTGCCAAACCACGAGGAAAAAAAAAGCTCTTGAGCGTCCATTTACAATATATGTCTCTGTTGTGATTGATGGAATGGACCAAAAAAACTACTCTACCACATTTCTTGAACATTCCTAAAGATGTGCGGAGGAATGTTTTGTTAAAGTCCACCTTGTAGGAGCTATGGTCTTCAAAGGAAGTCTAAAGTGCAAAGTATTTTTGACATATCCAAACTTGTATGGTGACCCGAACCTCACAATTACAATTCTTAACCAGGTCTGTGCGAGCAAAAGGCAATTACCACCCGTGCTTTACCTGCAACTTGACAATACTACAAGGGAGAACAAGAATCAAACACTCTTTGCATCTTTGTGCTATGTTAGTGGAGCTAGGGATCTTTAGAAAAGTGAAGCTCGGTTTTTACTTGTAGGCCACACTCATGATCAGATTGACCAGATGTTCAAAGAGATTTTACGTGCGCCTTAGAAGGAAGAAGGCTTTCTCCTTCCTACATTAGTTAATTATTGAAGATTCTTACACTCCCCTCCGGTGATCGATCTTCTTAAAGAGGCTGCTGATTTCGAGAGAGTTTGTTTTCTCTCTGCGTTGAGACGAGAGAACAAAATTTGTGAACTAGTTGAATGATCTCACCTTTCAACATCACATCAAGTTCTACTTGAAGGATGGCGGAGTTTCTTCTGAGGGAAAAAGTATACCACAACTAAGGACTGGAGTCCACAAAAGAGGGGATTACGCTTCCTTAAATATATTCGCACACTTCCTTCATAGAACGTCTTTGAACAACTTCCTCTCAAAAATCCTAAGGAGTCCAAAGCGGAAAAAAGTACCCCGAGTCATCCTTAAAAGCCATTGAAAATGGAATTTCCTCGAGCTTTAAGTACTTCTTAGAAGAAGATCGGATGTGGTGGAGTAATTTCTTTCTCGAACAGAAAATTGTTGTGAAAAATATAGCTCTAAGACAGTTGCAAGAACCATTTCGATGGCCTAACACCTTCCATCAACCCCAGCACCAAAAGCGAGGTCCAAGCGGTGCTACATTAGCACCCGCAGTAGAAGAAGATGAGGATCGAAGTCATGTACCTCGGACCAAGGCAGGAATGAACCTCAAGGTAATATCACAGAAATTTGCAAGGGTATGCTAATTGCTCTTCCAACTGAGGAGGATGACAAAGGTCGACCTTTCTGGATAGCAAAAGTGCTTGACACCATCAAGGAGGAAGGCTTAGTCACTAAACTCAAGATTCATTGGCTTGCAACACGATCAGAAAATGCTTTTGAAGGTAGATATGAGTTAGAAATGAGAAGCCAAGGAAAAGGAAGAAAGTCCAAGAAGGTGGGTTGTAGGGATGAGCTGATCCTTAATGACGTGACTATATTGTGCTATGATTTTAAATTGAAATCGACAATCGCCGCACGAGGGAGGACTATCAATTTGCTTAAAAAAGCTTGTAATTACGAAGAAGAGGATGAAGAAGGTGGTGGCAATGCTACACCATCTGTTGATAGTGATGAGGAAGATAACTCAAGCACTTCCTCTAGTGACAGTGAAAAAAGTGATTGACCAAAAAGGGTACAAGGCTTCTTTAAATCAGAAATCTTTTTTCTTCAAAAAAAAAAAAACTTACATAGTCATAAAGTATACTATCAGTAGTATACTATTCAGCATAGTGTCATTTACACATTCCTTATGATAGGAAATGTGAACACAAATGTGAACAAAAGATATATATATAAGCTTGTTACATAGTTCATCTTGCAAAATCAGATACTCAGACTCATGATCATTTCGGAAATCGAGGATTTATGGCCGTCGTTCTTTTGGATTGGCATCACAATGCATGACCAAAGCATCTATTAGAAATTGTCGTCGTGACAGGGCGTATTCATGAGAGAACCATTTAGATGTAATCTGTGACATCCATAAATAAGGTTAGAAATATTTAAAGGAACATGAGATCGCGTTACATACAAGGGAAGGCATACAACTTACTTCCATATCTCTACCGAGAGACAAGAGCTTCAACATATTTGTGCATAAATCCCATCACATACAACCCACATGATGTTAAATCGAGCTGCGTGGCACCTCTACTTGCTTTGAATCCGATTAACATTATTTCTCTTCATGAAATCGGCCTCTAGATACTTGGCCGTCGATGTGGTTAACATTTGTGTGTGCGACCTACATATCACGAAATTTAGCAGACGAATTAGCGAAGAAAAGCAAAGCAACAACTTAAAGTATTACATACCCTTTGATTGCTTTCTCGTTAAATGCATAACTGTAAGAGGATTCAAGGCGTGAATTCACAGTGCGGTAGGATCTTGGAATCGATGGTGCGGCGTAAAATAGCCCGGCCACAAAATGGTCATTCTCAAGGATAGGTGCAAGGATATGATGGCATTTAGCTACCACAATCCCCTTCATCCCCTGATTTCACTATTTCAATGACATTCGATCCTTCAAATGATTCACCCTTTCTTTTCTTTCTTTGGTAGCTTCTCTAAACCTTATATAGTTGTAAAGCGGGATAAAAAGATTTTGCTCTTCCACTTTCGAAAGGCAATGTCTCATACAAGCACCTGGATTATATTAAGATTAACATTAGAGACAAGGAATAGCAACAAATACATTTCGGTTACAACGGGGTTATTACGCCATAAAGATCCACTAGCGGCTACTCATTTTAGAGTTAGTTGCACATAAAATTGCTATGTCGGATGCAACCACTTTCATTTCAGCGGTGATGGTTCTTGAATGGCGTGAATTCCATAAGTTTATCCTTGTCATCATTTACATTGTCGATCCAAGATGTTAGTGTCATATTAACAATTGATCCATGACAATAAAGCATAAATTGATACCTTCCAATCTACTGTTTCGGTGGTTTAGACACGCAAAAAGCGAGTAAAATATAATAAACTCTTGAAGTATAAGTAAGTCACAACTTCTGTTTAAGTAAGTCAATGTTAGTGTCATATTAACAATTGATCCATGACAATAAAGCATAAATTGATACCTTCCAATCTCTGTTTCCAGTGGTTTAGACCTGCAAAACGAGTAAAATATAATAAGCTACTGAAGTATAAGTAAGTCAATTGTGACGTTCCACATATTTATACGCATATTTAAGTATAAATACATGACACGTCACTATGGATAATTAATGGCACATTAATTAGTCATAAGCTAGGGTTAGCTATGTTAATAATTAAATTATAAAGGTGGAAACCTAACCCAAAACCCTAATTCGAATTTAGGGCTTATCCTAATATTAAAAGGGCTAAAATACCAAATTAGCTAATTATTGACATGCCACAGCCCCAAATCGATTGGGCAAGGTAGGGTTTCTATTTTGGACACCTAAATTAGGGCTTTTGTGCCCCAATTCAGAATTAGGAGCAATGGGGATGGAGGAGGAGGAGCGGCAGCCGGGCACCCTTGACCGTCGAGATGGAGCCATCCCAAGCCCGATTCGACGGTTAGTCTATAGCTTAGCTGTGTTATCTGTAGGGTAGCGCCCCTGTTGGGAACTTGTTGTGTGTATTTCTTCTATTTCTCTGTGTTCTCTATGCTTTACCTATAGGAACTAACCCTTGATTGTAAAGGTAAGTTCTCTTTATATTCTGATTTTGGGTTTGCTCTTAAAGGATGGATTGATAGTTCTTTGCATAGTATTACTCTGGAAATGGGGGAATTAAGGGGGGTAGAGACCTCTGAGCCATGATAGTAGGATGCTCCTAGGTAGATCCATGTACTTCCCATTAGATGCGGCCTGTGCACAAGAGCCCACCGAGTCGTGGATGCTATGGAGTGACTTAGCACCAAATAAGGGACACAGTGGTGAAGCGGGGGTGGGGTCTTGCACGAACATAAAAGGCTCCCGAGACTCCCTCTGATGGACTAGGCCTAATAGCCCGGCCGGTGAGCTAAGCGCGATCCAGCCGGTATGGAGTCTGGCAGGTCCACAGTGCGGAGGTGTGACCCGCATGGGGCATCCTGTACTTTGAGTAGATTTAGAGGCGAGTAAGTGGTGCGGATGCGGGGTCGGCTGATGCGACGCGTATTCTCTAGTCCACCCATGGAACCACTTTGTGATCACGGAGGGGACACTTCCCCGACCTGCCTCATCGGACGGGGCTTCATGAACCCTGTAGTAGGCTCGTAGGGTGATACCTTGAGTCTGCGTGTCCGGAAGGCTATAGTGACGCCATAGCATGATTCGACTCATCTGCAAAGTGTGCACAGGAGGGGCGGATGGAGTGGACAACCCTAGCCAATGTTCTATGCCAGCCAGCGCCATGTCAAGATTTGGTCTGGCTGATCTCTTGAGACCTAGCCGTCGGTCGATCCTCAATTTGGAGTCCAGTAGGGGGTAGAACCATGGGTTTGGGGTGTTTTCCTTAGTATTAAATGCATATCCTTTGTTGTTGTCACTTGGATGGATGTGCCACCCCTCGTGGTGGTAAATTATGATATGATTATGATGTGTGCTAACCTTATATTCACGCTTCCGCGACGTAGGAGCCCCATTGAAGGCGTGGGCCGAATGACCCCTCTGTGTCCTTCACTTGAGCATCTTGTCATAGATGGCCCGAGTTAGGCGGAGGGCCCTTTCGTCAGGTTGAAGTTGGTCGCCATGGGAGGAAAGTCCCGTATGTATACGTCCAGGGTCGTATATGTTCGAGGAGCGTCGCGGTGGTATCGAGCCATGATTACGGTTGACCGGAATCATAGCACTGACCAAATCTTTGACCCGTTAGTTCGGTAGTTGAGTGGGAGTTTAAGCTAGTTGGACTGCTTAACTTTTTGGTGATTTAGTTTTGTGCTAGGTGGATGTAATAAATTGTGAGTTTTAGGAAGTTTAGGGCGATTTTGGAGGGAAAAAGTTGTGACTGGAGGACCCAAGTTTGGAAGCGCTATAACTTTTTGTAGGTAGTTCGGATGAAGGCAAAATGGCTCCAATGGATCGGACACCTCCCAAATACCCTAAGGGCACGTCTCCAGGTCGAAAAAGACAATAGGCACCCCGAAAAATCAAAAGGGCTTTGTGTCTTTGGAGGTGTTTTTTCTCGGCGAACCGGCCCATTATAAGGATCGCAGAGCCCCATACGGTCCGCCGTATAAAAATACGCGTCCGTTTTTTTTTTTTTTTTAAAGTTTTTTTTTCACTTTCCACCCACGTTTTGAACCCGTGATCTCCCACTTCCAACCCAACACTCTTTCCATCTTGCCAACTATGTTTATATAGATGTTCTACTACTTTGTTATACATATCTAATATTCTGTTTTGTCCTGTTAGCAGCTCTTTTAAGAAAAAGGTACATCATGGAATTGAACCCCTGACCTTCTGCACCCAAGCCAACACCTTTACCAATGAGCAACTTCTTTCTTGAATGGATATAATCCTTTTTCTAGGATTTATAGTTTATCTATTCCATATCTAAATTACATGCGTGCCTTTGGTAAACCCACATTGTGGAGGCAACAATTCCGCCGGAGCAAGCTCTTCTGCCATAGCCGCCGGAGCAAGCTCTTCCGCCATAGCCGCCGGAGCAAGCTCTCTTGTCGTAGCCACCGCATGACAAAGCTCTCTCGCCCGTAGCCGCCGAGCAAGCTCTCTCGCCATAGCCCCGTGAATGCTTGATCTTGCGATAGCCATGGGAGTCGACCTCTCTCTGTCATAGTCAACCGGATAACTGTTAACCATATATAAAGCTAGTATCCCCTAGGAATAAACCGACCAAATGACACGACGTGATCTAGCAAGTCCGGCCAACTTGTTATGACAACATCAACTCACTTGGTGGGACTAATTCTGGAACTTAATTAACAACGACAGGGCAACTTTCTAGAATTATTATATCCTTGGATATTCTCTAAGCGACGATAATAATGTCCAGTTATCGGCGTTCCTCGACCTATGACTTTAACTATTTTTTTCTTTGGTAGATGCCTTGATAACACAATTTCTTCGGGCCTTGCCATCATTCAATCTATACTACATTCATATGCTTTATCTTAGACCTTATTCGACGTTATACGTAATATGTTATAGACATAACTATAATTAATGTTGTCTCTCTCTAGTGTCTAAACCTTGCCTCATCTCAATTCCCAGACAAAGGATTCCTTTTAACCCAACCAACTAGGGAATCCGCCATGCAACACCCCTCTAGACCATGGGTAGCTTTAATCCTACCACCCCTCACTACTTCTTCTCAATGGTCGTGTTCTTTTCATGGACCATTTTCCCAGACCACGGTACCAACTCTGTAATACATAGTGAGTGCTTGTGTTAGAACCCCCACAATAATGTCAACACTTTGTGCCAAACTCCACCGTCTATATGGATGTGATTAATTGTCAAAGTGACAGCAGTCTACCCTCTTTCGGAGTTGTTCTCCCGTACATTCCAATGCCACCCAACCATTGTTGATTACTCACCCCTTTCTAGGGTACCTAGATAAGGTCCGAGCCAAATGTTTCCAACCATTATTTTAATACCTAAACGTCTTTAGGTTCTGCAAACGAACTTACATATTCCAAAGGATTATATGAATATCCCAAAGGACAGTACCACCCAAAGACCTCTCAAGATAGGCCTCCTCTATTCAGAGATCTTGTGTTCAAGTCTCTGGGGGTCCGTCATATGTCCTCATGGACGCTGCCAATATGGCATGACGTATAAATGCTATCTATCTATCTATCTATTTATAAAAAAGGTCCTTGGTGAACTCAATTCACCATGTTGTCCTAAGACATGGACGTCTTCTTCCCTAAGCCATACGCCAAATCTTTAAAGAGTTTTTCGGCTCTTGCTGCCTTTCAAGCTGCAGGTATATCTTTGCATGTTAGCAAAGACTAACCTTCATGTTAGGAAATAACCTTTCTATCTAGATTGCTAAATATCATGCATCAGGGTCCTTTATTCCTTCTCTTCTTCAATATGTTTTCTACGTCTATGGCCGATTTTCAGTATCCCGACCCTTACGCCTGCCACAGCTACATATTTCACTCTTTGGCTGTGACCTTTATTCAGTAGAGTCACCAATCCAATTACTCCTTTATGTATTCATTAACCGTCTTGTCGCTTTTGAGCCGCTATTATATGCTCCCTATATTGTTAACCCACCTATCATTGGGGGTTATGATCCAACGTTGTCCTACATCCTCGAAATGTTAGTCATTACATTTCTCTGTCATGATGCTATGCTGCTGTTCTGGCATTCCAAATGACTTGGCATTTTCATTTAAGCCATAGTCATGGCCTAAGAGCGGGTGAGCCTTCGTAAATTACCTGGAGTCATCAAGGTGCTTGCCTTGTATTTTGTGAGCCTTTCTACAATTACCTACGTCTAATATAACCCGGGCTTGTATCAATGTTCGAGTCCTGTATATGTTAACTTGCACCCCCATATAACCCATGGCATCACCTCTGCCTGATCCAGGTATGGATCATGTGGGAAAGCTAGTCTTAGGTGTCTATGCAAGACACATTCGAACATTTAGCAGGTAACTGCTATTCGCTACTTATCCTGGAATTGTACTATTGTACTACTCAACCCCACTACCTTAAGTTTTATTCTATTGGCCGTTGACATTTATTTCAAGTGCCAACTACTACCTCATACCCTAGCATGCAACGGATTGACGGTCCTTTTCACTTGAAACAAAACCTAACCTATGTACCTTTATAATGTGGCTGACCCACCGACTTCCCAACTGGGCAGTGGCCAACTCTATGTTGGAAATCTATATGTTGCCTACATCTTATATTATAATGTTATTGTGTAAGTGTTGGACCCAGCCCTAATTTGGTGCCCAGATTCGACCTCTTTAATTAATCCGGCCTAGATAGCCCCGATTTTTTCTTCGCCGATTTGGATGTTTTAGGGTTAACCGAGCTGTTATTCAACATGGAGGTTGGAGCTTGCTATCGAGACAAACTGAAGAACAAAGGCTCAAAAGATGTTGATCTCCAATCGCTTTTGCAAATCCTTGGCGGGTTACCTTTCACGCCCACAAATATGGCAGCGCCTACTTCTTCTAAGCTCAACTTTCGCTTTACGGCACCAGTATGCTATTTCCTCGATCAAGAAACCATGGGGCCATTGCCGTTAATATAGGACAAGCGGCACTACCATAAGGGATGAGCGGAACTCTGTTTGCTCGATGAAATAGCATCACACCATCACCGTAATAGAATACTCTGATCGCTGCGCATCGGACCATAGATTCTATTGGAATATTTACTGCATGACATCGGATGGTTTAGTGCTGTGGTTTCTTAGAAATGGTGAAGCCATGTGCACCTGCAAAGAAGCCTTTTACTTGATAGGCCTGTATTTATTCACTTCCGGAACCAGTGGGCTCATATGAGCAATATGACGACGTTGCTCTTTAGGTAAGAACATCCACATATACACACAGGAAATCTTGCATCATAACGGTCCATAATATTATTTGTTTGCAGAATCTGTAGCAGGGGACTTCAAGCAAGGATCATCACAGTAGTAAACGGTGTAAGTGGATGAAAATGATGCCATTTCTGCCAGTTCAAGCAAGGCCATACCATCCATTCCTTCTTTAGAACTAAGATGCTGTCAATGAAGATCAAAGCCCTTTAGATATTCGCCACCCATTCTTGCTGGCAAGGTACTTTTCTTCACAAGCTGAAGACAAAGCATTGCATTTGATCTAGAAATGGTGCATGGCATGATTGCTGGGTATCGAGTGCTGCAAGAGGTGCATGGCACGGTTCTTTTTAAGGCTTCTTTTTATTGAGCAAACAAAATTTTGCCAACTCTACCTACAATTTACTTGAGGTGCATCTTTTAATCCCTTGCCTTTTTAGGATCTTCATCCTGCTTGTTTGTTGTAGATATTTCTCCGTGGCACCATGTATATGCAATCTGCACACTCCCGTGATAGTGAGATAATCCGTTTTGTTTTGCATGGTTTTTAAGCCATTAACAAATAATCTTGAACCTCTTCTTTTGCAGGTTTAATGTTTATGCAATGGCAAGGCTCTAATGGAGAAGACCAAGAATTTTTCCTTTTAAGCATTTTGTCGCTCACAACAACCAATCAATGCCTATGATATTACAGATGATTATGATTATGGACGCTTGATAGAATTTGCAAATCAAGGTTTTAATCTATCTACGATACCCATTCAAGTAACAATCACTGATGTCTTCGCTTATGATTTGAGCAACTGACACGTAGATGTTGAACAAAGATGTTTTCTTTTGCAGATTTTACCATATTGTGATGATATATATGACCGCCAAAACATCAAAGATAAATTAACATCTTGATGTTCAAACAAAATAAACTATAGCTCTTGCCTCAACATTGCAGAAAGGTCTCGTGGATTGGAAGGTTTCTGCATTACAAACCGCTCACGACATTGAGGTTTTGCCCAAGTAACTTCGTGTTTGTGGTATCAAAGTATATTTTTGAAGTTCTTGATACTATTGCAAATTACCTTTTAGTACAAGACTGCTGTACAACTCATCTAGGCAAGCATGCATATGGTGAAACTATCAATTTTTTTTTCTATCAATTGTTGCTACATGTATTTATTTTACTCTGACCCAAGAAAATGGCATGGGATTGGTGGTGCACCCATGGCCGTAAAATGTAGGTGTTGAATCCATGAACTCTACTGAAAGTTTTGCTTTCACTTCTAAGATGCCATATTCTATAGAGACACGAAAAGGGGGCTTTGGAATAGGAGGAAAAATGCGCCATATGACTTTTGATGTTGCGCCTGGCAAAAGGAACTTTTCAAACATGCATGAATTACAACTGAACACTTCTTGATTCAGTTTGGTATTGCTCAACTGTATGCAAGGTAAATGAAGGTATATATCTATTTATTATAAAGTATTATCCATGGATTAGTTGCAGGCATAATTGTAAAGGTGTTGGTCTTGCAAAAGAAAGCCGATACTGCCCTTGATTCTTACATCTTATATAGATTTGACAAACATATAATTAGGGCATGTGAGGTTCATTGTTCTATGACTCAAGTCTCTCAAGTTTACAGTCATATGATATGTCACCTTTAGTTAGAAGTTAGATTCCAAAGTCATATGATATATCACCTTTAGTTAGATTCCAATATGATAGTCAATATTTTCTGCTAGCAAGCGAGATAGCTCAGAAGAATGATGTGCTTGAAACAAGATTTTACGGCTCGAACAGCAAAATCCTCTCATGGTGTTATGATGGATGAGACTACATTCATGAAGAATATTAAGGGTTTGTACAAATGGTCATGTTAATGGGCTCACCAGATTATAATGATTGTGTTTTTGCTTACCTTCTTGGCACGTGTTCCCCATCAACTTATTTCTCCTATCCCTTTACAAATGAAGGTAAAATTTGCCATGCGACTACACTCCGCATTTTGATCCAAATATATTTCATTTTTTTTTTTCACTTGAGGTCATACAATTACAACATAAAATAACACTACCTTAAAAGGGCCTCGATTTCTACGATGGCTTTGCTGACCTACAATCACTTCACTGTTTTAACCTTAACCTATGTCTCTGCTTGAAATTCAAATCCAGCTAGAAAACCAATGCCTAATAGCAGCCCAAGTGCATATGAAAGAAGGCGATCTAGAGTCATTAAAGCAACATGAACCAGCATGTTACAGTGAACCTACAATTAGTAGGGTTTGCAACTTCTTGGGAAGCTTGCATGCATATTATACATTGCATGACATTGTTGTGTTATAAATTATGACATGGTAATTGTTGTTGTGGTTCTTTAATGTTCTGCCGTATATATGTGGGTATAGTTCCCATTGTTTTGCAATGTACTTTTCTGGTTTAAAAAAAGCTTTACATCAACAACCCATAGACATGGCCACTTGCAATCTACATGTTCCCAAAATGATACAATGGCTCAGAAGTTGCTCTGGGGCAAGATGCAAGAATATACAACAGGTTGCTCTTAAAATATGCAAGAAGGGAGATGCATCTATCTTTGTGTATCACTTTGCAACAACATAATGAATGGGAAGTAACCCGAGAACCCTAAATTCTTCCAAATGCCCTCCAAATATAGCTTGAAATCATGTAGATTAGATAATACAGAGATATTTGAAGTGGGCAGGGTTTGTTAACATTGGGATTGGGCTTTGTTGTGCAGCTGACATGTTGATAGGGATCCATACGCCAACCCAATCCTCCCCCACATAAGCATAAGCATAAATGACTTTGTGAAGCAACTCTAAGCCTAAACAACATCACTTACACGTTTAACTTATGCCAGCAACGCTGGCACCACATTAGTTTTTATAGGGATCCCCAAATACTTTAACCATCCCTTTATCGCCTCTATGGTATTCCAAATGTATATACACTATCATACCACCCATGGGATTATGCCATAATTCAAGGTTTACTACCCCAGATGAGGAGCTTTTCTAAAGGCTTCTTCGCTATCCTTTGTGTTCCATACCACCCATAATCTACACACCTCGCCTTGATTTTTATCGGGACTTGGATTGTCATACCAACCTCAAGTAAGTCGACATTCTATACCTTTACCACCATTGTCGAAACCTACACTTCTAAAGTGATCTCCTTTCATGAGCTGGGTATTTATAATCCAGTTTTTCAATCTTTTGCACTATAGTACCTCTTAACGTGGACTACGTTAGATAATGATATATATGGTGCATCCGTAGTCTCTTCTACACTGAATAGCAATCTAGATGCCGTGATAATAAATAAATCCCCTCGTAATTATTAGGTCCAAGATTTCACTTAGATACCAAACATCGCCATACTAATTTTCGAAAGTATCCATCAAAATAGGGATAACTTAACACTCCTTATTCCCAACATTCAAGACTTCTTACTTTTAAGAGCCTTAACCCGCCCGCCATCACCATATACTGTGCGGCATGTACCAGGCATGGTTTCGATGCTTCCGCCGGACACCATAGTTACAACCCGCCTTCCGTGATTCGTGACAATAACGTATCGCCATTAATAATCGGATAGCACCCGGGCTACCAACCACGCCGAATGTATATGCCGCTTGTACCGTAGTTCTATAACTATAAGACCGTTCCGACAAGGTAAGCAGGTAAATTTACGAAAAATAGCAATAAAATAAATAAGTAATTCAAATGTAAGAACATCTGGACATCTCGTAAAATGTATAAACATAACCAATGAATTAATATGTGTCCTCATGTGACTATAATTCATGCTAAAGATAGAGATGGAGTGGGGAAACATTAATCTATAATCAAAGGAGCAAAACTATTTAAAACACATAATCAAACACAATAGAAGGAGATGTTACGTATGTCTTACATAAAACTCCTAAGGGAATAACGAGACTTAGATAATGTTATAACAAGGTTAAATAATAAATGAAGAACGCCCCATTCGCAATTAATATTAAAGTATAAGGTCAAATGGCAAATACAAGACAATATATAATTTATTAAAGGTAACACCACCAGCATAGCAATATATGAGTTGTTAAAATTGTAACAAAATAGGAAAACAAAATTTAGATGCAAAAATTACATTAAGCCCGGTTTGTAATAAAATCACTTGCAAAAAAAAAAAAAGTGAAGGGGAGAATACATTGGATATATACACACGTTAATATGATTAGAATGACTTTCACTTAAACAACAAATGGAAGTTCTAGATCTATACTTGTCTTTTTAATATATAATCGGCCATTCGTATGTATAGAAGAAACAAGGAGACTTCCACAAACCTTGACTGCTCACTTTTACGTCTAAGCGATGTTTATGTCCCATATATACCTTCTTACCCTCTTATATTTTGAGTTATAAATTGCACATTACAAGTCATTTCAAACTTAATCACCTTTCAACATGACAACGCCCTGTGACTTATAATCTCACGCCACCCTTTAAGGAGGGGAGACTTCCTTCCAATATATGATGTGTCGCTGGTCATCCGTGCTTTGAGAAGGGGAAACAGGTAACGGGTTTTTGTAGTATTTGAGATTCTTACACGCCCGCATATGGTGAATACCAGAGAACATCCGAGTTTCAACACCGCAAATACGCAGAAGCTACAACATTTTGAGTATGCAAATGAGGTGCAAGAAGTGCGAACGGAGTTGTAGACTTAAAAAGAAATCAGCATTTGTTGGTGAGCCTCTCGTAACGCCGTTAAAAGTAAGTTGAAATTTTTAAAGTCCCGGTCTTATTGGGTGTATTCCCATGAGGGGAGTCCGCCTTCAATTTCTCATTCTAAAAATGCAAAAAGTTTACCACTAGAGGTACCCCTTTAAAATGTTCTTTAGTAGTCCAAGTTATGAAGGTGTTATTCCCTCCAAAGATCTTTTATAGCAGTTGATCCCTTTGTTAGACCATTTTCAGAATCTTAGGATGTTTAATGGCCATTGTATTAGAGAACCGATCAAAGAAGATTGATGACCAAAAAAGATCGGGCTCATAGTGGCTTGAAGAAATTGTCTCTCGTACATGTGATGAATTTTATTCCAGCCATTATTAGATTTCTAATGAGGAGAAGTATTAGAAGCAG